>JARKIC010001443.1:0-119884 GCA_029378375.1 Mycena olivaceomarginata | reverse complement strand
AACACCGGCTCCTGTGAAGGGATGGCCGGAGACCTGGCCGCCAAAGCGAGACATTTGGGCTTCGCAGACGTTCAGATCGTCTCGCTCGCCGAGTCGCCTCTCGCCGCTGCTAAGCAGACCGCGGAAGTTGGCGCCGGCCCCAACTTCTTTGTCATCTGCGTTGCAACGTATAACGGCGAGCCGCCCAGCGCTGCGCTGGACTTCTCTGAAATGTTAGACACCGAGATCCGGGTTGGAAATGACGCGAGGTTCTCTGGCATCAATTACTGTGTCTTTGGGGCAGGTAACACGCAGTGGGGACCGACGTACCAGGCTTTCGTGAGATGCTCACTTCATAGTTCGATCTGTTCAGCTGGCTGATATCTTCATTCCTCACAGCCAAAAAGGTCGACGCGAACATGACTGCGCTTGGCGGGAATCGTATCTTCGAGAAAGGGAGCGGCGATGCCAACGCTGACCAGGATGGCGATTTTACAGAGTGGAGTACGAGGTTGTGGGCTGCGACGGCGGCCAACTTTGGTATTGATGTCAATGCCGAAGCCTCGGGCAGCAACATGCTCACCAGCTCTTCCGGTTATACTACCGACTCTGTTAAAGTCGCTTTCCATCCGCAACAATCCTCCTCTGCTGTCGATTCGTCTCTTTCTCAGCCGCCCATTGCCGAATTTGTCCAGGCCACCGTGCGCCAAAACATCGAGTTGGTGGACCCGGACACTCCGGAGCCTCGCGCCATGCGCCTTATCGCCTTCGATATTCCCGATGGTTTCACCTATCGCGAAGGCGATCACATGGAGGTCTTCCCCGAGAATGACCCAGCAGTTGTCAGCCATCTCCTCGTTGCGCTCGATCTCGTTCCGGATGCTGTATTCACGGTGACGGAGGTGGATGCGAGCGTTAACCCGAAATCACTCGCGGCCTTGCTGCGCACCCGCGACCCAATTACTTTGCGCGAGCTTCTCACATATTACGCCGATTTGTCGGGGCCGCTTCAGCGGAGCAGTCTCCAAGTCCTGTCTTCATTCCTCCCCGGTGATGATAAATTCAAGACTCTGAAGGAGACTCTGAGTATCGCCAGCGCCGCCTCGGACCCGGAGAAGGAGAATGTATTCGCTAAACAAAATCGGAACTTCGCCCAGCTTATTGCGAACCATCCAATCCTCGCTCAGGCCCTTGACACCCAGAAGCTCCTCATCATACTTCGTGCAACGCAGCCACGCCGCTACTCTATTGCCAGCAGTCCACTGGTTAACTCGTGCGTTGCGAAATTATGCGTTGGGGTCGAAGACAGCCAAATCGGCGACTATGAGGGCTATGCTCCGGATTCCTGAAGCGCGTAGGAGTGGGTCATGGAGTTTGGGTCAGGTCTCGTGCGTCGCAGGATTCCTTCCATCTCCCCACGGACCCCAGAATCCCCGTCACTATGGTCGCCGCTGGAACTGGCATCTCTCCTTTCCTCGGGTTCCTGGTAATTTATTTACCCTGGGCCATTGCTTTGATTATCTCACATTTCTTCATAGGAACACCGACGAGCACAGGGAATCAAAACACAGGAATCGGGAGGGCAGGCGCCGTTCAGACTGTTCTACGGAACTCGTCATCATGATATGGCCACCCTCAGGGCGTCGTGTCTTCTCTTGTCTTCTGATTCTTCCGCCAACTGACCCTGCAACCTTGCAGATTCGTTCATGAATTCATCGATGATGGCACGGTGGTCCTTGAAGTAGCCTACTCCGCAGACGATTCCCCACACCGCTTTGCTCAGCAGTTACTGACGCGGGACGGATTGAAAGTCTGGAGGACCTCAGCAACAACGGCCATGTCTACGTTTGCGGATCCGCCGCACGGGTTGGCGCAGGGGTGCGACATAGCCTGATGCGCATTGCGGAGCAGATAGGAGGCGTCGCGGACCCGGAGCTATGGCTCGCTGGGCTCAGGAAGGAGGGAAGGTATAGCGAAGACATTTTTGGTTGAGCCGGCGGTGCAGATAGGGAACGTCTCATCCACCTGAGATGATCTCAGAGGCGAATCCTATAACGCGGGCCTTGACTCGGTATAATCTACTTACGAAATTATGAACCTTGTGGAACGCGGTTAATGAAATGTGGTTGCCCCCGACAGCCGGTACAAAAATCGTCCGGTTAATATTCAGCGAGAGGCTGAATGCGAAATCCTGACGCATGGTACTAGTACGAAAACAACTGGCCAAAAAGGTCGGACATCGACCACTTGCAATACTCAATCCGCGTACGCTGATTCGACAAAGTCAAACCCACGTCTGGGAACCAGGGTACAAACTACCGAGGTACGAGGTTCAACCGTTTGTAGTCTGTCTACGAGGGACTAGAACCAAAGATAAATCCACGATTCGAGATTTTTTCAGAATATTGTCTAGAGTTCAGTTGGAGTGCCGGTGTGAGCTTACCTTTTCCCTTAGGCTTGGCTTGGAACTTCTGTCGAGCCTAGGTCCTTTCAAGTTTTAAACGTGTTCATCTCACCTCAAAAGCTTCCGATCACTTCTCTCTGAATCCACGCCAAGTTGCGCACATGGCGTCCTTGTACAAAGCTTGGCCAACCTTGGGGCATGAGAAATAACGTAGCTGAAACGTATCAAGACTACACCGCTCCGGCTTCTGGGAGGTTTAAATTCTCTTGGCCTCGAATCCTTGCCCGTTGACAAATCTTTTGGCTGTTAACAGCGTCCGATTCCCACTCAACCCTGGGCCGAGTGCGAGCGGTGGAGTAAATACATTAAATGGTAGCCTACACATTAGCTAATATGACACGTCCTCCGCCGTCGTCAGTTCTCGCCTGTCCGTCCCAGACATAACCATGGAACGCGTTCCCCCAAAAACGCACCTCAGCCCCACCGCCCTTGATCGCGCACGCCTCGTCGTCGCGGCAAATGTCCCCGTCCGCCTCAACCGCACGGATCATCTCCGCCGCCAGCCCCACCGCGACGCGCTCCTCGCGTGCGACCTCCGTGGTGCTCTTCGGGCCGGAAAGGGCGAGCAGGCCGGAGAGGCGCGCGGCGAAGGCGACGTGCGAGTATGGCGGTGTGTGCAGGACGCTGAGGCCGGAAGGGAAGGTGCGCATGCTGATTGTGGGTGTGGTGCACGCTCCGAGATGCGGGATGACTTGCAAGAGCGTCGCTGGCGGAATCAGCGCTGGAAAGAGAGGGGATTAAAATTGTGGTTCATCAATCTCGCAGAATGAATAAGAGAGGGGTATACTTACCGACGCCTCGCGCACGGTTCCAGCCACCCCAGACTTCATCGAGGGCAATAATTCCGCGCTCCTTCATCATGCCGCGCGCGTCCCTGCCCGAATTAGCTGAGCCTTGCAGCACTGACGCAAGCTCTCGCGCAAGCTGCTCTATCCACCGTCTCTCGTCTTTCATCATGTCCAAAGTAACGGGCGTGTTCGCCATTTCCAAGCCCAGCTGGGACAGCGACGAGCGGATAAATGTCGCTTCCTCGGGTTCGGTCGACGGAACGAGAGCGTCGCCGGCGAATGACGATGCGGTCCCAGCGGTAGTCGACGACGCGGTCAGGCGCTCATTGAGCTCCGCTGCCAAGCGCACCATATCCTTCGCTTTGACCATCAGCGCTTCCAAATCCTGGAAGGCATCGGACATATCGGTGGCGCGTCCTTGCGCCGAGTTTTCGACATTCCGAAGAATGCCGGCTGAAAGTAAATAAAGCTCCATTAAAGATAGATCCTGTAATGACAGTTCGCACTTACTGATGCCGGAGCGATTAGCGTCGCTCGCAGCTGGATCACCCGGGGCTGCGGCGGTGTTGCTCCCCACGCCGACCTGAGAAACAAAATGCAAATAGCAATTAGGCCGCTGTCATCGCGTATGAAGAGGGCAGACACACCGCCCAGCCTTTGCTCTTGAGAGCCCTGCGGAGCACACCATAAAAAGCTTTATCACCACCCTTGCGAAAGCTAATCTTGATGAACCGGGCGGTCGCCACGTCATCGTCGTCGCTCGGGTCAGGAGACGCCGGACGAGAGGAAGGCGCGGATTTCATGACCACGGACGCAGACACAAGAGGTAAGTCTGTAGCACACATCTCGCACGATCGGAGAGATGGGTGGTTCAGGAACGTGCACGCTGGACATGCGATTGAGCTTGGCTGTCGTCGATGAGATCCCGGCGCGTTCCATGGTGGATGCAGAGAAGACAATGAACTGCTTGCGGGAAGTGATGATGAGAGCGGGGGCGGCGATGGAGCTGCTATGGGGGCTGGCACAGAGTCGCGGGAAATGCCGCACAGGCCACAGACGCGAGCAGCGGCCGGACTGAGTCCAGGTGGATTACGATATGCACAGACCTGGCATTCCCAGCTGGCAAATGGTGTCTCCGGCCCATCACTTGAACCCGGTTCGGCGGAAGCGGCAAAAGGGACCGAAATATACAAGGTGACTTTTGCAGAGGACGAGAACAGCCCAGCATATGGTCTGTTTGGCTTACGTAGGAGAGATCCAAGGCGAAAGAGTGGGTCGCCTCATGCTGGGTGGAGATATAGAATAATCGGTGAGTTGTCACATGGACTGTTCCAGATTGGTGACTTGGAGACTTTTGTGTGCTAGTTCCCTTTTAGCTGACGGACATCAGGGGCATGGCTGTGGGAGACATACCCATCGTATATTCCCACTCCGTCTTGGCTCGAAAGCAGTTCCTCGTCATTGTAAAGTAATGCTGAAATTGGTATCGTCCCGTCCACCAGTTTCGTGCAGCGCCGAAGAGTCATACCCTACTGCGAGTTTAAAACCAGGATTCCTAGTTCTTGCGAGGAAGATGCGAGCGCGCGATAAGAGGTTTCAGGCAGCAGTACTCAGTAGTAGGTACCACACCGAGCGTCAGGAAAGGTGTCCGAGTTTAAGGGGCCTAACGTATACTTGGTCTGATGGATGTGTGAAGCAATACCCGAATGAATGAGATGGCGTGAAGCAAGTCCTGGAAAGGCAGGTGTCACACGTGACACACATCGGGTACTTGGTCGCCGCCATCACCCAAGAGACGGTTATTGGTGAACCGCGATATCCGAGCCTTCTGCGTGTGTTCTCCAAACAAAAATATGGCCCATTAATGGAAGCCGGTATCTCCCTCCCACGTTTCCCCATACCCTAACGTCCAGCACTCATCTGGCCCCACCATCTCGAGTTTTGTTGCGCTCAAAGTTGTGCCAACCGTCTCTCCGCCCTACACCTCATTGCCATCGTAATAATGCCGAAGACTCACAGTCGACATTCGCTCTTTACTCTGGGGTTCCTGCTGCTATGGTCTGCCACCGAAGGGTCCCAAGTCAACATCACAATCGACGATTTTGATCCCTCCATCGTCTATGCACCTCTAGATTCATGGAATTCAAGTGCGGTGGTGTGCTCTGCTTGTAACAACCCGCCGGCGCTGCTCGCATCCCAGCAGACCTACCACAAGGGCGCGCATGTGGTGATCTTGGACGAGGACGACACCGCACCGCCCAGCTCGCCGAGCAAGCCTCCACCTCCCTCGCCCAGTATCGATAATCCACCAACTAGCGACAATCCAGCTTCGAAGGCGTCGACCACGAAACCCCCTTCAACTTCCGCGCCCGTCCATTCTTCCACAATCCCCAACGCCGTAAGCACTCTCCCACTTCCCCCCTCCTACCTAACTAGTCTGATAACGACAAGGGGGCTGAAAAACCTGACGACGGTGACGGCAATGACGACCACGACGGCGACGACGACGACAAGCCCAGTCAAAGTCATCGCGGTAGACGTGATCGGGTGCCGCGAGCTGACTTGGACGATCCAGGTTTTGTGGACACCCCAGTTTTCGCTCAGTACAACTTCACTGGTGAGTTGTTTCTCGATGAAACTGCCTGTTATTGACATTTTTACAGGCACAGCCGTATACATATTTTGTGTGCAGCCGCTTGGCATGCCTATGTCCCCAACTCTACCGTCGATGATGAATATCAGCTTTTCGCTAGACGACGTTGGCCAACAACCCTTCGTTCACCAAGGATCCTCTTCTGGGTCTGGATTTGCATACCATGTCAACGTGTTCGCGAAACAAGGGTTAGCGGATGGGCTGCATGTGTTAAAACTCAATCTCGCTCCGAATTCGATGTTCATTTTGGACTATATACTTGTTACCCAAAATGTTGCAGACACTCCGTGAGCAATTTTTTTTACGTGTCTTGTACGATCTAATTCGTTTATTAGGTCATCGAGCATACCTATTCATTCCCAATCATCGACACCAAGTTCTACTGACGGGTACGTTGACTTATTGCCATGCGACATCCCTTCACGAATCATCCAGGACGACAACAAAGAAGGGGCGCGACTCCTTTGCTGGAGCGGTCGCCGGGAGCTTAGGCGTCCTTGGTATCCTTTGCTTTGGAACAGCCTTCAGTATCTATCGGCGGCGAAGACTCGCCGCGCGGAGAGAACGGCTGGAGCGTGGCACCGCACGTCCACCGGCTCCCATGTCTGGACCGGCACCTTTTGTCCCGAGATACTTTCCGGGTACAGTGGTTCCCAGCGTTCCGCCGCCCTACGCCCCGTCTGACACGGCGTCCTCCGTATCGTCACATACTCATACGGCCGAGCTTGCGGCGGTGTCGGTGCCCCTGCTGGCGACGCATCCGGCGCAGACGTACGACGCGGACATCGACATCGCGCCGCCTCTGGACGAGATCGCGCCGCCGTCGTTCGGCGTCGCGATTACCACGCCCGCGGTGACGCTATTGAGCAGCAGTGACATCGTTACGCCCCCGCCGCGGCCGCCCAGCTGGGGAACCGCCCCAGACATATTGTCACCCCCCCATTGCGCCAGCGTCGCGCGCGCCGTCGGTATTATTTCCGCAAACGAAGATCAGGAGGAGTGATTGGACGTGGATTGGACAATTTCAGATACATGAAACCCGGAAGCTCATTAAAAATCCATAGAACTGTTGACTCAATCACGATCCGTCTGGAATATTTTACGGTTGAGTTTATTGGTTGCGTTCAAGTTGTTCAGGCTTGGTTCGCATCATGATCATCATGATGGTGGATTTCCACATCAAAATATCATTCATCGTCTTCCCTCTCTTCGATCTCTCTTCATCGGGTTCTTATGGCCTCGCGAGTGCCGAAAGAGATATGGCTCGAAGTCTTTGAAGACTTACCCAGAGACGCTCTTCTCCACGTTTTCCGGACGGATCGCCTCTTCCGGGCCATATCGCGGCCCCACGTCTTTGCCACAATCGAGTTCCATCCGGATGGATGCAGCCCGGAGGACGTCGATCGCCATAATTCCTTTACATCAACGGAATTGGTTGAAAGGGCCCTCGAACGGCTCGAATTTTGGGTCTCAGCTGAATTAGCACCCTTGGTTCGCGAATGCCACATAACTACATGGGAGCGTTTTTCTCATCGAGCAGCCAACCCTCGGACGATCAGCGGAACATCCTATTGTCTGCGCTTTTGAAAGCCTCCCGAGTTTTCCTCGTCTCCGAAGTATCTCTGCCGAGGAACTTCGTCTCAGCCAAAGCCAGGTCGCGATTCTAGGTCGCTTGCCGAATCTGCGGAGCCTCTGCGTCGAGAATATTCGGGGATCCCATTTTGGACATCGTTCCTTGAACTACCATACCTCTCTATCCTCCGGCTCCTCACCTCGACGGATCACTCACATTGGATTCCAGCTCTGTCTCCGACTGCCCTCCACAAGCTCCACGTCACTCTCGCCCCTGGAAAAATCGATTTCCCGCTTCCTTCCACACACTCACAAACTAACGGTGGAAATGAATCTGTCAGACGACCTTAATTCCAGGATATACACAATCGTGACCGAGTTCCCTGGCCTGCGTGTTCTGGCAATACTCCATTATGCCGGATGTCTCACGATTCAAAAGACCACATCATATCCCCTTCCTGGATTCGACCCTCCGCTCAGAGACTACACGGGGCCATACGAGATGCTGAACATGTTCTTGCAACTCCCCTCACTCATCTCACCACCCTCACGTACTGCGATGTACGAGACATGATCAAAGGATTCGGGGACATCGGAGTTCAGGATAGGATCACCTCACTCCGTGTTCTACTGGCCACTGTCTGCGTCGAGGAAATCGAAACTTTATGCGGCTTTTTCCCCGGTCTGACCCGTCTCCGGTTGGAGTGCGAAGATGGGGTGTTCAATCGCAACAGCACCATCGACAATGATCAATTACCCCGCCACTACCGAGTACTTTTATTTTCATCTCTCATTATATGATGCTGACTTGTTATAATAACCGGCCGCCGTATCCGTTATTCCTCCAAACACTCGCCGAATCTTGTTATTACCCCCGCATCTCAAACAGATTGAATTGGTCCTACATGACAGATACCAGAAGCTCTTCCCAGTGTCAGACAACGTTTCATAGTGAATCACCCGGGTCTGAACACATTATGGCTGAGTACTGCCGATGTTAGATTTCGTTGGCACAAAACCTTGGACGGGGTCGAACAAGGGTTGAACGATACAAGACGATACTGACACTCGGCCGCCATATGGCATGATCGGCGCGTTCTTGCAAACGGGAAGGCGACTATCATCTTATTATTTATCAACTACGCAGAAATATTTCGTAGGCGCGACGAATTTAACTCGTCCTGGCGCGCGATGGAGGCACTTGTTTAAATTGCTGAAATTCCTCTCTATATTCCAACTCCTTCGATTCTATATACCTGCCAACGAACACAGGATCTCTTGGTTTCGTGGGCGCGAAACTGTCGCCCCTGAGATAACAATGGGGATTCCTGAGCCGCGAACAGGGTCTTTGGTCGTGTTATTATTGCCGAAGTTCGGCAGGCTGGCACTCGCCACGGTTCTCCCGTTACTCCCACGATGAAATTTTCAACGTGCCTCCCACGCGCAAAAGGCTCTTTGTCCTTGCCTTGTACATCCCGAATAATTTGGTCACTCGACCCAACGCACACCTTTTTTCTCCTCCCCACCATGGCTCTATCTGTCGTCGACCTTGATGACGAGTTGACCTTTCTCCTCGGTGCAACAGCAGCTGGGGATGACGACGAGGCGAACCTTCTGTACCACCAACTCGTCACTTCTCCGCTACTTACATACTCCTCACTCGAGCATCATGCAGCAGACTTTCCGTCTCGCGGACTGCTCGGCACAAGTGCAAGCGAGCGGGTCTATTTCAACACCAATACACCCAGCAGCGCCGTCATTTGTGGCGTCCAGGTTGGTCTCCTCATCGTCGGCGTCTTTGTGTTCCGGTTTGAACACCGGCCGATTTTTAGGGCTCGGGCAAGAGTCACACTGTCTCTTGCATACTCGAGAGTGCCCTCATCGGGGATTCACGTATTGGAAAGCCCGAAGCCTCTGAGCGCTCTCGTGTACGCATAATCGATTCCTCTGCAGAGAATATGGGCTCATCGCATGCAGCTTCCATTTGATACACAAGACGCCGGCCGTCCTTGCGAGGCGGCTTTCCTCTCGTCCCCGCCGCGCACCTGAATCACGTTGCCTTGCCTCAAGTTACGGTCCTATGCTCGTACGTGGTTTTCCGTCGGGATTTCACTCTAATTCCTACGTGAAGTCTGAAGGCCGAGCAACGTCAACCGCCGCAGACAAGCCTACGCTTCCCAGGCGCAGGTCCGGGTCGAGCCACTGTGTTTGGCCGAGACAGATCTCACAGCCGACCGGATGCTCGCGATTATGGGCTGCGACAATCTCGACGTATGTTTTTGGCCGCCTCCGGCATGATGGCTCTTGACCGATCTTTTTTTATTCATCAGAAAATGCCGCTCTACATGCACACGGCCTTGCTCATAATCCGCAATATGGGCGTCGATGCTTTAGCTACCAAGGTCTGTGGGTGGATGTACCGTTTCCAGCAAGGCTGACCTGGTGCAGAATTCAAGCGGAGGATTGCGCTCGAAAGCCTCGATGCGAAACAAACGGCCATGATAGAGCTTCGATTGCATCTCCTCGACGCTTTCCTTCCACCAGGCGCACGTCAGATCGAGTCATATTTTACTGCCGGAGGACTTGTTATTGTCGACCTCACGGATCCGTTTCTCGATGGTAAGTGACTCCAATCGTCTTCAGAGGTAATGACACTCATTTGCTTGCTTTCCAGGCCTTACGGCGTCGGTTCTCTTTGATATTGTTCTCGGCAGTTTCACCCAATGGCAACAGCTTGCGGAAAGCTCGTTGGTGGGTTCTACGCGTTCTGCCTTTGGTACCCGGGGGTTATAACGACCAGTACGCTCACAGTATTGGATGAAGCTCATAAATATCTGGTCAACAGCGATTCGGCCCGTCTGAACCAATCTATCAGCAATATAATCCGTCTGCAGCGCATCTTGCCACCCGGATAATCATCGCAACTCAGGAACCCACCGTTGTCCCGCCGACGATCCTCGACCTGGCTTCGGTTATTGTGTGCCACAGATTCTCCTCCCCCGCGTGGTGCAGCCATCTCGCACGACACGTCTCGACGGGGAGCGAAGACTGGTACAAGGAAGTAATGGCACTTCCCACAGGCCACGCCTTGGTCTTCTCCCCCGCGGCTGCGCTCGCCACTGATGAACGTGGTGGAGTTGCTGCTTTTGGGTAGAGATCACCTGAGACTGCGAGTTCGCCCTCGCCTGACCCTGGATGGTGGCGCATCGATTCTGGCTGTGAGCCGCAGCCTAGGTGCTCTGACAGCGACGAGCAGTTCAGGCGCGTCGCAATCACTGCCGACGCCTCCGATATCCGAGGCGCACCTTCCAGCGCGTACCAGTAACGCGTTCCAGATGTCCGCCCCCGCCTCAGCCCCCGTGCAAGTCGCGACCGCACGCTCCCCCCTTCCTACTGTAGGCTCGAGCCCCACGACGAGGGGCCACCCCCCGAATTACGGGACAAAGGAAAGGGTAAATACAACTCCCGAAGCCATAGAAATATCTTTATTGACCAATTCTACAGCAAAAGAAGCCGCCCCTGCACCGAAAACTCCGGTGTACCGATACCGTTGTCGGTTACTGTCCCAGCTCCCCGTCAACGGGTGGTTCCTGCACGTCTCAAGCACCTCAAGATGTGGCTGGAGGAAAACAGTACTCCTGGTATACGCTCAAGCTAAGAACCGTTTTACTTTGCGCTCCGCTCGATGCTCCAGGACGACACATTGTATAGTGGCGCGTCGCCGAAGCTGCGGTTGGGAAGAGGATGTGGGACGAGGCTGTAGACAATGGGCCTCATCGAGGTAAACTAACACGGATGTCTCTAAGAAGCAGCTCAAGGCTTGCGGAGAGGCGCAGATGATACGTTTACTCGAGCGCGGCCCTGTGCAGTACACAAATACTTACATACGATGATTCTGCTCCCTCCCCTATCTGTATGTATTTAGACGAACAATATCTTGTATGTACATGAAGTATGAAGCATATAGCATTCTGGAGGCTGTTCAATAATGCCATATAGGTCTAACCTCTAGCAGTGAATTCGGACGACCCCGTTCAAAGACGGAGCCGTAGTTTTCCTAATTTAACCCACCCACTTCATTCAACTTGGGTCCTCGACGCACATCGCCCTCGAACCGTAATACTGATGAGAGTCACCATCCACGAGAATCTCCGGGGATTATATTGTAATGGCGCTCGTTCTCGTCAGTGGCCAGTATGCTGTGCTGCATTTGCAAGTCTTGCCTTTTCAAGAAGACTCTAGAATGTAGTTGCTTTCGATAGTTCTGCTAATAATAAATATGATCGTACATGTACTGTCTCGATATGTAGGGGAGCAAACAGTCACGGTAACGGACCGCCCGTTGCGTTCCTTCGTCACGGTAACGGTAGAAATGGTTGCCCAAAAAATTCGTGACATTGAAAAAAAACTAAAAAATCATGAAAAAAAAAAGGTGTGAAAGCGGCCAAATCGAAACGGGAGACCGTTGGGTCGGAGGCTGAGTAAAGGCGAAAGACCAGTACAGCTGAGCCAAAGGGGGACACTGAATTCTGGTTGCGTTCCAATGCAACGGTCACGGTCACCCTAGGCTCCGTTGCCGGAAAAAAAAGCAACGGGTTTGTCACGGTCCCTGGGCTGTTGCTCCCCTACATATTGAGACAGTATAACTAGAAAATATTGTTTATTCAGTAATTCTCGAAGAGCCTCCAACCTCCCACGAGCAAGTTGAATAACTGAACGAAGTTCAACGTTCAACTTTGATTCGCGGACAATGTCGGAGAGCGAGCGCGATGTGATCCGCATCTAGTCCCTCACAGACAGACACTTCAGGATCTCGTACCTCGATATATGGAAATCCTCGTCCGCGAGTTTCAATCATGGCTACCCTCAAAACCGCACGGAATCTCATGAAAGATATATTTTTCCGCAGACGATGTTTAATTGTCGCCTCCAAGTCTGAATCGTCTCTGACATTGAAATTCAATGAGGATTTCCCAAAAGTCTGCACTGGTCCACGGGATTCTTTGTTTCGTCGGCCCCCCCGCTATTGCATAGTTCATCGAGATTGTAACTATTGGGCCGCTTGGATTCTGGATCTGACTATGCCAAAAGACTGACGCGAACAGGGTCTTTGGTAGTGTTATCATTGCCCGAGGCGGCCCGAGTGTGTCGGCATGCCACGCGGTTCTCCCTGTCACTGTCCTGGACCCACAATGACATTTTCAACGTGCCTGCCACGCGCCGCAGAACGCTCATTGTCCTTGTCTCGCACATCCTGCCAATAGTTTGTCAAACCCCTGCCCTTCTTCCCTCCCAATCATGGCTTCTCATTGGACTCTCCGTCGACCTTGATGACGAGCTGACCTTTCTCCTCAGTGCGACGGCAGCTGAGGATGACAACGACGCAAGCCTTCTGCACCACCAGCTTGTACCTCCCCGCTGCTCACGTACTCTTTACTCGAGCCACCATGCAGCAGACTTTCCCGTCTCGCGGACTCCTCGGAACAAGTGCAAGCGAGCGGGTCTATTTTAACACAAAACACACCCAGCAGCGCCGTCATTTGTGGCGTCCAGGTTGGTCTCCTCATTGTCGGCGTCCTTGCGTTCCAGTTTGAACACCGCACCGATCTGTAGGGCTCTGGCAAGAGCCACACGGTCTCTTGTCTCCTGGAAAGTGCCCTCATCAGAGATTCACGCATTGAAAGCTCCCGGAGCTTCTGAGCGCTCTCGTGTACGCATAATCGATTCCGTCGCAGGAAATTTGAGCTCATTGCATGCAGCTTCCATTTTGATACCCAAGACGCTGGTCGCCCCTGCGAGGCAGCCTTCCTCTCGTCCCCAGCCGTACACCTGAAACACGTTGCATTGCCTCAAGTGACAGTTCTATGTTCGTACGTGTTTTTGCATCATGGATTTCACTCTGATTCCGACCTGAACTATGAAGGCCTAGCAACGTCAACCGCCGTCGACAAGCATACGCCTCCCAGGCGCAGGTCCGGGTCGAGCCCCTGTGTTTGGCCGAGACAGATCTCACAGCCGACCGGATGCTCGCGATTATGGGCTGTGATAATCTAGATGTCTGTTTCTGGCCGCTTCTCCGGCTTGGTAGCTCTTGACTGATCCTTTTCATACAGAAATGCCCCTCTACATGCACACGGCCTTGCTCATAATCCGGAATATGGGTTGTCGACGCCTTTACTTATCAAGGTTGGTGGATTGGTGGACGACGACGATTCGGGCTATTCTAACTTACCTGTCACAGAGTTCAAGCGGAAGATTGCGCTTGAACGCCTTTCTCCACAACAAAAGGCGATGATCGAACTGCGATTGCACCTCCTTGATGCTTTTATTCGACCAGGCGCACCCCGGATTGATTCGTATTTCACTGCTGGAGGACTGGTTCTCGTCGACCTCACGGATCCTTTCCTCGATGGTGGGTGACTCCACATTGTCCTCAGTGGCAACAACACTCATGTTTGGGATGTCAGGTCTCACAGCGTCGGTGCTCTTTGATATTGTCCTCGGCACTTTTATCCAATGGCAAACAGTTTGCGGAAAGCTCGTTGGTGGGTTCTACGCGTTGTGCCTTTTGTGTCACGGCCCTGACGGCCTGTACACTCGCAGTGTTGGACGAGGCACACAAATATCTCGTTAATAGCGATTCAGCTCGACTGAACCAATCCATCAGCAATATAATTCGTCTGCAGCGCCATCTCGCAACCCGGATAATCATCGCCACTCAGGAACCCACCGTCGTCCCGCCGACAATCCTCGATCTGGCCTCTATCATTATATGCCACCGATTCTCCTCGCCGGCGTGGTGCAAACATCTCGCACAACACGTCTCTACGGGGAGCGAAGACTGGTACAAGGAAGTCATGGCGCTTCCCACTGGCCACGGCTTAGTGTTCTCCCCCGCGGCTGCGCTCGCCACTGATGAACGTGGTAGAGTCGTGCTTTTAGGTAGGGATCACCTGAGGCTGCGGGTTCGCCCTCGCCTGACGCTGGATGGTGGCACTTCGATCCTGGCCGTGGCGCCCATTCCTAGTCTGGGTGCTCCGATAGGGACAAGCGGTTCAGTTGCCTCACAATCATTGCCGACACCTCCGATATCCGCAGTGCACCTGCCTGCACAACGTTCGGCCGCCTCAGCAGCCACATCCCCTGGCCCGCGGACGGAATCCGTGCTCAACTCCGGCCCCGGTCTCCCTGCCCTCCCCACTGCAGGCTCAAGTCCCATGACCAGGAGCACTCCCGAATCGCTGCCGCCTTCCGACAAAGGCAATGACAAAGGCAAGGGTAAAGGTAAGATTCCCGAAACCATAAATATGTGTTCTTGACCAATTCTGCAGCTAAAGAATCGGCCACCCATGTCGAAGAGGGCTCCGTGTTCCTCGCTGCGGCCCGCGCGCGCCACCCCCACCTGTTCGACACGGGCACCTCCCACCTCTCCGCCCTCGCCGTGGAGGTGCTGTCGCCCAACGTGGGGGCAGCTCTCAGCCTGGGAACCTGCGCCGCCTCGGACAATGCTGCGAGACATGCGACACCCGACCTTAATGACCGGGACGAAGACGAAAACGATGTGTACCTCCAGTCGGACATCCGCCGCGCGATGGAGCTCAGCCTGCAGCCTAACGATACTCCTACCATGTCCACGCCGGGTGCGTCTGGAGCGTCAATCAGAGTGGCAGGAAACCATCGCGCCCCACAACCCGAGACAATCCTCAATAACACTGCTATGCCGCCGTCGGTAGCTGCTTCCGTTCCAACTGTGGCGGTGGTCGCGCTTTCCGTCCCGCAAAGTCCAATGACGGACGATATCGCACCGTTATTATATGGACCCTCGGTTGCAGAAACGACAGATGGTTCGCGTGTGGTTCCCCCCCATCTCAAGCATTTAATGCGCTGGCTGGTGCGCAACGGTGCCACCACAGATACCGCCCTCAAGCTCGGTGACACCATGGGCGCGCTTCACTGGGTGAGGAAAAAGGATACACTGTACGGCGCCCTACCGAAGTCCAAGTGGTGGAACTTTATCCTGGGCGAGGCGGTAGAAAACGGGCTGGTCGAACTAATCAACATGGATATCTCGAAGAAACAGCTCAAAGCCAGCGGACAAGAGAGGATGATACGTTTGCTTGATGACGACTTGGTCTACGCCTAACACTTGCACGATGATTCTGGGTTCGTCCCAGCCACCTATCTGTATTTCTAGGCCAACAATATCTTGTATGTACATATAACACAGAAAGTATTCGCAGCCGAACATTCGTTGAAGGTTCTGGTCAGCATGAAGTCGGGATTGCGAAGAGCACAACAGCGTGAGTCTCGGAAGCCGCATAGGTTACTACTTATATTCAGCTTGTGTGACCTGTGACCGGTGTGACCACCTAGGTTCAACTTTTCGTATGTTCAGACGGGTTGGGACGTGGGACACACTTTTTTCCTGGTTCAAGTGTTCGATCGCTCGCACGGCCTGGAAGCAGCTATTTGGACCCAGATGGAATGGATTTTAAAGTGTCCACCAAGGACTCGAAGAAACTTCGTGCACTCATTGTTTTTCAAAAACAATGAGTCGCGTCCTGTGGCCCAAAAATGTCACTTGGTTCAGACCTCTTGGTGACCTGTGACCACAATTAAATAGGTTCAGTTCACCAGGCTTGTGACCTGTGAGCTGAACTTACGGTCGAAATGGTACAGTACTCCTGTCAACCCATCGTTTTTCTTTCCTTCATTCAGGCAGCATCCAAAGTATTCTGGAATCGCAAGCCGTCGCATATTTATATTCCGCCAAGAGCGACCCACACAAATGTCCGCTCTTTTCTCCTTACCCATGTACTTACCTTCGGCGAATCGGATCAGAAGGTGGGATCAATTTCAAGTTCGAATTCACCTCGACACAGTCGACCGAGCTAGCACGCAATACCGAATACACTTGATACCTAAATGTCCGCAATTGACTTGGCTGAACCCAGATATCCGTAATTGAACCCACATTGAACCTGGGAAGAAAACTCCGGGTTGGGATCGCGGACGGAGGTTCGGGCACTAGTTGGACTAATCGCTATGACGTGACAGTTGCCTCGACGGAGAAATCGGCGGAAGGCCGACTGATTGGTGAAAGCCGTACTTCCTTGCATTTGGTTCACGGTGTCTGTTGACTGTGATTTTCTTTATTTTGGGAGATGGGCGGGATGTTGTGTCGGTCGTTGGAAACCACTAAATTAATATTCCACCAAATACTCGTAGCGCTGTACATCCGTATTGCAGTCAGCTTGTGCTGGAAAACTGGTAATCATCATCGGATGTCACTTCCTCTGCCCTGCCGCCGTCAGCCCCGGCGTTTATTCTGAATAGGACGTTTCTAGGCCAGGCGATGAGCACCAAATCGTAAATGCATGGTTGTCACCACCCACGAGAATCTCCGGGGGCTTGTATTGTATTGCAATGGCGCTCGCTCGTTCAGTAGTTGCCGGTATACCGTCCATTAAATGCCTGGTTAGTCAAGTGCCTTATAGAATTCTCTCGGAACCGCGGCCGTTCTTGCGATTCTGCGGAGCACCATCACGGACTTTGCGAGCCCTGTCGAGCCTCAGAATTTGTATAAATACTCCCTCAGTTCACTCAGTTTCGACATCCGAGTTCAACTCAGCCTCTCAAACAACCTTCACTACTCCACCTCCTCCACTACACTTCTAAGAAATGTCTGGCCTCCGCACTGACCGTGTCCGCGCCATCGGAATCTTCAAGAACCGCCCCGGTGTCACGAACGAGGACGCCAAGGCCAACGGCCCCCGCCTCGTCGAGAAAATCAAGTCCATCCCCTCCGTGCAGGAGAACTTGCTCAAATACGAAGTGGTGGGTCATCCACGACATTTCCTACCTGGCCCGCGGCGGCTAATCACTGTGACTCGGATATAGACGTTCAAGACCGAGCGCCTGCCGAAGACGCTTGCGAGCGAGCTCGGGCTTCAGGATACTGACTTCTCTACGATGATCCTCGTCGAGGGCGCCTCGCACGAGAAGATTCGCGCGGTGCGTCGCCTTTCGCCATTCCTCCCGTTTTTATCTCACTTTGTGCAGGCCCTCACCAGCCCCGAGTACCGCAAGGTGATCGCGGGTGCCCTCGAGCACGCCACCACCCTCGAGAACTACCACTGGTTCTCGGGCGAGTTCATCACCGTCATCGAGAAGTAGAGGACGAGCTTAGAGCTCAGGAACTAGAAATGGGTTCAAATTAAATGTAGACGCTTTCGAGAGTTCTACCAACGAAGCAATGAATTTTATGATGTTACATGTGCAACCGGAAGAATCCTGTTTTCAGCGGTTCTCAAGCCAACCTTGCTCGAGCAAGTTGAATAATTGAACAGAAGTTCAACTCAGACAGTCTCGGAAAGCGAGCGCGATGCGATCCGGCAGCCAAATAGACACCCATAAGTGCACCGCCTTGCCAAAAACGGCGATCATATTTCGATCATGCATCTCCCACCATACACGTTTTTCGCCCTTCCACGCGCGATGCTCCGCCCTCATCTTCACCCGTACCAATGTTTCTACACCAGAACAGGTGACTCCAGCCCTTGAAGTTGCACTGCGTGCGGCGGGCATGACAACCACAATGTGGTCCAATATCGAGCCCACAACCTTGACCGTCTTGTACGCAACTCATCCTTGACGACTTCGAAAGTTCCTACTAAAACGCGTCGGTGGCAGCCACAACCCCAACGACTCGACGTCCCAGCACGTTCTCAATGCGCTCAAGGCTGCGGTCATCGAGTATCCCGCACCATGCCCAAAAGAGAAAATTTCGGAAAACCACCCGTCCAAGCAGCTCCGCGGGCCGCTCAAGCTCGAGATCACCGTGCTCAAGCGCCCGCCGAACGCCGAGGTCTTCCCCGTGGGCGTCCCCGTCCCCGGCTCCTGCTTCTCCCCTTTGTCCGCCCCCGGACCGCCAGCGCCCGCAGACGGAGACGCGTCGCACTCCCGGCCCTCGAGCTCCCCCGCATCCGCGTCTTCGTCCGGCTCGAGCGCGATGCGGCGCACCTTGCCCTTGCGCCCCGCCGCCGACGCCGAGTCGGCGGGGTCGGGGTCGGCGTACGGCACGCTCGTGTCGTCGCGGAAGTGCCACGCGGGACGACGGCAGCGCGAGCGAGACGCGGCGCTGCTTCCCCGCTGCGGGCGCCGTTCGGGCGCCTGCGACGCGGCAGAGGCGCCCGAGGTGATATTGGGATTGATATTATTGAACGAGGTGGAGGTCGAGGTCGAGGTGGACGAGGACTCTGAGGCGCACCAGCGCTTGGTTCGTCTAGAATTAGCTCTGATGCCATCAGGCCGATTGGTGAAAGCCGTACTTTCTTGCATTTTGTTCACGGTGTCTGTTGACTGTGATTTTCTTTATTTTGGGAGATGGGCGGGATGTTGTGTCGGTCGTTGGAAACCACTAAAGTAATATTCAACCAAATACTCGTGGCACTGCATATCAGTATTGCAGTCAACTCGTGCTGGCAAACTGGTAATCATCATCGGATGTCACTTACTCTGCCCGCCATCAACCCCGGCGTTTTTCTAAATAAGACGTTTCCAGGCCAGGCGATGAGCACCAAATCGTAAATGCACGGTTGTCACCATCCACGAGAATCTCCGGGGGCTTGTATTGCTATGGGGCTCGCTCGTTCAGTCAAGTTGCCGGTATACCGTCCATTGAATGCCGGGTTAGTCAAGTGCCTTATGGAATTCTCTCGGAATCGCGGCCGTTCTTGGGATTCTGCGGAGCACCATCACGGACTTTGGGAGCCCTGTCGAGCCTCAGAATTTGTATAAATACTCCCTCAGTCCACTCAGTTTCGACATCCGAGTTCAACTCAGCCTCTCAAACAACCTTCACTACTTCACCTCCTCCACTACACTTCTAAGAAATGTCTGGCCTCCGCACTGACCGTGTCCGCGCCATCGGAATCTTCAAGAACCGCCCGGGTGTCACGAACGAGGACGCCAAGGCCAACGGCCCCCGCCTCGTCGAGAAAATCAAGTCCATCCCCTCCGTGCAGGAGAACCTGCTCAAATACGAGCTGGTGGGTCATCCACGACATTTCCTACCCTGCCCACGGCGGCTAATCACCTGCGACTCGGATATAGACGTTCAAGACCGAGCGCCTGCCGAAGACGCTTGCGAGCGAGCTCGGGCTCCAGGATACTGAATTCTCTACAATGATCATCGTCGAGGGCGCCTCGCACGAGAAGATTCGCGCGGTGCGTCGCCTTTCGCCATTCTTCCGTTTTCAATTGTTTATTTATTTCATTTTGTGCAGGCCCTCACCAGCGCCGAGTACCGTACGGTGATCGCGGGTGCCCTCGAGCACGCCACCTCCCTCGAGAACTACCACTGGTTCTCGGGCGAGTTCATCACCGTCATCGACAAGTAGAGGGCGAGCTTAGAGCTCAGGAACTAGAAATAGGTTCGAATTAAATGTAGACGCTTTCGAGAGTTCTACCAACGAAGCAATGAATTTTATGGTCTTACATGTGCAACCGGAAGAATCCTGTTTTCAGCGGCTCTCAAGCCTCCAACCTTGCTCGAGCAAGTTGAATAATTGAACAGAAGTTCAACTCAGACAGTCTCGGAAAGCGAGCGCGATGTGATCGGCGGCCAAATAGACACCCATAAGTGCACCGCCTTGCCAAAAACGGCGATCATGCTTCGATCACGCATCTCCCAGCATACGCGTTTTTCGCCCTTCCACGCGCGATGCTCCGCCCTCATCTTCACCCGTACCAATGTTTCTGCACCAGAACAGGTGACTCCGGCCCTTGAAGTTGCACTGCGTGCGGCGGGCATGACAACCACAATGTGGGCCAATATCGAGCCCACAACCTTGACCGTCTTGTACGCAACTCATCCTTGACGACTTCGAAAGTTCCTACTAATCCGCGTCGGGTGGCAGCCACAACCCCAACGACTCGACGTCCCAGCACGTTCTCAATGCGCTCAAGGCTGCGGTCATCGAGTATCCCGCCCCGCGCCCAAAAGAGAAATTTTCGGAAAACCACCCGTCCAAGCAGCTCCGTGGGCCGCTCAAGCTCGAGCTCACTGTGCTCAAGCGCCCGCCGAACGCCGAGGAGTTCCGCCTGCTCCTACCGCTGCAGCCGCAGCCCTTCTTCACCGAGTTCCTGCACCCGAAGGAGCACCAGGCGCCGACGAACTCGGCGGCGCTCGTGGAACTCCTGGCGCGCCGGCCAACGGCCCTGCGCTGGCCCGTGGTGGCCGACTGGGAGCACAACGAGTGCTCGGTGGGCGGGGATGGCTATAAAGAGCTTTTGAAGAAGGTGGGGAAGCGGCGCCAAAAGGCGACGAAGCCTGAGTCGAAGGCTGCGCCTCTGCCGCCGCCTCCCCCGCCACCGCCCGCAGAGTGGATCGATTACGACTGAAGCAATACGGCTGCGGTACTCTCCTCTCTTTTGTGTTGTCTCTGGATACGAAGTCCACTTGTTTTCTCCGCATCTCTGTCCACAATCCACATTTTTTCCTCCTCTCCAACGCTGCGTCTCGCATCATTATTTAGGTCTCTTCCAACTCTGAGGTCCCACTCCGGCGCGTGTGTGCCGCGGGATCCAATCTCGCAAAATCACCCATCCAACAAGAGACACAATCCAACTCATCCGCAAACATCACTCTGCCACTGCGCTCGAGTTCCTTGCCAGTTCAACATCGCGCGCTGCCCTTCGTGCGCCTCCAACCTGCCGAACTGTGTCGGTTCGTAAGGTGTCCGTCGCGCGTCATTTGCTATTGCGGTCGGCGCAGTGCGCGTACGTACTCGAAAGAGGAATATTACTGCAGTATTGCACTAGCGAAAGACGTTAAAAGCAATGTTCACATAAAACTCGGTCAAATGTCGTTGGCAATCTCATCCTCGGTGAAGTCAAGATGCAATTCAACATAACCGACTCTTCAACACAACTTCTCGAATGTTAGCTTAGACGACCATATCCCGGCGAAGTCGTAGGAGATCTCAGGTCGAACAAATCCATTCAAGAGCGTTTTGGAAAGGAAGGAATAATGCAATTGGGTGGTATATTGATACAGTGCGAGCGCCTTTTCGGTTACTTTAAACAACTTATCGATCCGCCTATGCGAGCTCTGCAAACCCAACCGCCTCCTGGTCTGCGTCAAACACCGTGTACACGTTCTTCATGAACGCGTCGCCCAGCAGGAACACGCCGTCGCCGAGGCCCAGGTCCTGTGCGGCGAGCGAGGCGACGCAGTCCTTCGACCCGGACTCGGTCTGCCCGAGGTTGAGGTTGTCGGCTGAGATGGCCCAGTCGGAGCCGCCCCACGAGAAGGCGATGGTGGGCGGGGTGGCGCAGGGGGTAGGAGTAGTAGCCTGGGGAGGAAGCGTAAGTATAGTGAAGTAAAGTGGAAGAGAGAGGGAAGGAGAAAGAGGACACACCGTTGGTGGAGTCGTACACCTTCGACCCAGTCACCTTCGCGAAGATCTTCTTCACGTCCGCCGCCGGCCCGTACATAAGGGTCGTGCCCGAGTCGATGATCGTCTGGATGCCCGACACCGCCGTGCTGCTCCCGACTTTCGCCGAGGCGCCCGTCGCCTGCCAGAACCCGCCGGAGGAGTCGACAGAGTTGAACTCGATGTCGCCGGTGTAGTGGTCCGAGTTCGCGCCGCCGAGGAAGAGCTCCGAGCCAGAGCTGGCGAGGTAGAACCCGAACTGGTTCGTGTCGACGACGCCGTCCGCGTCGGCGTTGACGAAGAAGGGGTTCTGGTTCAGGTTGGAGATCGCGGGGAAGGCGAGACCGAGGATGCTGAAAAACAACGGTCGGTTAGGTGTTTTGATAGCAACCAGGGAAGGAAAGGAAGCGCACCCGTCGATGGGGTCGTCCTTGAAGCTGGACGACAGGGTGGTCACAGGGCTGAAGTACTGCTTCGCGACCGCAACCTTCGCGACGGTGACTGTGGGATGGGATTAATATAATCGTGGGTGTGATACCAAACTGAAATGCCCCGTACCAGTCTCGGTGTAGATGGGGCCGCTGACGGTAGAGCCATCGCCGTACTCGATGGAGAAGGTGCCGGTCTTCTTGGACGAGGTCGACGACGAGGTGGCCTTGTACTTGGACTTGGATGAGCAGGTGGAGCTCGTGCACGACGAGGAGGGGATCCAGAGGTCGGACGAGCCAGCTAAGAAGAGGACAAATGTCAGGAGGGTGAAGTGGACGATGTGAGGGAGGGACGTACTGTCAAAGTCGATCAGGAACTTCTGGGCGGGGGTGCCAACGGAGATCGTGCCAGCCCACTCCTCGTCCGAGTCCTCGTCGGTCAGCGCCTCGGATTGGCGCTTGACAGCGCGCTGCTGCATGCGGGCCTCGACGTCGATGGGGAGCGTCTTGAGCTCCTTGATCTCGGCGCCCTGAACAAATAATGTGCAGTGAGCGAAAATTCAAAACCCTTGGAGAAGCAGAACGCACCTGGTTGAAGGCACCTTGGCCCTTGTTCTTCTGGAGGTTGAGCAGGTTCGCGCGGTGCTTGTTGAGAGTAAAGATCGTCGAGGCAATGGCCTTGTCGTGGTCGAAGACGCCTTCGGCCGTGGTGAGCGAGCTGCGCTTCCGCATGGGAATGGCGGTGCCGCGCTTGACGGGCGCAGAGTCCGTGGTCGGGGCCGGTCCCGCCGCGACAGAGACGGCGAGGGTGACGGCGAGAAGGAGCGCAGACTTGTTGAACATGATAATGACTGGGTGGATTCCGAAAGAAAGACGGAGGAAGCTGGAGATGAGGTGCTTCTGGTGCGCAGCATTTATAGGATTCGGGCGACTCCACGGTCTCCACCAAAGGGTTGAGGTGACCTAGGGGTTGGTATGTGGATCCACGCGCATGCAGCATACGAGAGCCCATGAATATATGCCAAGATAAGGCGGAGTCGTGTGCGTCCTTGGCAACCCAACGAGCCCGAGCTTCTTGAACATGTGTGTGCTTGATGGTGGTTGAGAACGTGTTAAATTAGCCAAAATTAGCTCTGATGCCATCAAGCCGATTGATGGCCGATGGGCTCGATCAGTGGCAATGCTGCGCGGATCCTTCTTCCTCCTGTTCCGTCCCCTCAGTTCCCCTCTCTCTCCGATCTTACACTGCTTGCATTCATGCGGTATCAAACCGCCTTAGTTAACTCGGTCATGATGATGAACCGCAACCGAATCCACGCAACATGCATCTAAGGCTATTTTTAAATTTGTATTTCCCCCGCATCATCGCACCTAACGATTCGGAGTGCTCCCTTCCGACCTCCAAGCCAGTCCGTCCTGCTGAAAGTGCCCCGTCAGAACTGCGCTGTGGCCCCTCAATTTGAACCGGTGGTTCGAAGGCTTCAACATTTTGCCTTGGGTTTCACGCTGTTCAATCGCCGTACTCGCAGCCTGCAGAGGTCAAAGCGGGGCACCATGCGCATGCGGGGATTGACAGGACTTCTGGTGGATCCACAAAATGAAAAGATGGCGCGATCATTGCGATTCACGTACTTTTACGCATGTGCTATCCACCTATCTTATCCTGAACCACGCTTACAGTCAGTTAGTTGCCGTATTTCACGGGATTGCTATCCAGGTGTCCGAAATAGTCCGAACTCTGAGCATACGCTGAAGTTCAATAAACAGATGACACTGGACAGACAACAGCGCCGTTTACCCGCACACGCTGGATTCACTGGCTGATATTTCGCCGCAGGACAGTGTCGGTTTTTTTCGCTGCCACAATGATCTCCGAGCGCCTTTCGGAACCTCGAGGCCTCACGGCGCACGTACACTTTCTATCCTACCTCTCGGACGCCGATCGCGACCTTGAATCGAATCTGGGGTCCCATACGTCCACGCGCGTGTCCACCGCGGTGTTGCACAGCTGACTGATTCGTGATGTTAACATTGCAGGACGTTCACAATTCGGAAAGAAATGCATCCACGCCCTTAATCTCAATTCGTGTACTTGACAAAACGCTCGAGTCGGATTCGGAGCACCGTTCCGTTCTACGATCTTTCCAACCCAGTCGTTCAATTTTCGATGGTCACTCTATTTCTTCCGACCCCACTTTCATCCGCATCCCTAGAATATTCCGGGATGTCCCGAGTATAATCGACCAACATTGTTCAATTTTTTGAGTGCAGCGAGAACTGGATACGCCTACGTACCGTCTAAGACTCATCGCTTTTTACACTGTTACAGATGAGGTTCGTAGAATAGAGGATGATCTCGTACAAGGATTTATTGGGCCCCAGATTCTGCCGAAATCTTCAACCAAAATGTTCAACTCGCTGACGCTGATGCCAGGCCCATTTTTACTCGGCTTTGAACGCCCCCTATTTCATTCAGTTTTGTTGATATCACCCGAATAACCCGAAGACGTTGTTGTTACACTAGTTAGTAGGCTTCTAGCTATACACGTGATCAGTCGCGTTGGCACGCCGTCACAAGCGAGGACAAGCAAACCTCTATTCTACATTTGGCACTTACCTACTTACCACGAGCGAATGGTTTGTACGGAGATAAAAACTCTCATTCTTAGGTAAACGAACACAATCGACGACTCGGATATCAATAACATAACATGCAACCCCCCAATCAAAGGAACACCCTCCCAAGAATAAAGTCCGCAGCCGTACCAACGTTCTCGTCGTAGTCTCTAGGAGTCCAAATGAACTGAGTATAAGTAAAAGCCAAAACCAAAAGTGGAGACGGAGGAGGAATTATTCACGCACAAATGCTCTGAAGAACCCAGGAGGAGGAGGAGAGCTAGAAGGGGGATACCAGAGCAGACAATATCGGCGTCATGGCATATGATGAGAATCTTGTCAGTGGGGACTCCCTCTATGCGGTAAAACTTGTCGGGATCGCCCTGATAATATTGCATGTGTCGAGGGAGATTACGAAATTTCAACAAACAAGTCGAAAGGAAATTTAAAGGGAATGCGCACGAAGGTGACCAACGCCTTGATACGTTTCAGAACTGCAGCCGAAAACTGTTTAACAGCGTTATGCACCAGCTGGGCGCCTTGACTGTATCCCGCGGGCACGATCGAGGCCTAGCATGGAATCATTCCTGGTGAGATTGTGGGATGAAATCAATGAACTCACGTTTGGACACTGGGTAGAAGCGGTGATTATCTGAGGAAGGACGTCGATAAGTCATTATGCGAAGGAAAAGCGCATCGGTTGGTCGAACTCGCCTGCTGCGCCATTGTCAGTGAGCCACGTGGGCTGCCGCCTACGAGGAATCCGATGTAATCTGCAGGATAGTCGACACCGGTAAAGCTCAATGTCTTGTTCATCTCGTTTAACTGCTTCGTCAGCGTATCGTTGAGCTGTGGGCCAACGCGTTCTCCGATAGGCTTCGCTTCACTCGTTCCACGCGCGAAGATGACCTAGGTTTTTTTTTTTTTTTTTCAATCATGACCTCCGTCCTCGATCTGCGGAGGGCGACTTACAATCACATCGGCGCACTCGCCGCCCCCAGCACTTAGATCCATCAGCAAGTCTGTCGAGGGCTCTTCCATCCCCGAGACGGCCCCGGTTACGCTGCTTTCGTCCTGCATGGGCACGATAAGTTCACCGTTGAGTTAGACACCGTATACCCAGCGCACCGGAACCGTCGAATTCTGAGCCACACGAAGGCCCACCTCCAGGATCTCCTCACGCTTCAGACCAGGGTCATGCGGATAAGCTGCGGCACTGGCGATGAGAAAGGATAATGCGATACGGAGGGCCATGGTTTGGAAGACGAATGCGAGTGGGAGCTAGACTGGTTACGCCAAAGTAATCCGTCCAAAGACTGGGTGGGGACTCGAATCACGATGTTGTGGTACGAGGACGAGTGCCAGCCGGACCTACGTTTCGGATGCGAACAAGACGCGAGTTGGCCCGACTTTTGCCGAAGGGCCGCACGTAAGCGGTTGTGTTGCCGCAGGCAAATTTGTCGGCGCTCTCCCTGCAGACGCCGGTAATAATGCCAGAGCTCAATCCGGGCCCGGTACGATCAGATAAGTTGTTGAACCGTTCAACATGAACAATCAAACCTCACTTGCTAGGTACGAGCTGGTACCGATACTACTTACAGCATCTGTCAAGAGGGACTAAACCTCACTGGGTTTGAACATCAGCGGACATGGGGCATTGTTCGCAGGAAGGAAGGAGGAGGGCGGCTTGACTTCAAGGCTCGGTTTCGGATTGAGATTCGGACTCTCCGGCTTTTCTTTCTGGTGGCGAGGTAATCTCGGCTCCAGATCTTTTCGGGGATGGCTTCGGAGACGGCCGTGATCTGGGGCACAGAAATCAAAAAAAAAAAAATCACCCACCGCCATCACCCCTCAAAGATCTGGTGCAATTCAACCGCAAGACATGCTATTGACTCAATTTCATTCATCCCTCCCCCGGCGTCTCAAATTTCTTGTTCAATGTATTCTGCTGAGTCTTCCCTTACTTATGGTAGGCTTAATCGGATGAGTTCCCGTCTACATTAATTATTATGGCCCTGACAGTCTCAATCATTTTTCGTTGAAATCTCACTAAAATCTAGTAAATTGTGGCCACTCTTCACTCTGGGGGATATATAATGATATGAAAGGAACCTTCCCGGGTGTTCCCAATTTTTCAGACCCTAGGAGTAGCTATATGGCCCCAAGTTGCACTTCGTCACAGGTGTGACCTGTGAGTTGTGTCACATCGATCGCACGTCTTGCGACTAAATTGCACCAGACGTTATAGGGCGGTGCTCCCCGTCTTTTTCCCATCAAATTATGCCTCGATATCATCTCAACAACCCGACATTATTATCTCCGTATAGAATTACTGGGGCTGCTCTCTGTCTGAGCACGCCCTAAAGCGCTGGGAACGAGACTAGTGGCGAGGCAGTCAGTGTATTTTTTTTGCCATGAAAGTCCCCAAACCCCAGATTAGCAGTAGTTACGACTCATCCCGCCAACCTTACCCAGTGCCCACTCACAGCATCATCGTCGACACGGCTCGTGACCGTTGAAATTGTCGCTTCGGAGAAATTGATGGAAGCGGAGGGCCTCGCAGCATCGCGAAACCGACCCCGGTTGATCCACCATTCGTCCGCATCGTCCATTGCGAACATAGAACTCTAGGCGTTAACGGTGTTCATATTATCAAAGGCTCCTGGGACGAACAACTCACACAATCCGGAACTCCAGCATCTGCGAGAGATTGCTGTCGAATGCATTCCGCCCAGCTGCGTAGTTAGCACGCATCTCCGCATCGCACTGGTCGTGCATATCGCCCGCGGCCCGCGGGGATCGTCTTGGCCTGGATGTACTCCATGTCTATGTTTCGAACACGAGAGCAGCACGGTTCTCTAACAAAACGGGCGTTCAAGAAGCGGAATTATGTGTTTCGGAACTGTTCGTGCCTGTGCTCTTGAAAGGCGTACGAACAATGTACGAAAATTCAGATACACGCTTACGGTCACGAGAGTGCGAGAATATCTTTCCAATAAAAGCGGCATCTTCGTAGTCTCTGTGACAGATACTCTATATTTGATGACAAACAAGTAAGTATCAATAGCATCTTCGAGGGCAATGGAGTAGGGATGCAATCCGGAAGGCCTTTGGGCAGGTCAGAGGTGACTCATCTCCAAGGCAGAATCAAATACTTGGTGGGCACGGATGCCAATACTTACCTACCTGCGTATCAATCACAGGGCGCCTCGCCTGCTGTCTGCTGCCGCTGGATGAAGACTCATCTCCATTGTGATCGTGACTGTGCTTCCATAACTTCTCAATAAGACGGCGATTATGATTTTGTTTCGAAGTTTACGACGGTCAGTGCCTGAGCCAATTGTGAACTCTCACTGGGTGGCATGGAAGCGATAAACATATCTGTTCTCTGGTCCGCATGCACCTCAGCTAATACCGTTATTGGATTAGAGTTTCAGACATACCCGTGACGAACCTGCCAGTCGTCCGAGCGCGAGCTGAACCCAAATGGAACAGGTGGGCGACAAGTGGGAGGGATTGTGCGAGTTGGAACAACACTGCTCAGTGACCTGGGCCGAACGAGAGCATGTGAACGTGGGCGTGGACGTGAGCGTGAGCGTGAGCGTGAGCGTGGCAGCGACGAGGGCCAACACTGAGTACGACGAGGGACTAATGCAAAAGGGAAACAAATTGTGTTTTATTCATGTATGCTATGTACATTTTATAGGTGAGTACAACAATAAGGACAATAAAGTCAATATGAAGTAAGAATCAACAATAAGACCGGATCATGTAAATGAAATGCGAACTGTCTGTAAGTTCAAATTAACAGCGCATAGCCTCCGGAGGCTCGGGTTCCGTGGTCAGCGTGGGGCAATGCTCGTCACCCGTAATAGTGTTGTCTCGGGTCAGGGCTCAAGCCCAAGCCCGACCCAAAGTAGGGCCCATCAGGGCTCAGGGTCAGGCTCAGCAATTTCGTGGGCCCGCGATCCGGGCTTGAGCTCGGGTCAGACGGTATACCCCACAAACCAAAACTAGACCATGAATCTGAAAGAGTGAACAATGGCTGAAGCATGTAGGTGGATTCATTTTACTTTTTTTCACACACCTTGGTTGCATTCTCACCAAATAGAACCATTGCTCCATGCATCGATGCGACAAAAACACTGAGAATATGGTCATCTTGGCAAAAGTAGTAAATTCAACATCTCTGCCAGACAAAAAAAAAAGTGCTTTGATTCACAAATCATAACTGGAACTCTGTATTAGCGAGCTCCCCTTACGTATCCGGGCACCGGAATACAAAACATATTTAGAGACTTTGCGGTGAGCCACCGGGAGCCACCCGGTGGCTCATCACGCATGCGGAGCCAGGTGGCTCCACACAAAATTTTGAGCGGCTCTCCGGTGGCTTGTGAGTGGATCAGGTATGACATCATAACCTGAATGTTTTACACTCATTTATCAATCTGAGAGCCACCTCCCACCACATGCCAGAAGAGCCACCGGGTGGCTCTCCTGGTGGCTCACCGCAAAGCGTCTGTGTACTACTCTCACTGGGTGGCCACCGTGGCATGGAAGCGATAAATGTATCTGTTCTCTGTGGTCCAGCTAATACCGTTATTGGATTAGAGTTTCTGACATACCTGTACTCGGAATCGTCTCACTATTTCCGTCACCACCAATTGCAACCAAACCCTGGCCCTCATATCGCGTACGTTATAGCGCTTATTTAGCTTCCTCGTTGATAGCATTTATTCGAGCATAGGAATGCCGACGCGGCAAGCTCCTAGACTTGACTGCATGCCACCTGCGGAACAGCCTTCATAAAAGCTGGCGCCGGGAAATCTTTGTAACGGGGATCATGGGTCTTAGCTTAACTCCGAACTCTCTGGAAACAATTGCGTTCTGCGATCAGATGTTCCTACTAGTACGGCATGACTACTCGTCGCTCTGCTGAGGGATAAACCATCTAATCAAGTACACCGTGGAAAGGCTCGTCATGGAAGAGGAATGCATTCCTGGCTCTTCATGAACTCTGGGATGTAAGGTGTCCACCGTGTCTGAGCCGAGTCGACGTACTGGCGCGTTGAGCCCACTTGGATGGCTCCGGGTGCAGGCATAGTCTTATAGCAATCACGACCCCTTTGGGAAGACACCGACTGATTACGCAATATGGTGGCTGTGTCATCAGCCGTTCCTTCCTTTATACCACAGCCGGTGAGACCTAAATAAATCAGAAAATATTCATACGTATATAAAAGCACCATTCACTCATTTTTTGCTGCGGAGGTCAAGCGATCCACACAGCCGGTATCCCAATATGAGATCAGCATGAAATTTGATCAAAAATTTAGCTTCCGCAAGTTGATCACATATCATCATGGACACTGGATGTGCTACTTAGCTGTAAGGGAGAGCCTCCTCTCTTTTCAAGTTCTCTATGTCCTCAAATATTTCTGGATTTAGTATTGAGGTGTATGCACCGCAACACATTGTTTGAAAATCAGTCCGTGTCTCCCTAATGGGGTCATGATTGCTAACAGACCATATACGGATACATCTTGATCGTCATCTGTATAGAGGTCTGTAACAGAGACTAGTGCAGGCGCCAATTCTTTCAAACAGGTCCGATATTATTAATAGGTTCAGCCCCCTCGAGTTTTCCCCATCTGTCAACCTGTTCAGGCATATATGTGCAGTGCGGCGCTCAATAGCATGAACCATCTTTCTTTTGATCCCATTCTATCTTAGGCCGGTTCTTCCAGTCTCCTGATATTGATGGACTTGCATGGGGGCTCTCAATATCACTCTGTTACAATGTCAAGTCCTCCACCCTCAAGTACATGGGCCGGGGAAGGTACAAATACATTTTTTTTCATCGCATAAAAGTGCCATCCCAGTATATCTGACACTATCGTAGAGACGGGCGAGCGAACACCAAAGAAACACTTGTCCTTCGCTCGAAGAATGATTCCATATATTATAATAATAATCTTCTGCCTTGCGATCATCGTTGCCGTCATTGTCACCGGTGTACTTTTCAACAAATCGGTCAAAAAGACTGAGAATAAACATTCTCTGGATCTGGTCAACGGTGACTGTGCGCCTTACAAGCTTCTCTCATTGCTTGATTCACACTGATTTTACTACCACACCGGTCCTTTCGATCAACAGGGGAACCGCCACCCAATATACCTGAGCCAGCACCCAGTTCATTGGCAGTTGGGGTCACAATATCGATGAAGAATTTCGATCCTGGTTCTTCCGTTCTCTCCTTCGACATGGAAGCAATTCTCGCAAAGCTGGACGATCCTAATGTGCCCGAGGGCGCTGATGCAATCCCAGGTATTATATTCCACTGATACTATCCGTGCAACTGTTGACGCGTGGCTGTATAGTCTGTTTCTTTGTAACAGATCCGGAAGGATTGAGGTCACCTCTAATTCTTTCCATGAACTAACGGATACCAATTCGACTTCGTATAACACAACTGCCGTGAGATCTATTAAATATCTGTCTATAACCCACTCACAACGTCCTTGTAGGATGGGTCGATCTCCCACTTCCCTTTCGATGGCTACTCGGGAGCTCTTGTCATAGGCACCCAAAGCTTAACTAATGACACTGACAACTCAGTCGTTCCTTGCGCCGAGGCTTACGATCGTGGCGGAAGCGGGGTGGACGGTGTTGCTTACACAGTCCTTCCGCTTTATTTCCAGATCGGACAAGATATGGACCCCTTTTCTGCCCATACATCACTTCAACAGCTGTCTGAAAATGATACACTTGTGTTCTACGGTGATGGAACCGTCCTCCTCTCCACTACAATACACCGAAGAGAGGTGGTTCGATTCTTTGCAGTCTTAATGTTTATCAGTGCGTCTTCTCATTCCACCTTCATGAAGGCAGTTTATAGGCATACCCTAGCCACATGGCTTGTGACCCTCGGTGTTGTAATCGCAACTGCCGTGGTTCTCCTGAAAAATCGCCAAACCGAAAGATTCAGCATTGTGGCAGCATCCACCGCGCTCTTGTTTGCTCTCCCCAGCCTTCGAAGTGCAACACCGGGTATACCAGATACACCGACTGTAAGCGATGGTGAGTGAAAACTTGTGAGTGTTCGGTCGGTCCCTGACATTGTTTCGTATGTAGCAGTAGGATACTTCTGGCAGATAGCTTTGCTCGCACTGAGGTTTGTGATATTCATTTTTCTCGGAATCAGTCTGTGGATTCAACTTAAAACTCCAACCAGCACCTTCGTTTTGTTGTGTCATGCTATTTGGAAGATGATGGTTTGTATCTCATTTTAAAATGTGCCAAGGAAACCTCCTAACATGGCTGTCTTAGGATGACAGAGCCGAAGAAGAGGGTGCAAACAAGAAAAGTCTCAAGGCCAAGTGAAGATAGCCTAGTGTTGAGCATCAACTCAACGAAGTTGGGATTTCTCTCATATACAATACAACTGCATATTGGTTTGCTACAACTATCTTAGCTTTCTCTCAGAGGCCAGTGCGCCTGGGCGCACCTTCAACTTACCGACTAAGCCATTTCCTACTTAGCTCGTAGAACTCGTGGAAACCGAATGAGGTCGGAATTTCGATGCAATACAAATGATAGCACATACTCGTATATTAGTTCGCTACAAGCATTTTAGCTTCGTTCACATCTTTGAATCATTGAATGACATCTGCACAAGGCCCAACAAATCTCGTTGCAAAGTGAGTGAGACAATTGCGACTGGAACGAATGCAAGATAGTTGATCTTGCTCCGAAACTACAGGGTGTACACGTCACTGGCAGCGTAGTCCCCATCTCTTACCAGCCCATTTGGGCAAGTGAGCCAGTAACCAATATGAAAGTCGGCAAGCAGATTTTGCCTCCAGTTGAATGGCTTGAAAGGCTCCGATGTACAGTGGATTTGGTGGTTAATACAGTTGTTGGACTAGCCTGTGATAGCAGGGTGACAGAGGCAATTACAGCTGTCAAACACAAGGCTGGAATGCAGAGGGCTAACGACATTGGAATCCCAAGACTCAGAACATGTCAGTGACAGATGTTGAACTGCATGTTTGCGAACAAGGTCTGAAGCAAGAGGTCAGATGTTGTTTGAGGTTCAGGCTGGCGTTTAGAAATGGAGTTGATACCCTCGGTCGGCCAGCAGCTTCCCTATGGGTGGATTTCTACAAGACATATATGTTACCTCAGATACTTATCCATACTCCGCAACCATTCAAAAAACATGCACTCAAATTCTTGCGTGTTTAACTAGTACTCACAGTAGTATATAAGCTGCCCTACCTCTCCCAGCGCTGCGCATTTGCTCAGTAGAAACAGCCCCACCACAATGGCATCCCTTTCTCTCAGTGAAACAATCCGACTAAAGGACGGGTTCGTGAATGTAGTACTCCATCCTGCAGTAGCAACATCCACACACTCCGTTGTAATGGTGCACTAGGGTGCGGCCGTGAAATCTAATGGATTGACTAGTGAGAAAAGCGAACTAGTCACTCTACTCAAACCAACCAAAACCAAAACAAATCACAAATCCTAATCCTAATACTCGTGTGTGTGTGTTCGGGGAAGTAGGGTACATATCACCCGTCAAGAGGGTGTGCAAGGTTGGAATAAGGCTTTGTTTCAATAGCAACTATGCGGTTTAAGCACGGTTATGCTGGGATAGCAGGGACTTTATGCCAACAGGATATCAAGACTCAAGTTAAACCTTAGACTGTTCAAGTCTTCAGTTTCTGTGTGGGTGGCAGAACCTAACACTACTGGCAACTAGCCAAGAAGCAGAAGGTAGGGCAGACTATCAACAGACAGACACTACTTCAATATCAACCAACACTGCACGAATGGTGGCAGTATCAACGAAACAGGGGCGGTGTCATGAATCACCCTGACTCAGCATCGCAGATGTCCTTTTTCGGGTTCTACCACATTCCTTTTTGGGAATAGCCCGTCCTTGATCGGGTTATTCCCTGGCCCACAACACTCACTCGACCCTCAGGGACATGAACATCCCTTGGATCTTTATTCGGAATCCATGCAGACATGGATTCCTCACCACTTTACCACCCGGGTTCTTATTGCAGTAACCCGGGACTCTATACGACGATGGCATGACACCATACACATGCAACCTGGGTTCTGTGCGCTAGTAACCCGGACTCCTTTGTGCCGATGACCATATCCAATGGGTCATGACTACACTCCTTTATGTTGGTGGATATTCACTCCTGATATCCCTGCCAAGACAACTACACTCCTGAATGGCGACAGGTGTCCCCTGGGTGCCACCTGTTGACTCCTTTATGCTCATGACTCCTTGGTGACCCCTAGATGCTGTGGTGATAACACATAGGGACTAGGAGCATCAGCATTAATGTTCCTTAATGCTGGATAGTAACCGATCGCGATCGTATTTAATTTATGTAGAAAGGTATATAAACTCGGTAGAATCTCCCCTGTACAGTAGATTCTACCTCGTCTATACTCAGGCCTTACTTTGGCTGGATTGCTTGGTTCTTGAACTTGAGCCTGGAGTGCTCTTGTTCTCATCTCGTTGTTCTGGTCTTGCCTTCGCTCCCCTTTCACTCGACAACACCAGAACTCCTACTCTCTGTGTCTTGCCTTGGGATATCGACCTAGCAGTGTTGGATCTGGCCCGTTAGGTAGCGGCAAGGAGAGACACTTACCTACCAAGGGGAAGAGATCATCACACTAGTTCCCTGGGAGGGTTGTACAGAGACCGGCTCGCCTGAAGTTCCCCTCAGGCACCCCTCGGTCCTGGATCCAGTTGGAACCCCTGTTTGGAGTACCCCTGAGTCGGGTTCCTCCTCTCGGGTTCTTGGGATGCAACCCCAACCCCCTATCCAGAACCCGAAGCCCCTATTTGAGCCACCCGGAGCGGGTTCCTCTCACTAGGGTCTGGTGCATAGTTGCAGTACTCTCACTGCAATATCTTCGGGTTCTTCCGCATGGGTTGCTCACCACCTATGGATGCTGGCCTGGTTGGCCACATCCTCCTCTTGGATCCTCGACGCACGGTCATGCGCTATTCGAGCGGTGACGGATTCTCAACACCTAGGGATGGCTGCTGTTGTGTCTGGTGTGGACATGGTCCAGCTGACCTAAGGGCCGTTGCTGACAGGCAGTTACACAGAAGGTGGACGCTAGGCTAGGGCGCAGACAGTTACACTGAAGGCAGCGGTTTCACTTCTACATGCACAACTAATATTTAGTCCTGGAGACCTAAAGTGCTGCTACAAGAGACGAGTGGGTGCAGTTTTCACAACAAGTCTTAGTCCTGGAGGCCTAAAGCACTGCTACAGGAGACAGGTTGGTGCAGGTTGAGCAGGGCTCTTATATCAATGCAATTGGTAGTCTTTTCGACATCCCGTATCTCTTATTCTTTTCTGTGTGTCTGCAATTCTATCCGATATCTTTCACAAATCTAGAGTCTAATATATTGCCCATATATCTGGGGGATAGTTTACTGGCTAATACAGAGTACACAGCTGGCTTTTATACATTTCAGAGAGAAGTGAAGGAGATAGAAGGAATGAATAGGAACAATGAAAGGTGAGCTCGAGTAGTGAATGGCCAATGGCGTACAAGGCATTCTCAACCATGGGTATTATGACCTGCTACCGGGGCTAGTCCACATGTATTTCTCTAGCATGCCATAAGACATGCTTAGTTGTCTTGGTTTCAACTTCTGTATCAGTCCCGTACTTCACAAGCTCAGTGGAACTCATAGTACATATCAAGCGGATTGACAATATAGCGCGGCGCTATACTGGTGGACCAGTATAGTGACTAGTGGAATATAGCGCGGCGCTATTCTGTAGTGCCAATCCTCATCAATCATATCAGTAAATCCTTGATGCGAGGCCCGCATCTTTCTAACGGTCAGATCTGCCTGAGTAACCACAGTGATGGTTAACTCAGTAACATGTCTTCATCCCAATCTAATCAGTTGGTCTTATACACAAAATGGCGCAGCACTATATCTCTGCCGGCCCTAATGTGGTTGTACCAATCCTGACTTCATATATCTTGTTTTAATAGTCATCAGACTATTCAGAGGCCGTTGAAGCGGCAAGTCAATAATCCTGAGTAGTTCCCTGATGTTTCACCTCCAGCGCATAAGATAATGGTTTACCGTCACCATCTATAGGTCAGTGTAGAATATCATAGTCAGGACATAACAGCCTTTTGGGCTACTTTGTCAACTCTACTCAATCCTTCATAGTTGATTTGTTACACTGACTTTCAGTCATCAATAGTGTAGCCTACCACCCCAGGGAGGGTGTACGCTCATAGTCTAATGCCTCACTTCTGCCCGCTAATAGGTTCAAAATGAAATAAAAACTGGTGTTTTCATGTATGTTTTGGTACACACCCTATCACCGTAGCACCTGTCACGAAGTCATACAGATACACCCTCCATGACCCAAAATCACCAAACACAAACTGGCCCTCGATGAGCTTGATGTAAGGCTCCAACTGCTTTGGTTTAGTAAAGGTTTTAAACCAATAAAAACCATTTTTATTTTCATTTAGTCTATGAGGGGTTGCAAACACTAAGTAAACAGATAAAAACTAAACAGTAAACCTTTTGTTATTTTTGAGATAAGTAAATTACCGTGTGAAGGATTTAGCAGTAGCTCGTGTATCCAGTAGTTGCCAACCAACAACCAATCTGCCGCACGTGGAAGTGGCGGTCAGCAGCCTGCCAGACATCAGTGATGACATCATGGCATCAGGAAGGAATCCCTATTCGCAACTGTCTTCGGCTCAGTACACCCTCACAACAGTGTCAAAGATAGTTAACTGATAAACTGTAGGTGAGAGCAATGCATTTGAAATATTAGAGATTATATTGACCTCTTGCACATTGCTTGATTTTCTTGCAGATATTTACCGTTTACAAACAGTTTACAGCCGTTTGCACAATTGATGGCAGTCGTCTGAAAATAAAACATTTCAAAAGATTTTGGAGTCTCCGCTTTCTGAGCTTGTTTTGCTTCTTCTTAACACTTTTCCGACATTTTTGATGGCCCCAAACATGTTTTCATAAGGTATAGTACCCTCCAGTGCACTTGAATCAGTCAAAACTGTTTGCTAGAGGATTGGCCATTTCGGCACCGCATCAGATGGGCTTGTTACATATGTGCAACATTGTTCGGTTCATTCTCGCTTCCACCTTTCTTGCCCTCATTCCCTCTTCACACCATGTCTGAATGCCCTGCCTCTTTGCGAGTTCCTAAACATAGTGGACGTGGTCTGCCCTCATCGGAAAGTCTGGAAGTGACACCTGCAAAATGCATTGCAAAGAAGGCTCCTCTGCCCAAAAAAGCTGCTAGTCCCAGATCTTCTTCTTCTTCCTTGGTATCTGGGTCTTCCTGTGCGCACAAGAGCAGTGCCACTTCTGTGAAATCCCCTACCCCAGAAGCCCTGACCAAGAATTTGAATGATAACAGAGACCACGACTATGAACAGCTGGATTGTGAGCTCAAGGAGGACAAGGAGGAGGCTGAAGAGGAGGAGAAGGAGGAGAGTGAGGGGGAGCGGCCCGCTAAGCACCGTAAGGTTGTACAAGGTATTCATTTAGCTCTCCTTATCTTTTTATTTCTCTTTCATTGCATTGTCTCATGATATGAAGTCAAAGATCCCGGTCTGCCCATCGAAATCACCTACAATATCCACTATTTTTCCGCTTCTGACATGTTCAAACTCGGAAAGAAGCCTCAGCCCAAGGGATCCTCCATTCTGAAGCTCCTCAACAATATCACGTTCACCAGATTTGAGCGGAAGGTACTTGTAAAATTCTGCACTTTAGCTAAGATCACGGTGGCGCCAGAGGATGGCGAAGTCAATGTCAAAGTCCAGGTTCCACGTCAAGTCATGAATTGTGTTGCGCTGGATGATGAAGATGCATACCAACACATGGTCACAGCAGCTTTGTGAGGTCAAAACCCTTCTGTCAACCACACTCTCAGCTACTCAGAGGTTGGTCCCCAAAGTTTTATTACTTCTTTTACATGACCACATGCGTAGGACAAGGGATCGAAATCCGACGTCAAAAAGGAGAAGGCCACCAATAAGAAGAAATCAGGCAAGAAAAGCAAGGTATGATGTGCGCATTGCAACAAGCAGTACACTAAGCTTTCCAGGTGCTGTTCTGAAAACGACATTTCTCTTGTCAATGCCGAAATCAATGCAAAGATTGCTTTATTGTGCACAAAGTATACCTGTCACAATAACGATGGCAGTGACTTCTGTTGGGTGTCTCCAGAAGACGGAAAACATGTTGCGCTTGGTCACCCTCACTTCAACATGTGGGCGGCTGTTTGGGTATCATCTCCCATTTCCGTATTCAATCTGCACTGATGTCTGACTCTGTTACTTACAGGCACATGGGACTAATGACGAGGAAACACCGCCCAGTCACACTATCTTCAGCGGCAACAGTAACTCCGGTCTCGCTTCCAAGACTATACTGCAGCATCGGGCGGCTGCAGCCATAAACCAAGCCTTGACTGCAGCGGGACCCACAATTCACACACACAACAACTTCACTATCCCTGACGGATTTCTTGATCTCTTTCGTCCTGCAGCCATCGCATTACCACAGCCTGCCCCAATTGCTCAGCCTTACGAGCCGCAGCTTACGCTGATTCCCCCGGGGATGAACGTAGGTCAACAGATGCCGATCAGATCACAACATTCTGTGTTATCGCGAACATTGACGACACAATCGCCAATTGCAGCCGATGGGTATGGGACAACAGCAGCTTTCAGATTTATCGAACTGAAAGACCTGCCGCTGATCCAATTTCTCCTGGGTGAGATTGCTGAGTTGCGAGAAGCTGTTCGGGAATGGGCAGCAGCGACGTAAAGAACGGTTTCTGTTTTCCTGGATTTCCCCAAGTTCCTTTGCATACGGTACTCACATTGCACGTATATTTCTTGCTTGTTTGTCATTGCACTTGCTGAATGTCTTCTCGCATCTCGAAGTTTCCTTACCTGCATCACATAGACACCCTTTCTGCTCCTCATCACACGTACTTGCTCGCTGTTGTTCCTCTCGCATCTTGTTCGCATTGCATATTCTCTTGTACTGATTTCGACTCGACTGTAATCCAAATGATTTGATAAACTTACATTACATTTGTATGATTAGAAGTAACCCGCGTGCATAAAATATCCTTTGGCATCCGACGGCGTTATGATCTCCATCGCAATTTTCATGTCGAAGGTGAGGCCCGCACCCGGAGAAGAGGTCCGAATGGCGACAAATGAAGGCTTTGATCTTGGAAAAGGCTTCCTCGATCGGATTGAAGTCCGGTGAGTAGGGAGGCAAGAATTCAATCCGGACGCCTAAATACATAAAAAGAGAGAGAGAGACAGAGAGACAACGTTCGGGACGGCAGTAGTTAAACATATATGTAAAATCCACACAGATTTTCCGAGCTTTACAGCTTACTGGAGATCTCCTGTAGCGCGGGATATATAGGCGAGCCGAATCCGGTGATCTGGATCGAGGAAAATGATCAGAGACAAAAATGAGGACGTCAAGTTACTGACTGGATCCCAGCCGGCTGTCGAATTAAAGACAACTTCGAAGCATGCGGCGTTATTTCCTGGAGGAGGATGGATGTGTTCAGTACATCTAGACCTCCGCCCTCCAATCGAGCCGCTTACCGGTTATTATGTCAGTGAATGCAGCGGAATTTTGATAAATGAGGGGGTTTAGAAGTCCCAACGGGGGGCGTCCCGCCGCAATGCGCTCGTTGTTGAGGAGCGCCACAATGCTGGCAAAGATTTGCACGCTCAATCCATCCAAGAAATCAATAACCTGTCCTTCCCAAACAAAATCAACCAGGCCGATGGCTGCCACATCAGGGACTGCGAAGTTCGGCATGATTCAGTTCTCGCCGAAAATGATAGAGGAGAACGTACCTGCACGACCGGTCGCATTGAACGCGCTGCTATTTGTGTTACCAGTGGATTCAAGATACGTATTGACGGCAGCGTCTTGATACTCGGGGCGTTTGAAGAGATCCGAGAATCCTCCCTGGCTGGCCTCGTTTGCGGTCTCCTCCGTGTCGCCGGGCCTGAAATTCGTCTCGCCAACGGCCGTCACACTGATGTAGGCTCCAGATTACCGGTAAGAAGATTGATACATTGGGATAACTCACAAGGGGCATGTCGCCGGGAAGGGAGGATTAACACCAGGGGTGCAGCCTTCGCCGACATTGACAATATATGAGACACCACGAGCGGCAAGCTGGGCGTACGCGTTGCAAAGGGAGCTGAAGGAAATGAACAAGGTACCATCGTTGGATGTTGATACAGACGCACATCGCAAATTGAGACGAGACCTGGAATTCGAGAGAGCCTTGGTTACCATTGACGATGGTCTGAGGTGGTTTCTCCATCGAAATTAAGAACTGAGCTTGATCTAACATTTCTGTAAAGACATCGTCCGGCAGGGTGCCTGTAGAAATAAACGTGACGGGAACTCCCGTCGTAAGTCCGAGAGCATATTGAATATCAGCCCCCTGACATATTGAGTAGGCGACATATGATTAAGACCCCACATACCTCGAAGATACCAGCATCGGCAGGAAGTTGATTGTTGACACCACCGTCAAGGGTGATGAGATCAAACGTCGTGTTGGGATTCATATCAGGGCGATATGTTCCCAGGAATTGCTGAGACAGATTTCAGCGCGAATACATGAGTCAATGGGGCACAGAAACCGTACCTTGAGATCGCGCTCGTTCGCAAAACCATTTTGGAAGCCAGATACCCCGAATGAGTTTGCGGCAGGTTGGGGTGGGGTCGAAGGGATTCCGTAGAGTTCTTGGAGACATGCAGGCGTCCAGCTTGCATTTGCCCGACAGTCGGCAGATACTGAGGTGTTGGTAGTAGGAGCCCTCTTATTGACCGCTTTAGACGTCAGGTTCAGGACCGAGGGTGTCTTGACCACTGGGAAACTAATTTTGCCGTTATCAGCCCGTATGTTAGATCCAAGGAACCAGTGAGTTACAGACTTGACGGTGGGATGGACCCAGTTAATCCCAGCTTGGAGGGCGATAGGGACAGAGTAGGATAGGGTCCGCACAACAGTCTGATTTGTATCTTGGTTCTGGAAGGTCGAAAACTCCGCCGCGAACATCTTGTTGGCCTGTGAAACAGACATATTGACAGAGATCCAGTCGCCAGCCGGCGTGAGGGGCAAGGACGCGATACTGTGAGCTGCAAGCCACGAGTTGACTTGCGAGAGGGTCTCCGCAGACGGCGCAACAAATTTGTTAACCTGAAAAACATCAACCATGCGACAAATTTAGAGCGTGGCGCCGTATCATACCTCGTCCTGAGTCAGATACTGTCCATAGCGAGGGTTTCCCGGAGTGCTGATTTCGTACACGGTGTCCTGGAGTCCCGCGATATTGTTTTGCGCCAAAGCCAACCGCAAGTTGAGAGTCTGGTCGAGTGGGGCCGGTCCAACGCGCAAGAAGCCAGGAGGACCGTCCCGCTTCTCTAATACGAGAGAATTGGCGTGGACACTGGCGAGGAGGAGAAAGAGGAACACAACAGGTTTTTGCATCCTGAATCCAGCTGGTTGTAGGATGGTGAGGAGCCGAGCTTGAGAACCTCACCTTTTATCCGCCTGTACATACGCGCCGCTGCCACGTGCATATGATGGAGGCGTTCCATAGCCGCGTACGAAATGGCCGTATCACGGCCGGGTCCGTGCACGGCCTTGCAATGCCGCAAGAGCCCAGGATTCTATATTAGCTGATCCTCAGTTGGGAGCTGGCCCTTATAATAGCTTAATCATGCCAGGAGCCACGTCTTACTATTTTAGCCCCTCATGTGTCCACGGCCGTGATCGCACGCGATAGCTTTCCATCCTTTGCCCAGAATCGTCTCGGCAGCCATATGCAAGTATTTCGAAGTCCTCTCAGTACTCTGGAATATTTTCAATTTTTTTTGGACTCCAACTGTAGACGAGATAAACGTTCCGATGTTGGAACGGGAAGTGGAATCGGATTTGGCGGTCGTTTTGGTGTGTGGGAAAATCTGTCAAAAATCGTCCTTTTCATTTCTTTTGCGCACTGTAGGACCTGAATCGCTGTCAAATTTGGGCAGACCATAGCTGTGGTAGCCACACATATCCCAGACTCTTCCTGGAGTCGAATTGCCCTTGGCATCGGGTCCGTGGACACATCAGGGGTAAAAATAGTATCGGTTCAAATTTCCCGGCCATCACTTCTTAAATGGCAGTGCAACGCGCTTCCCTCGCTTTTTTGCTGGAGCATCTGTCCACGAGAAGTCAGGCGAGGTCAGGCGATGTCCAGTATCCTGCTCATCCGCGGGGATCAATGGCCGTTTTCAGAATGTCTGTTCCAAAGACGCAGGAGCCCTTGATGGGTGCGGGGAGTGAGCGCCGTAGTTACTACAGTACCGAAAGCGCGGATGAGAAATTTACCGTTTTGGGATGTTTCCAAAGAATTCCCCGTAACTCAATCAGTTCTTGACGGATTGACATGAAACCTAGCTAGTTTTACTAGGCTAATTCATACGAAGTTACTGGTAGAAATAAAGTGATGAAAATATTTCATATTGGATGATCTGCGATTTCGGACCATTTGGGGGTTGAATGTGGGCTACAAGGATCCGGGCATGTTCAAATGATCTGGTTTTTTGAGACAGTGGACCTGGATATATTTAGAAAGATGTCATAGAGTCAGAATTTTAACCATGGCACTTGGTAGCTTCAAGGTATCCAACATTAACCCAACACTCTAAATATCCTACAGGCCAAAGTGATTACAGACACCCTAGGCTATATTTTTTAAATTCAACTCTATGAAACCTTTCTAAATCTATCCAAGTCCACTGTCTCAAAGAACCCGACCATTTGAACATGCCCCGGTCCCTGTAGACTGCATTCAACCCCAAAATGATTCAAAATCACAGATCATCCAATATGAAATATTTTCATCACCTTCTCTCTATCAGTAATTTCGTATGAATTAGCCTAGTAAAACTAGCTAAGTTTCATGTCAATCAGTTAAGAACTGATTGAGTTACAGGGAATTCTTTGGAAACATCCCAAAATGGTAAATTTTTCATCTGTGCCTTCGGTACTGTCATCTGCTGTAAATGGTGTGCGGGCTTAACTTAAAGTATTAGTTGGAACCATGGAGTAAGTCCATTAAATAGGCTTTTTTTGTAGTTCGGGCTGTTCGGGTCCGGACTTGGATTGAGTTGATTTCGGGGAAACATGAGGCTACTTAGCACAAGACATGCCTTCGCTTTGTTCCGGCAGCTTTCCCTGTCATAGTTCATTTCTGAGGCAATTGTCTCTGGTTCATGCTGATTTCATGGAGTATGGACAAATTTCTTGGCAATGTTGAACGGCTCCAGTTATATTCATATGTGTACCATCTTGTTCATGGTTGGCATCAACCGAAATGACATTGGTACTACTACATATCCATATGTACAGCTACGATTTCAGTCAAATGGATCTTCTTGCCAAGGTTTACCGCATGTCAGTTTATGCTAAGTAGAATTTGCCATAGGGATACATCATGGATACACACATAGAAACAGGTCTGGAGGCACTGTTGCTTTGTGCTGTAAGCATCACTGCACAGTAAGCATTTTGGAGCTCATGGTCAATGCAGGGATACACCATCGGTAGCAGGGATCACATTGATGGCGGGCTTGCTGGTCTGGTGGTGAGGCATGGTGTTACACTGACGGTGCCGCTGAGCGCGAGCCGATAAATCAAATACCAGATCTGCAACTCCGAGGACGGCGACCGTAAGGCGATTGTGTTGCGAGTGGGCCAACCCATTCTCAGGGCTCGTAGGATAGGAAATAATGAAATGGAAGAAGCCCCAGGAGCTTTGCTTAATCATTCCTGGTTGAGACCATAATCCTGGATTAAATCCGGGATGAATTAATCCACAGCGGCGGATTAAACAGACTTTGAACAGATTAAACAGGTTTTGAACGGGATCAAAAGAAAATATGAACAGCACACCTGGTGTTTGAACACACAACCTCCGATGGGAAATTTTTTAAAGCCATAGAATAACCAGTTGTGCCAAATGGGAGATATCAGTGGATCAAATACAGTGTCTATGTCACATCAAGAAGATGACTACTATTTCTGTTTAGAAGTCGCAAACAGAGACCTCAAAGGCCTATTTAATGTTGAAGAATGTGTTCGAGTATTAATCCATCAACATTAATCCATGAAACATTGAGCATTGATCCTTGTTTAAGTTATAGTTTGAGCAGTTAGCTAGCTTAATAAATCCAAGGTGTTCATTATGTATAAGGCAATTTGATCATGTCAGTGTTTTTCCTGGTGTGTTTATTCAAAGTGATAAGCCAGAGGTGACATTTTTGATCACTTTGTCAAAGGCACTATGGTGTAGTGGTTATGGGCTCTGTTTAGCATTTGTTGCTGTGAGTTTGAATCTGGCTGGGGGCATTTTTTGCCTTATGTCCTGAAACAGCCCTTCCACAGATTCATTCATCCCGGATTTAATCCAGGATTATGGTCTCAACCGGAAATGATTACACAAAACTCCTAGGGTTGCTGGAAATGGAGGGGAAGAGGATGAGAGGAATGCGATGGGACAATACGATGAAGGAGACATAGACGATCAGGGACCAAACAAGAACTAGACGGCGACGAGAATGAGCAACAACAAAGGCTCAAGCCGAAATGGAGGCGGTAGCGGATGGTAAACTTCCATTGTTGTAAAGGGAATACATGTGTTGTATATAAAAGTAAAGAAGTAATGTAAACAAAGAGGGATGAGTGTCAGGGAAGTAGAACAATAATACCAAAATAATGCATATGTAGCATTCTTGCTGTACAAAACTTGGATTTGTTGTTAGGGCTGCGGCACAGGCATACAAGGTGTCAAAGATGCAGGGAGGATGTCGCGTGGAAATACTGTGTCGGGGAATAATCAGAACGTGTCAGTTGCAATTCGGAAGTAAACAGGCGTGATTGTCAGATTCGGCGATCAGCGAGCGACACTGCTCATCAATGGATATGGGCATTGAAAATGAAACAGTTAGCATGACAGTATGAGAAGGAATAGTTGCGCAAATAAGAAGATTCACAGAGAATGTGAACGATTTGGAGCATGAACATAGTCCTGAGAAGAGCGCACATCAGTTGGTATGTGTCATGAATCACCTGGGTTCTACTTTTTTCGCGTGACACGTCTGTATGGATATGGGACATTTACAAACTCGTCAGTCATAGTTACGTACCTACCTACGTCAGTTTGATGGCAATCTTTGTCATTCTGTCAACATGTCGGCGGCAATCAGTTCAGTTGACAAGACGTGGGCTTGGGTTAGGTGGTTAGTTGGTTAGCAGCTAGGTGGTTAGGTGGTTAGGGGTTAGAGGTTAGAGGTTAGCTGGTTAGTGGCTAGTGTTAGGGTAAGGTATCATATTTTAAAAAAACTGCCCAGCCTTACATTGAAGGAAAAAAGCTCGGCTATCCAGGACTGACAAAGATTGCCATCAAACTGACAAAATTACCATCAAACTGACAAAATTACCATCAAACTGACGAAGGTAGGTACGTAACTATGACTGACAAGTTTGTATACTACCCTATGGATACAGGCACATCTAGCATCACATGACTCACATGATGGCACCATGAGACCTTCTCATGGTTGAAACCTGATTGAGGGTTTCCAGGACTGTTGCAAACTGATTGGGGTTTCAACCACTGGATACAGGAAGACATTAAGGGTTAGAGAACCCATACTGTTGGGCCCCCTAACCCCCAGATACTATGGTGATAAACACAGGGGAGTCCAGGGGTATCAGGATTAAGGCTCCTTAATGCTGAGGTACAGGAACTGATCACAAACAACTGCAATTATATTTAATATATTCAAAGCATGTATAAGCTCTGTAGAATCTCCCTGTACAGTAGATTCTACCTTGTCTAATCTCAGGCTTCTGCTTTGGCTTGACATGGGCATTGTCTCCACCCTGCCCTGCTTCCTACCCACTCTATTGTGGGTTGTGTTCACACCCCAGGTTCTATACCTGAGTGGATATCACACCTTCTTCAACTTGTTCTGGGTTCCACCTCACATCCCGACCTATGACATATGGTCTCCTAGGGAGGACACCATAAGGTTGGTCTTGCTGCTTGGGGAACACACAAGCTACTAGCATCTGCTAGGTTTCTCCTGGTTGGGGTTCTCACCGGTTTACTTGCTGTTTTAGCCGACCCAGAGGCTGTTGCTGACAGTATGCTTATTCCATTGCACCTGGCAGATATGTTGCACAATTGTAACAATCCGCTGGTATGGCAAGCCGTGCTAGCAATGGGAGTTAGCCGAACGGGCACTCCAGTGACCAATAATTGAGGGGAATCTACCTTGAATTGGGAAATATTCATCAACTTTATTTTGTTTTTGTTGAGAAAACACTGACATGCAAGAACATGATCATCAACAGGACCCGGCTCCATTGAAAGGGGGTATGGAGAAAGACTGAGTGAACAAATGTGCACACTGTTGTGAGCAGCCACACAACAGTGTGTGAAAAGGCTAGGCTACCCTAATTATCTTAGTCCACTGTGAGCCGAATAGATGAGGTTCAATGATGTCACACAATCATTGAAACACACACTATGAATAAGATCCAGAATTGCAAGATGGACCAGCCTGAAGAGTGTCAATACCAGATGAATGTGCAGACCAACAGTTGAAAGCTGAGGAACATTGACATCTTCGAAAATTAGTGTGTGGCGGCAACATGGGAGAGCCAAACAGGCACATACTGATTTGAAGCATCTGCTTAATACATGAGGTATTGTGTCTACTCTAAAATTTCTGTTCTGCCTGCATTTCTGACAACAGGAGCAGAATTTGTTTGTCAGCATCACGATCAAATATGTACGGAAAGATCATCAAGACATATGTGCATATCAGGTTTTTTTTGACACCGTTAACATCACTCTTCCGACCTCTTTGGAAACCATACTGGGTTTGGTTAGTGAAATCCAGCACCATGCAACCTTGAGCTCACCTAAAGAGTCCGTACCATCTTTGTCACTTCGGCCAATTTTGAGAATGTTGGAAAAATACTTTTTGGCTTACATAAAGACACTCATCAAAATTAACTGTTCTTGAACGAAATGGCTCCTCGGCGATGCAATTATCCCATGAAGGTTCATTCCCATTTGCTTTCCTCTCCTCTCCTCCTCAAATTCACAAATTCCTTCCCCATTTGGATTCATAGATATCCCTGATAAAATGGCTACGCACTGTGCAAACTGTGCCACAGAGTGTTATGAGACAACACCCCACACTTTAACTGCAGTGGAATTCCAGAGTTGCCCTTTTGAGTTGAGATTGCAAAGTAGAATTATACGGTGTCTATGCCGAATTAAGGTTAATTCAGGTCCAGGGAATGTTCCGACTGTTCCTCAGCTGACTGTTTCGGAGTCAATCTGCAGTCACTTAGTCTCTCACAGTAATTTACTGCCTGTGCTGCAGTGATGTTCAGCCCATGGCCACGTAGTGATCTGCAATTTTCCGGAGCATAAATAGGGAGCTCTGTCAGTCCTCCAACACTGATATTCATCTCTCTTGCTCCCTCCCGTGCTCAATTTCGGGGTGCTTGGTTCATTCTTGGGGTCTCTTGGACTGTGGGCAGGCTAGTGATCAATTTGATCTCTTCGTTCAATTTGCCAGTCAAAAATTACTGTCCTTATTCTGAGCATCTCGTACACAGTGTGTGACTCGATATCAATGCCCATCCTCTGCCATCTTCTTGGGTCTGCTTACTTATTCAATATAATTTTCAACCCACATTCACCAGATTCCCTGTGATTGCTTGGAATGTTCACTGTGCCAGTGGACTTGCTTTTCACGCTGCTGTCCCTTAAACTCTTTGTATGCCAAATCAAATAATTCCATTTGATCGACCCCGACCATTGAACCAAACTTCCAAATAGTACTGAGGCTTCAAGTCCCAAGCCCAGGTAATTACTTTCATGCATCTTTTCTGCACCATCGCATTCGTGTAGCATGCTGAATTTGAATAGAGTTTCTTTTTCTATCTTCCAAGTTGCGAGGGCCAACCAGTGGAATGTCCTGCTGCCAGTAAAGTAAATCCTTGCGGTCATTTTCAGTTATTTTTTCCTCTTTTGCGCCGGAGCGAAGCGGCGGCGCGTCTTGTTTCTACAAATAAACACAACTGTGATGCGCAAGATTGCCGAGCTCATTTCTTACTCATTTGTACTCCGATTCATATGATTTTGGGTGTGTTCGAAAGCAGTTAAGCAGCGCTTTCGAACTGTACCCTACACACTGGGTGATTCAAAATAATTCAGATCTTGCCATTTCACATTGCATGTTTTCAACCCTAACTTCATTCTGCATTTATCCAGTCAATTCCTGACCAACTTGGATGATATTGCATTCGTTTGAAAGGCAATATTGAGGCACAGGCCTAAAGCATGTAATCTTTTGGTTATATGATGAAATTGTTCCTCAGTACTGGAATTTCGATACCATGCAGTAATTCCATTATTCAAGGTGCACATCAGGCGTGCCATGCATTTTGAATACATAGTCGTGATTGCCAGGGTTCCAGCTTGCAGAACCGCCCGGAATCAATCAAATCGGCCAAGAGTTGACTGCGAACCAACCGTTGGCACGTGTGGTTCGAAACGGGTAGCGCGAATTTCCAAATGTTCAATTTTTTGAATCACCCGGTGTGTATGGTACGGTTCGAAAGCGCTGCTTAACCGCTTTCGAACGCGGCCAAAATCATATGAATCGGAATACAAATGAGTAAGAAATGAGCTCGGCAATCCGGTGCATCAAAGTTGTGTTTATTTATAGAGATTTTGATGAGTGTCTTTAATTTTGCAATTTTAAACCGTTTGTTAGAGTTTTCATTTAGTTTACGGCCAACCGTAAAGCAAAACTAAACAGTTGGAGCCTTAGACGACAGGGACGCGTGCTCACCGAGGAACTTACTTAATATTGAACCATTGATCGGCCATGGCGCAACATCGCCCCCTCCCCTCCATTCAGAGCTTTCAAGCAGATGCAAAAGACTGGAGTTCGCACCTCGGTGCCCGATTGAGATCGGGAGTTTCTCCCGACCTCTGTTGAGCCATGCAACAGACTGCTCAAACTCATACGCCACTGTAAGTTTGGATGCAGTCCGACCTCGATGAGTTGTAAATCGGACATGTTCAACGTTCAACAGGAAAACGGAGGAGCGGTGGAGTTCGAAACTCGGCATCCGATTATCAACGAATCATTTTGTAAGCACCTTCTCTTTCATGTATTGACGTCCATTCGAGGTATCCAAAGTTCGAACCTGGTTGAAAGGTAACTTCAAGCCTCATCCAGCCCAACGTGACCCGCCGAGCCCCCAGAGCTGCCGCGGTCTCGCGGTAGGCTCAGAGGGAACTGAGTACGGGGCGTATCTTGCGGTCCAGACTGATGAAACCTGCCGTACTGAGTAAACCTGTGTCCTGTAGATGCATGGGTACGAAAAGACCACAGATGGAACGAGTAGACAGACTAAATGGATTGAAGCCGACCCACCTGAGTGCTGCGCGTTTGAAAGCTGAGGCGGAGAGTGCCGGTTCAGGTTCGGCATTGAATTTGTCGAACCTGGACTTGAACTAGGGTCGGGCTCGGCCCCACTCGGCCCCACGAAAGTTATGTCACTTTAGGACATCAAACACGGTAAACCGGACTCGCGGGATAATTAAGGGCCTAAGCCTTGGAGAAAGTGTGGATCACATCAAACCATCGTGGAAAAAGGTCAACTCAGACCGACTGCCCTGAACGGCCCTGACGATCATCGGTTATGTATTAAATTCTTGTGAACTCCGTATTTTAATCTCCGTGAGCAGTCGCACGCTTCACGGGGATCAAATGAACGCGATTTCACCCGGGAAGTGGATTTGGTTCAAACTTGATTCGATCTCAAGGCCACAACCCAACCAACTCCGACCGTATTTACGGGTTTCCGGACATGTGCCTGCATCTGCCACATCCCGACCCACTCCGTCGTGTCAATGGCAAACGTCAGCCAGAATGACGGACGTGAACAAGAATGTCTAAATGCGGCGTCCCCTTGAGGCATGAAACAATTGATCGGACACTGTCGGGCTAACCACTTCCGTCTTTGTCAACCATGTCCAACGTCCCGCCCTTACGCCGCTACTCCCTTCTTCTCCCTCTCACCACTAGATGCTCCGGATACATATAACCCTCTTCGCCGCCCTAGGCGCCTTCCTCGCCCCCGCTTACGGCCTCACACGCTTCATTCCCTCCACCATCCAAAACGGCACCAGCAACGCGCAGTTCGTCTCGACCTCTTCGCCGCTCGATGCGCCCAAAGTCAGCCCTATCAACGGCTCCGCGTACGATTGGTGGTACTTCGACGCCGTCTCCACCGACCCGTCATCCCGCGCCTCGGTCGTAGTGACGTTTTTCACGAGCTCGCAGCCCGCGTTCCCGCTGCTCTCGCCCTCCCCATCGATCACCGTCGCGCGCATCTGGGTATCGTTCCCGAATGGGACGCTGTGGTCGGCAGAGGCGGATGCGACGGGCGCGACGGTCGTTGTGCCTGATGCTCAGGGAAGCAAAGGAAGAACGAGTGGTGTCTGGCATGGGACGGGGCTCAGCTGGAGCGGCACCCCGGCGGGTGGGTACGTCGTGCTCGTGGATGCGCCGGATATAGGTGTGCAGGGAAGGATTAGTTTCGAGCCGGTGCGCCTGTCTCCACATGCATTCATCAAGTCTTCCGCTGACGGCTGACGCGTCGGCAAACTGTAGACCGCCCCACCGCACTACCCCTGTGGCCCTGCCTCCTCCCCCGTGGGCCAGACGCTTCTCGTCGGCCCCAACATCGGCTGGGCGAACGCCGTCCCCGATGCCAACGCCTCGGTCGACCTCCTCGTCGGCGGCGTGCCGCTGAAATTTGGAGGGTCTGGGTATGCTGATAAGGTGCGTTTGGTCTGTCTTACCCATTTTCTCGTACCCCTGCGTCGTCGTGCACCTGCGTCTACGCGACGTGGACGCGTTCGACGCGTTCCTCGGCATATTCGGCACGTGCCCGGCGCTTTCCGCGCGCTCCTTTCGAACGCCGGAACGATTTGACTTGACCGGAACGAGACGGGAATGATTTGACTCGCTGACACGCGCCGCAGAACTGGTCCGACATCCCCTTCACGTCGCGCGTCGCGTCGTGGTACTGGGGCCACGCGCGCCTCGGCCCCTACTCGCTCGTGTGGTTCGACTACCTCGACCTCGCGGGCGCGGAGCACGTCAGCGTGTACCTCGCGCGCGATAACAAGATCGTCGGGGCGAGCTGTGCGCTCGGCAGCGTCGTGGTCCGACCCGCGGGGAACACGACCTATCCGCCGACGCTGGGGACGCCGCGGCCGGAGGGGTATCGGGTGTCTGTGGAGCTCGACGGCGCAGAGACGAGTGGAGCAGGGAAGGTGGAGCTGGAGCTGACCGCGACGGTGACCGCGCCCCTCGTCGGCGCGAACCCGGCGTATGCGCGGGCCATGGGGACGGTGAGTGGGGTGATCTCGGGCGGCGCAGATAGTGAGACAGCAGGGAAGTTGGAGGGCGTGGCATTGTTTGAGCAGTTTCAGTTGACGAGTTGATGGGGCGACGAATTTGCGGGGTCGACGTAGGTAAGTAGCAGTAACTAGATGTTTTGAAATATAGCGAATGCGTTTGTATGTTGGTGGTGGGGTGAGGGTGAGAGGGCGAGATTGATTGGAGAAGCAGCGCGCCTCGAAGCTTGAAGGCGAGAGTTGATATCGAACCGAAAATCTGCCGAAAATCTGGGACATTTCATTCAAACTGTGGTTTGTGTGCAGCGCTTCACTGGCTTATCGACACCCATTCTTTTTCCTCAGAAAATGCGACCTGTTTGCGGCCCCACCTGCATCGCGTGCACCCGTTGTTTCGGGACGGTCCAGAGGGTGATAAATTGATGAGCATGGTCTTTGTTTGTTCTTTCGGACGATCCGGGCAAAATTCGACAAAGCAATTATCAACAGAAACTCTTGTTTTAAACCATACACAGAAAATATACCATTGGTTTTGTTCCGTTCACGCTGCAGCCTCGCGGCCGTTCCGTGTTCCAAAGCGGACTAAGCGAGTGGATTTCGACAAGTGTTGTTTCTAGTATGTCTTCTCTAGGTGTTGCAGCCCAACGGGAAGGTGCTGTATCATTGATGGCCGTGTTTGTGAAGCAAGATCAGGCAGAAGAAGCCCGTGTACACGGACATTTTACTGCACAGAGAATTCCTTCGTTTTCATTGAGCCACTGAATGGCCTAAACCCCATCGGCGCCTGATTCCGCTCACGGAGGTGGGATGTAATAAGTACATACAAATGAAAGAAATGGATGCGTGTGTTGTTGCTGTTTGCGGTACTATAATAGGGTGCGGCTCGGGGGTTTTTTTTTTCTGCCCTTCTTTTTGTGAGATGAGCTCTCCTGGACAGTTCTTACCTATCTTCCTTGAGAGTAGGCTCGTTTTGTTCGCACCGTGAATGCGGAATGCATGGCATCTTGCAATTTATATTAGGACCCTTAGTGACTCGAATTTGGCTGCTTTTCCGTGTTTGAATGCAGAACAGCTCGCATACTAGCTCTAGTCATTCGATTGACCTAGATTTTTTCTCTTTCAATAAACCGATTCCATGTCTCAAAGTGCGCAATTCCGTCAAATTATTTATTCAAAATCCTCCTTTTGCGGTCCCTAGACTCTTTCTTCATCGTTTTCCGCCTCTTCAATACGAGACCCATCTCCCGGGTGAACACTCCGCCGCTACTGCTCAACGCTCAACCCGTTCCACCGAAAGGCCTATCTGCATCTGCACTCTTACTTTCCCGCCGCGGAAGTCGCAGTGAGACCAGCGCCGGTCGTCCACTTGATCGCACGATTCCCTAGGTCCCAACTCTTGTCCCACCCCTTCTTCCCCAAATTCTTCGCCTTCTGCTTCAGGCTGTTCGCCTTCTTCAGCACATCAAGCTTGCGCTTCAGCTCGGCCACATTCTCCTCTAGTCGTTTCATCTGCTCGCTGTCTGTGTTCGATTCGCGCGACGAAGCGAGATGCATCTCCAGAGGGTGATGCCGCCCTCGAGGTGTGCCGAAAAACTGCCAGAGAGAGACATCTTGCCGTATTCTTCCGCGAGGTCAGCGAGTTTGACCATATTCCCGTCTACGACCCCGTCGACATCGGCGAGCGCTTGCCGCATAGCCTCTAGGGCAGTCTCGTCCTTCGTTTTGCCCTCCTTCGCGCTCTCCCATTTGGCCTTCATGCCATCGTCAATGCTAATCTGTGTCTCGTCATGCTCCTTCCAAACTGCGCGCCAATGACTGTGCTGTTCCACAGGATGCTGGCAGACCTTGCACTCCGTCCCTCTACGAGATAAAAATCTGCTCTTGTAACCTCCCTTTGCCCCGCAATGCTGCAAGTTTGCAGGATCGAAGGAAAAGTCGAGTTGACAACGCTCGTGGCATACCGAATAACATCTGCCACATCCGTGAGTCGTGTCATGGTAGGACGAGATTTAGCTCACCTTGGTGCGGCGCAAAGAGTGTTATGATAGTCGGTGGGGTCATGCCTCCATATTTTTGTTTCAACCGACTGTTCAAACTTGGAGTATACGTCGATATCCTGTGCTGTTGGGTAAGAGGCAGGATATGAGATCAAAAGAGGACTCACCGCCTGGCCAAACTCAATCTGACGAATGAGTCTTTTGATTTCTTCGCTTTTGTCTTGAGCCTGGGCCATCTGGGAAATGGTATCGTTGATTTGTTCTTGGATGCTTTGCGACTTGTTAAAGAGGGTCAATATATCCGTGGTCGGTTGAGGCTTGAGATCGTCGAGCCAGTCAAAAAGTCTGACCATGTTCCGCAGCGCAACTGCCTCGCTGGCAACGACGTGGTCCCAGGCCGCACGCAGCTGTCGCTTGTGTTGTCCCTTGGCATTCATCTCGCGATATTTGTGACGAAGCGAGAGGGGGTTGTCGACATAGAGCTGTGGCGCTGTCTCCAGACATATAACAACCGAGGTACGAGGTTATAAGTTATAGCGTCTGTTTATAAGAGACTATCTCCAGACTGGGCGGAACCGCATCGTCGGTGAAATTGATGCTGAGGGGGTTGGAGCACATGGTGAAGACGAGCGAGATGTTGTCCGCGAGAGATTGAGGGAAGATAGAGGATAGCGTGGTCAGGGCGTACTCGGTGCTGACGCTGAGCCGCGGTAGCGTCCCGTTCGCGAGAATGACCACTGCGTCAACGGCAGTAAACTGTTCCTTGATCTCGGTCACGATCCCCTTCTTGTGGAGCTCGTCCTGCTGAATACCACGGGTGTCGGCGAGTCCGGGCGTGTCTAGGACGTTAACCTAAAGGACGTGAATTAGTCCACTACGACTGGAAAAGGGCTGTGCACCTTGATGTCATTTTGACTCGTGAATTCATATAGCTTGGCGTACTTGGTCTGACTCGCTGACTCTCCTTCTGAGACACGCCGCGCTCATTGTCCTGATCGAGAGTGCCAAAGTCATACTTGGACAAGGAGTTTCCGGCCAGAACACTCGCGATGAATGCGAGGAGGGAAGACTTGCCAGTGCCAGTCTCGCCGACAAGCAGAATCGTATATTCAGAGCGGCCTTTGTCCTTCGTCTGGACAATGCCCTTCTTGAGGTCTTCAATGGTGCTGCCGCGATCATGATCATTCCACGTCTGCAAGGCAAGAATGCGACGGCAAACTTCAGCACCGGGCTGGCTTCGTCAAAATCCGACTCATCGGCAACTTGAAGATCGTCCACGTCGTCGTCGAAGGTGGAGCCGGGCTTCGGGTCGGACATACCAGGGCTCGCACGAGCAGCCGATTCTTCGTCTGTTGGAGGCTGGGGTTTCAGGCCCGGGGGCAGAGGACGGAAGTGTGAGGTGCATGGTGGCAGAGCTTCAAGAGCGAGACATTCCCAGTGTCCAGCGCCTCATATATAGCCTACGGGCCACGATCGTGCCCCAGACATCAGCCAATTGACATTTTGATTGTCGTGTTTCACGTGTTTTTTCGTGTTTCCGTGTTGTGATCAAAAATCATCATTTTTGCGCAGGCGCTGGAGCCTGCTAGTGGGGCCAAATAATTACGGAAAGGGCAGGTATTTGGTGTAAGATAGTGGTTTTATCTCAACTTTGGTAAATTTTGAGTGTCGGCGCCGTGGGTGGAGATTTTGGGGCCGCGTTGTCATGGTGTTGTCAGGATTTGTAAAAATGTTGTCGGCGCAGAGTGTTGTCGCGTTTCCGGGTGTTTTCGGCCGTTTTTTGGCGTTTTCACGTGTTGCACAACACGACAACTAGATTGTCAAAAGACTGATGGATTGCGTGTGCGGTGCGGCCGAGTTAAACATAGGTCGTTGCAATTGTCGTTTTGAGCAAGTGCACTGGTCACGCCTGGCATTAGTCTCCCCTAGGCAGACACTTCAACAAAATTGAGCTCGTACCTCGCTTGTTGAAGTCTGCTGTTTACCGCGGGGGTCGGATCGCAGTAAAAGCTTATTATGTAATTTTAGGTAATCAGATTCCGATTTTCTTCCTGCTGCGTGGGAAACACCAATGTTGATAAGACTTTTTGGGGGATGATGTCTTCTGCTGTGATTAAAACATCTTCCCACTTCAGAATTTCTAAATATGAGGTCTAATGCACTCACTGGAACAAGCCGTTTTGGCTTGCGAGTGCCACGTGATTGATGGATCGAACTTCGGCTGAGACGCAAAATCAGTTGAGACTTGCCTGAAAAAATCGGAGAAAAATAAGAGAGTGTCTAGTATTCGAGAAAACGTTCCTGGATGCAGAATAGCCCATATTTATAGGTCGCACACGGAGGAAACACGAAAATGATGGAAAGTGCAGCCATCAATTAGGTAATAAGGTTTTACTACGATCCGAGCCCCGCGGTAAACAACAGACTAGCCTGGCATCAAGGCCCAAGGGGCATTTTCGTTGTTATTTTCCAATCATTTTCGAGTCACTCTGCTCTTGACTTCCATCTGCAGCATGCGAACGATAATTAGAACCGGTAACCGATCTGCAAGCCGTCGCTGCGGCTAGACAGACCGGTCGATCTGGTCTTTAATTTCGATCATAAGCCGTGGTGCCGCCACATGTCACGTTTGATGCCCCGGAATTTACCGAAATTCACCCAAACTTAATACATAACGTAAAATGTGGTCACTAGCATATTAGTGCTCAGCATATGTTCTACAGGTCTGAAATCCTGGATTTCTATATGGATCTCTCAGAACATGCATTTTTGAATGCTTTCGGATCAAATGTGAGCCAATGACGTCAGGCCCGGGTGCCGCGGCTTATGATCCACCAGATCGACCGTTGATTGACCGGTCTGTAGCTTGCTCCATAGACAGATCGGTTACCGGTCTAAGTGATAATGAGTGCTGGTGTCATAGTATGCTGGGGACGGGCATCACCCGATTGATCCATGGCAGCTTTGTTCATGTTTGGTTCGCGGAGAGGGTCGGTTCCAACTTTGGCGGGTTTATAATTTTCCTCGCGTCCACTTTCAGTATGTGATTATATGGTAAATGTTGTTCGAAATCAGGCATTGAATAAAGGTACGTAGCGATATCGGATAAAAACCTTTCATGCACAGAATGGGTATACTGTTTTTGACTATTTGAGCCACAGCGAGACATCTTACAGCTAAAGTCGGAACCAAAGGCGCGACCAAAGATTTTCTGTTTTGGAACATTTTCAGAGAATTGTCAATATCTCAGTCATTTCTGCACCGATTTGCATAAAAACTAGATAGATTTACTCCGCTGATTCATGCGCAATTAGTGACAGAGAGGAATTTTTGAAAATATCATGTATTAGGTAATCTGTGTTTTTGGAGCATTTTCATGCCAAATACCGTTTTTGCATGCCTAGAACAGGTTGCAGAGGCCCAATACTTTGTGAGGAGCAATATTCATACTGAGGAAAGGATGTGACAGAGCCAAAAATACAAATAACTTTATTACCGTTCTTCCAGCTGCATTGGAGGCAATCAGCATTTTCTTGCATCTGAAGATCCTGTGAGAATCACACTTATCTGAATATTTTGTGTACTTTTGCCTCTGTCACCTCCTTGCCTAGTCACATACACTGTTGCCTGCAAAACATTAGGCCCCTGAAACATGTTCTAGCCATGCAAAAACGGTATTTGGCATGAAAATGCTCCAAAAACACAGATTACCTAATACATGATATTTTCAAAAATTCCTCTCTGTCACTAATTCCGCATGAATTGGCTGAGTAAATCTATCTAGTTTTTATGCAAATTGGTGCAGAACTGACTGAGATATTGACAATTCTCTGAAAATGTTCCAAAACAGAAAAATTTTGGTCGCGCCTTCGGTTCCGACTTTAGCTGTAAACATAATATTGAGGAAACGGCTACGTAGCTGTATTGTAGGATTGATTCCCTATAACCTTACCCGTGAAAGCTAAGCAATCTGCGGCACTGTTTCAACGTTATTAAGTCTGCAAGATGTCCTGTATTTGGCCGTGAATCAGCTTTGATCGCACTGATCCGAGGCAGAACTTCCAAAGTTGATAGCGTCCTCCGCAACAGCTTTGTTTCTCTTGCAGCCAAGGGAAAATTATCCGAAGAATGAAACTGTTTTGTTGGATCTTTTACTTTCACCACACGTCTTCCAACCCATACCAATTGATGGGGCCCATTGAGTACACATTGAACATGGTTTTGAGAGGTGATTACACCTCCAATGTTTTTGTTTGAGGAATGAAATGCCTTGGAAATTTATTTATCCATGCTTTGCTGGGAAAAACACAGAGTCCCATGCCCTACAGGTCTCAAATGGAGGGAGCGCAACCTCAAATGCGACACTGTCACGCTCGTGACTCCTCGATTCAACCCAGTTCAAATGTCGTGCATACAGCAATCTTCTGCCCAGCATACATCAAACTGTGAGGAATCCTTTATAACTACTCCTGTAACATACCAAGATGATTGAGCCTACTTCATGTCCTCAAAAATCTTCCATTTTGTGGGAAATATTGCTCAATGAGGTGTTTTACAGCACAAATCCATGGGTGGCCATCTGAATTGGGTGTGGAAATAGATGTTCTAAACCTGGTCACGCTCCCAGACTTTTTGTTTCCACTCTTTCCTCCAGGAGGCCTCACAAATGTGGGATTATCTCGGTGTAATTTTCGGACCGCACAGAGGTCAAGATAATTCATGAAAATTTGCTTGGAACCATATACTATGAACACACAGGAACATTTTTACCAGCCAAGGTTAGCCGGTAAAATGAGTGAGTAAGCCACAACGCGATGGAACATGGAGATCAGAATTTTACTTGAGAACAAACAAAGACAAATCTTTCATGGATCAATCGGGCGGTGCCCGTCCCCAGTGACTCATACGACTGGACACTTTCACACTCTATCCTGGCGAACTTCATCCCAGCCTCAGACGGACCCAAGACGGACCTGATTTTGCGATCGAAGAGACACTCACAGATCTTTGGCACTGGGGTGGCTTCGTGGGCACCTCGTGTCCGCCACCGCCTCAAGTTATTGTTCCAACAAGCGCTCATGCATGGGAGAGTGGGGCTACCGAGGCAGAAGCGTAAATATAACTACAAGATGCTCGATACGCGCCCGGTGTCACCATGCAAGACTCTCTCGAGGTCAACGCTCTGGGTCGCCCATGTGATCTCGGACAGCTCTACGACAGTCGAAGCGGGCAGTTCCTCCCCGGGCTCTTCCTATTTCGCTCAGCCCTCATTCAGCCCCGTGTGGCACCTGTGAAAAGTACCAAATCTTCCATTCTCGAGGTCAAGAACTTCTCTGACCGTGCGGCCACCCTCGACGTCTCTGCGTCCCTCTCCCTCAGTATTCTCTGCGGCATGGTCACCGCCAACGGCACTGCCTCATACCTCAGTGCCTCGCAGGACACCGATGAGTCCGCCACCCTCGCCGCGGTTGCCAAGTTCCGGACCTGCACGAAGTCCTTTGACGTTCTGGAGCTCATGGAAAACACCAGCATCACCACCGAGAAAGCTGCTCTGGAGCTGAATGCCACCCATGTCGTCACCAGCATCACCTACGGCGGCAATGTGGTCGCCACGCTCATGTCCAAGTCGTCCCTCAAGGAGAAGGAAAGTAAAGTCTCCGGTGGCAAGCTGAGCCTCGGGATCATGGAAGGCTTCAAAGCCATCTTTAAAGTCGGCGCCAACGCCAGTCTTGATTCCCTGGAGCGGGAGAAACTCACATCTTCCAACCTGGAAGTCAGACTCGGGGCCGACATCCGTCTGGGCGAGGAGGACAAATTACCGACCGACCCGCTCTCCATGATCCAGTTGCTGAAGCGCAGCCACACGCTTGTGGGTGAAGGTGTTCCCTGTGAGGCCCGCCTGGTGTCGCTCCAGCGACTTGGCCACTCCCTCCCGACGTTCCGTGAGCTCGCCGAGGCAGATCTGAACAGCTTCCGCGACACGTACGACCGCATCTTTATGCTCGACAACAACCGCAAGTGGCTACGCGATGCGGCCGAGACCCAGGGCGCGTTCTTCCCAACCTTTGCTGCCCTTGTGCGCGCACGTTCGGTTGAGATGACCAACCTGGTGCATGCAGCACGCGATCGTTTGCACGGGTATATGCACCAGTACCACAGCGCAGACGCTACAGTGGAGGAGCCGGCAGACTTCATCAAGAGCACCAATACGGTGTTTGCGGCAGCTACGAAGGAGTACGCGGAGGATAGGGGAACGTGGCGCATGCTTGAGGCTTGTCTGTCTACTGCGGAGGAGCACGGGCTCCTGTTCATTCCGGTGTGCGATGTCGTCCGCAATATGAGCCGCGTCGGGCTGCACACGAGCGTGATCGCCGTAGTGCTCGTCCCAGAGGAGGTGCAGTGGGCAGCTATGGTGAATTTATATGGCGATGTCGCGGTCAATATTCGCAAATGGCGCCAGCCCGTCGAGGAGGGTGCAGCGCACAAAGGGCAAGCTGTCAATGTTGTCGGGAAGACAAAGTGGATATCGGTTTACTTGGACCCACTATGCGACCAAATCCTCCTCCGCCTCGATGACAAGGCCGAAAATGTAAAGAAGGCAGTCCACCTAGCACGGCACGTCCTCCAATTCAAATTTCGAATATGAGGCTCATCATCGCCTCCCGTGTATCTAGCACGAAACACGAACCAACCTTTCTCACCTACAGCAGGTCGCGAGGTCAGTTCGGTGGCTTCACCTGGTTATGAACCAAGACGGCTGGGGCATCATCACCGACTCTTGGCGCTACATTGGCGAGATTCACAACTCGAAGCCACACGGGACCGGGATCGCCACGTACGTCGACGGCACCCAGTACTCTGGCTCTTTCTTCCTCGGCCTACCCGAAGGATCAGGCAAAATTCTTGGGCGGGATGGTCAGGAACTCAAATCCGGCGTGTTTTACCGGGGAAGCTCAACTCGCGTGCTGTGGTGATGGAAGTTACGGCAGTGAACGAGGACGACATTCTCCTTCAGCACGAGATGGTTACTCTGTGCCTGGGGGACTCCCTCACTTCGTACGCCTCCCAAATTTCGAGGGCGCTGGGATGGAGCTATAAGCAGCGCGCAAGGATCGTGTTTGGCGGCAAGGGGATAGATGTTGTAGGCGATATGATTGACTCGTCCGAGGATATGATGGTTCAGCGAGAGACGCGGGCGCTTTCTGATCCCTCGACTGGCGGGCCTGTCAAGATTACAGCACAGTTGCGAAACATAGCTTGATTCAGAAATCGATTTCTTTACGTCCCTAACAGTGTTGAGAACACGAAAGGGGAAGTTTGACTGTAGGGGACCTGCCCACACAGATTTTGTCATATCGAGTGCCTCGGGGTTTACACCCCGAGCCTTGCATGCTCTTCAGTTTCCAACCTCAGTTCTTGAAGGAAAAGTGTGGAGACTGCAGAGGAGCCCATTATATATTATTATTTTTTCAGTCGTGGTACATGTACAGCATTGGTTGGTCATGGCAGCCTGTAAAACGAACTTCTTGCAATCTGAAAAGTCATATAAGACTACTGGAGAAAAAAAGGAATTACAGCTGTTTGAAGACGTAATGACGCTCATCAAATTTTTATACATAAGAGCAAATTTGACTTCTCATTTTGTTGAGCTCATTTCCGGCTCAATTCTTAACGGATTTGCTTGAATATGAGCGCGTTCGAAAGCGGCGGAGCGGGGCTTCCACGCCGTACCCTACTCGCTGGGTAGATTACATAATTTGTATGTCCCAACATTCGGGCTGCCTGGTTTGAACCAGATGCGGCAACGGCCATATCTTCACCATCTGTCAACCGATCTGCCTAAATTCAGATGTTTCTAAAGGCTAGGATTGAGGCAAAGCCGTAGAATCTGATACCTTTTGGTTTCCCCCCAAGGCAATCTACCGGGAATGGATATTCAGTCCAGATCTTTAACTCCATTCTTACGGGTGAGAATCATTCATGTTTCATTTTGGGAATACGCACTAGTGATTGCATTCATGCTAGCCTTCAGAAACATCTGAATTTATGGGAATCGGTTGACAGATGGTGAAGATATGGCCGTTGCTGCATCTGGTTCAAACCAGACAGCCCGAATGTTGGGACATACAAATTATGTAATCTACCCAGCGAGTAGGGTACGGTCTGGAGGCCCCGCTTCGCCGCTTTCAAACGCGCCTATATCCGAGAAAATCCGTTGAGAATTGAGCCGGCAATGAGCTCGACAAAATGAGAAGTCAAATTTGCTCTTATTTATAAAAATTTGATGAGTGTCATTACTTCAAACAAATGTAATAGAACAGTTCACAGAAGAAATAGTGACAAGTGAGTCGGTTTGGGTTGAGATGAGTTCCACAAGCTCTTGGTGTTGTTGTTCGGTCTCAATATTGAATTTGACAAGAGTGGAAGCACATTCAGCTCCTTGTTCCATCTCGTAAATCTTAGTTAGCACTCCTGAAATGATATATTCTTGAGAGCTCACTGTAACACTCTTCAATGCTGTCTTCAACTCCGTTTCAAAACTGTCTAGCTGTGCAGTGATTTCACTTTGCTTGAACAATCTCTTGATCGTTCCCAGCTCTCTCTGGGCCCTCAAACATGAATCAATCTTTTGAAGAGTCCTGTGAATCGGCAAACAAAATCAATACAGCATGAGCAACCCTGACGTACCGAACCAGCCTCTACTCAGAGTCGACTGTTCCGAGCACAATCTAAGGCTGCAAATGTTTCTATTTACTTTAGGTTTTAAATTGGTAAAAGGGTTTTTATTTTTATTTAGTTTACCAGGGGCTGTAAACAAATTAAACTAAACCATTTTAACCATTTTATTCCCGGGCGGCACTGGAACCCGTGAAGGCCCGTTGACATACCGAATTGCCCATGCTGCATTTGACCGAGTTACGTATAGGAATTTGGTGTTCACTTTCCTGTTGTCTCGCGGATGGCGCATGACTTCCTCGCCATCCCAGCGACCGGTGTATCCATTGAGTGGCTCTTCTCCCAGTCACAGCATCTGTGCCACAAGGCATACTCATCAATGAAAGCTGAAACGATAACCCAGTCAATGCTCATGAAGATGTGGGTCAAAGCAGGCTATCTGAAATATTAGATAATGTTTCAGTTTCTGCTGCAGTGTTTTTTTATTTTATTTTTGGCGAAATGTTATTGTTTATAAACGGTTTAAACACTTTCTAAACTGTTTATTTTTGGTTTTGGTTTAGTTTACAGCCAACTGTAAACCTAAACTAAATAGTTGGAGCCTCAGAAAAATCTGGGGCCCTGGAAGGGTGGCTGGGAGGGCAATTCTTGCGCTGGGGGAAGCGGCCTTGAGAGGGGTGGATCGTCTGATAGACCTTGAATCCTGCACAATTCAAAAACAACTACTACAGATTGAACACAGTGTCTTGACCCTTGAGATGTGTGACAAACAGATTGAGCTCTTTCAGTGTGTCTGTAATGCACTCCAGACCCCCCAGGCCGATGACTCGCACATGATCAGCCCCAGTTTATACTCTCAGGAGTTTCAAGACCAATGATCTCTCCCACACACACAGAGCTGCAGGAACCAATTACAAATACAGTCAAACTTGAGCAGGATGACTTTGTTGCGCATCGAGTTCGATTTTATTTATTTATATTTATTTTTTAATCCATTCAATTTTCCCCTTGCCCCATGAGACATGTTAGGCATCCTTCTACACACTATGCAGAAATGTAGTCCAAAATGAGCGCAATATTGTTTCCGGGAAATGTCTGCGGACCAAGCCCAGCCGCGGGGTTGACATATCAGTCGCAAGGTCAGCAAAAAAGAAGACCCCGTAATAGGTGAGTGGGCTGGTCTTTCCGTGAATGTGGCTGAGAAAAAGCCATACAGCGTGAACATGGACCGATGACTGGCACGTGCCCAGTCAGTGAGAATTCAACTTTTCCACCAACACTTGGACAACATTCTTCGAGAATGGAATACAACTTCCACCCGGTTCTTTTTTGTACTCTTCAATCTCGTACTTGTATTGAAAGGTTCATAGTCGGTGCATCTGTGAAATCTTTATCCAAAGATTTCAACTAAACAACCACAACCAAAACTTCGAGGCCTTGTGTATGTGTTTGGGGACCGCGTGGCAGGAAACCGTGAATGCGAATTTGGATTAAAAGCTACCTGTGTGTTGTCTGGAAACCCAAGCTAAATTTTTCTTTGTCTAAACCCTCAACAACCAGTTCCAACACAAAACCCAATTCTATTCCGTTATAATTACCGTAAGTCCGTTCCGTTCCGTTCCCAATTCTTGTTAACAATCCCGTAGAGTTCCGTTCCCAATTCAAATCCAACAAGTGAGAGTTCAAAAACACAGGTGGTAAACCTGGGCATGATATTGTGTTTATCTAGTACACTTCGTCCTCCTTTTATACCTCTAATATTTGTTCATTACAAGTAGTTGATAATCAATGCAAAGCCTGCCCCATAGCCTTGATTCCCTAAGCAACCAGCAGCGGAGGTGTCCATATCTTGACACCAGATGCACTTCTTGCCAGTTACCCTCGGAATTCACCAGATACCTGCATCAGTCCCGTGAACAGAGCCAAATTCTCTGTTTTTCAGGTGTGCAAAATCCCGCCGCTCCTCAGTATATCTATTTTGTGAATGCTTCTGCGGATTGCATACTCGCAGGATGTTTGCAAGCAATAAACTGCCACCAATCCAGAGCTAGAGTTTCAGAGTGGTTTAGGGCACTCTAAATACCAGTGGGATAGCATGCTCATACCCAATGAGGTAACTTAAAAAAATCAACGATATTAAAACAACTTTTAAGATATTCCTGAGCCCGCAGCTGCAACCAGCAAAACTGTTGTGCTGAAAAATACTTCATAGAACTCTCCACCCTCACCTCATATGCTTGTTATTCCCCGCCAAAGCAATTCAACCATCAAAGTAATTACACGACCCTGAACCTTGTGGCTGTGCTGACAGTTAGTAGGAAACCATATTCAGATGTTTGTACATATTTATCACACTCTTCTCGTTTGGTTTTTCTGCCGTACGGCCCATTTCTAGCCCAGAGCTTCCTTTGCGAGCCAGCCGGCCTCGTTCTGCTCATCTCACCTCTCAGGGACTCCAAGCGGTCTCCAATGTATGCTGCCAAATGGATGTTTTTGAGCCGCCATCTGTCATCAAAATCAATGGCGGGACAGTCACTGTTCATTGAAACTTATGTTGCTCATTGCCATAGAATATTTCTCCAAGACTTAACTTAAATAGGCAGTGAGTAGGATGCGCGGCATTTGATGCGCTGATGCGACGCTGCCCTCCCATCTGATCGCATATTCTGTCACACATCGATTGTTGATCTAGCAAGCGAGTTTCACTGGACGCGTTGTGAGTCCCACTGCTGACAGCTCCCTCTGTGGGACTCGCTTACCGACAGTGGGTGTGGCCGAGTCCCACTCCCATCCTTTTGGTATATACTCATGATTGAGCATCTAGCCTCGATTGAGTATGTGCCCGAAAGCCGCCGTAGCCTGTTCTTCTCGAAAGTTCTTTTTAGCTGGTTGGTAAAGACCTTCAGCTTTGTAATTGTGGGTAAATTTGAACCACATTCAATGCTTGGTAAGTTGTTAAGTCACTTATCAAGCAATCCAAAGAATGACGTCATCGACATCGTTTTCTCCTATAAATTCCACATCTCTTCTCTTTCACCTCCCAGTGCTTCCGACCAACCATCTACAACCCAATGTCTGGCACCAAAACTAACTTCCTCTTGACTGGCGCAACTGGTACGTGCCCTCGAGTTGAAGCTGGATTTATCGCATTTATGTCGGCCTGATAGGCTACATCGGTGGCTCAGTTCTCGCACGCTTCCTGGCCCATCCCCATGCTGATATGTTCCAATTCACCGTACTCGTGCGGGATCCCACAAAGGCAGAAAAATTCAAGGAGCTTGGGGTTAACGCGGTTGTCGGCTCTCACACCGATGCCGCGCTTGTCGAAAAGCTTGCCAGCGAGGCAGACGTCGTTATTGCCACGGTATGTTGAGATGCGCTTATCGTTCGTATGAATGTCCGTGACACCGTAACGCAGGCAGACTGCGATGATCTTGGTGCGGCGAAGGCCACGCTTGCAGGCTTGAAGAAAAGGCACGCTTCGGGCTCGGTTCCTATTTTTATCAACACTGTGAGTGGTATTTTACGTTCGACCTGATGTCCCCGAGTTGATTTTCGTTCAAAGTCTGGCACAGGTGCGCGTTTTTGGCATCAATCGGACTGTGGAACCTACTGAATTATTGAATTTTGTCTAGGCGTTATATCGGACGATGCAAAAGGAATGCACTCAGACGTCACGATTTATGATGATTCAGATGCCGACCAAATCGAGACCATTGCGCCGACGCAAATGCACCGAGACGTCGACTTGGCTATCACCGCGGCCGACGCAAAAGGTCTGCGTCCAGAGCACGAGCCTCAATGAGTAATTTTTGAATATCGGTCCAGGTTACATTAAAAGCTACATCATTCTTCCGTCCACCATTTACGGACTCGCCGCGGGTCGCCTCGTCGACTTGGGCATCCAAAACCCACACTCGATGCAGATCCCGAGACTCATATCTGCGGCATTGGATCGCGGTCAGGCGGGCATGGTCGGAGAAGGCAAGAACCTCTGGCCCAATGTCGAGATTCACGAGCGTACGTTCTGATGTTTGCCTGCTACGCTCATCGACATCAATCAATAATATCACAGTTGCCGACTTGTACACAACGCTCTACGACAAAGTCGTATCGGACGCAGCCACCGGCCACGGGCGGAATGGGTTTTACTTCGGCGCGAGCGGTGAGCACTCACTGTACGATGTCGGCAAGGCGATTGGCACAGCGCTTGTTGCGCTGGGGAAAAGCCAGAGTGACGAACCCACGACATTTACCCAGGCGGACCTGGACAAATACTTCGGGGTGCGTGGTCCTTGTATCAGTATTTTGAACCTCCTGGTTCCAATTCCAAGCAGGGCTCTGCAGGTCTCGGTTCCAATTCGCGATGCCGTGCGACACACTCGCTTTCGATTGGCTGGAAGCCTGTTAAGACGACGAAAGACATGTTGGCTAGTATTCGGCCAGAGGTCGAAGCAATTATCAAGAAGGCAGGGTCTGCTTAGGTGTTGAAATCTGAAGACTCAAAAATGTACATGTATCTTACCTTCCCATTCCCGTTTATACTCTCGACGTTTGATATGGATCGTGGATTTACCGACTCCTCGGGCCTCGCGCAAGCCCATCGCATGCACCCATCAGTCATCATTGCTACTGAACTGGGACGTTCACTTTACCAAGCATCGGAGTGCAGCCGGAGACTTTTTTCCAATCCCAGCTAAGATTTACTCCACGCGGAATTTCATTTTGTCTGACGGATTCATTCTCTGCGGGACTTTGTGTGCATGATTTATTTCCTTGACTCACGTTATCCATCCATTTTCGTTCGCGCCGACTTCATTTGATGAGGGGGGGGGGGGGTTCATTTTCATTCCCATTTTCACGCTCACTGACTAAGTATTCATTCTCACGCGTCTTCATGTATTGGTTTTGGACAGTGGAACCACACTTTAGAGTAGCAATAGAATAGCAATGGAAATCAAATTAAACTATTGCTATTAGCAAGAGACTACTAAGCTTAGTTACAGATATCACCGTCCACAAAAACCTTTCAAACGAAAAGCAATACAGAAATGAATTCTAACCCAAATGCATTCATTACAATTTAAAATGTTCCTAAGAGGTCGCAAAATGTGGGATGACGACATGTACGAACGATGGCTTAATTGTCACCAGGTGCGGCCGGTCTCTCCTTGCCCAGTGGCGGCTGTTTCAGCGCCCATCCTGGCTCATCAACCTCGCCGAAACGCATGTTCGACCTATGTATGTTCGACATAGGATAGTTGTTTGTCTCTCCGTTCGGTGATTCTGGCCCATCCCAGGATCGGTCCGAGGGTTCGCCAAGGTTGCTCGGCACAGCTAGGTACACATTGACCTCGGCATACCCTGCCTAGGTCTGCCTAGAGCCTTTCTCACTGCCTGGGCTCACTTACACTTTAGCTGCTCTTTACTGTACTATTACGACCAAAGGTTCACTATTTTTAGAATTTTCACTCACCGAGATGACCGAAATTTTTTCTTCTGAATTAACGCGATTTTTAACAAAAATCTGGATGTCACCGTCACCTGAACCTTTGGTCGTACAGTAATGCTGGTTTGCGGCGAGGATCAAACCGTATTGGCGTGGGAGGATGTGACTGTGATGTAACAAGTGACAACATCATTTTAGTTCACTGTACAAATTTACTCCACTATTGTCTCGAAAAAATTACACTTTTTGGTCGAGTTGTGGCACCAATCACCTGGCATAGTAGAGAACAGAGAACTATCATCGCGCAGGGAGCCCGGAAACGATGCTCATATGTGCTGAGAATGTGCTCCACAAGTAGTACTGTACTATTACGACCAAAGGTTCACTATTTTTAGAATTTTCACTCACCGAGATGACCGAAATTTTTTCTTTTGAATTAACGCAATTTTTAAACACATCAAAAAATCTGGGTGTCACCATCACCTGAACCTTTGGTCGTAATAGACAGTAGTTTTGTACCCCAGGCACCTACGTTAAGCTTATGTAAGGTCCTCTTAGATAGGTTATCTTGTAGTAGCATAATGTACCTAAGAGGGGCCTGCTCCACGAACAGGCCCCTCTTAGGTTTCACGGCTTTTATTAGTCAAGAGAACAGTCTTTCCAAATCGGGAAAGGTTCGTGACTTCCTCCTTCCTTCCGTCAATGCGCCCGCGGTCTGTACACGCTAACCAGCTCTTTTTGCACTTCGGATTTGGTACCCACCTCAACAGTACAGTTCGGGCATGGGATACACAAGAAAAACACGTCTCAAGGGCTAGGACACCTGTAGACTATGGCCACCACATTCCAGCATCAACACTCTCTGGCATCGTGAGCTGGCTGGAAGTGCTCGGGATGCCACACATCCCTTCCCTGGTGATTTGGTTGCCGGTTTTGATGCTGCTATGATAGATTGAGTTGACTTGAAGCTGACCTTCTGTGGCTTTGCCACCTTCGTGGCCACCTTTGCAGGCCCGGCAACCCACTGGGGGCGGTGCTGGGGACAGTGTCAAATGGCTTAACGGGGCACATGCATTGAATAACTTTTATCTTTTCAGAGATTGCAGCTTGGAGGGGACCCTCTGCAGCTTTGCCGCCTTTGCCACCTGTTTGCCACCAACAAGAAGGCCTTCATTTCTAGTCTAGAAGAGAAGAAAAAGGTCAGAATGCTTGTAGAAAAGGATGTGTACCGCTCTCAGGGAATAAAATAGCACAAAAAGAGGAGATAGTGTCTCAAATGGTAGAGTCGAAGAAAATAAGACCGTGGTTCGGCTGAAAATGAAACACGTGATCATGTTTGAGATCGGATCATTTCGCTGAAAGCCTAATGAAACACGTAATCATGTTTTTTTTGACATCAGATCATTTTGCTGACAGCCTTTGTTACGAAGGTCGTGAAGGCCTCTGTTGCCACCACCACCACCCGTCAACAGCCTTCATCACAAAGGTTGCAAAGGCCTCCGTCACCACTGCCACCACCTGTTGCCGCCTCCGTCGGACTTACACACCGAATAAAGCAAAGTTTCAGTCTGGACTGAAACGGGGTGTGATTTGTTACAAATCTAGATCCAAATCAGTCCCATCGGAAATGCAAAAGATCAGTGACGGCTGATTCTCACAAAGAAACTCAAAGAATTGTGGTGCATATCAGCCGCACTGAAATCCTTGAGCTATTTATGCTACTGGCCTTCTATTTATATCAGCAAATGGCAAAAATTGCTCAGGAATTTCAGCCCGAATTTCAGTGCAGCTGAAGTCTTTGAGTTTCTCCACGAGAATCTGCCATCACTGATTTCCCCTATTTCTGTGTGACCGATTTGGATCTAGATTCTTGGCAAATCAAAGGTGGTTTCAGTCCAGACTAAAATTTTACTTTATTTGGTGTGTTAGTACACATAAAAGCCAGATTCTAAAGCCTCGGGTTATGTCATCTCAGCAGCCAATAGGATCCATTATAACCGTCAACCAGCCTGTAGTTTTTTCATATGCAGATTTATCCACAGATTTGTGTGTTTCAACATCGGAAATTCCATTGCTGGATTGCCCGAAGGCCTCTGATTTTAGTTCCGATTTTTCTGGGATGTCATGCAAAGCCAATGATCAATGTGCTCTGAACCTATCAAGAAAACAACAACCAAAACCAAACCTTAACACAGAAATGTGTTGGAACAGACAGGAAGTGCTCGAGAAGTGCATAGACAAGTAAGAAACCCTGGTATAGGGCCTTATAAAAGGTTGCAGGGAATGGAATAGACCTCGGAAATGAGGAGAGAGCATTGAGTCTTCTGTAGAAGTCCTTGGAACGAAGTCCAAGTACTTGAGCCTTGTACTGAGTGGACCGGAATGGAACCAGAACAGACAGGAACTCTAGTGGATCGCAACAAGAGTGTTGATGTGAATGGAACCTTTGCTGTGCAAGTGTTCAGGCTAGATCTGAGTGAACGAGGGTAGACCTGAACAAACAGGAAGCACAGAGCGCAGTGATGTAAAGCTTTGCAGTTATGAGAACAAATGAGAATGAGTTGCTGGGGTTCTGCAAAACGAGGTGGATGCTGATTCCAAGCGTAGACAGTAACAGACAGTAATGGGTTCCAATCCCAAGCTCTTCAGATGATGGTGGGTTCTGTTCCCAAGCCCTTCACACAAAACCCAAACAACCAAGTGCAGACTCAGCACAATCCCAACAGTTCCAGTCACTCTCAGACTATTCCAGACGAACGGCAAGTCGGTTTCCAAAGATTCCGAACACATAAATAAAGATCCCAAGCCAAGATGAATTCTAAGAGACACCTTGTTTGAACTCCCCAGTATCTGCCCAATTTGCAAGTGTTTCCGCCTACTAGCCGTGAGGTGATTCCATGAAGTCGCCCAAGATGCCCCTGCTACTAAATACAAAGACCTGAAACACATGGAAACATCTGAGAATAAGTAGATATGAGTAAAATAGTCCGTTTATCTGTCTGACTTCCATGTATCCATTGTAGAATTGGGTATCTGAGTCCAGTGATATCAGTAGATGTGATTAAATTTTGCCACAAAATTGTACATCATGAAAATTAATTTTCTACACAAATTGCTATGAACTTCTCAGCTACCCAAACAGGGTCCCAAGATTAATCTTGGACTTATAAATCGGTGTAGAACTCACTCACAGGAATTCTTTGAAAACATCCCAAAACAGCAGATTTCTGATCCGCGCCTTTGGTGCTGCAATGAGCTGTAACGCACTTTTTGTCTGATAATGTAGCCCACTGTTTCGACAACGACATCATGTATATGGTGTTCAGAGGCGATGAGTGGGTTGTGGTCTCTTCAACAATGCTATATATAATGCTACACAGGTATGTGGAAAAAGACCCTGGGACGTTCAAAACAGGGAACATAGTTGAAATGGGTTTCACATTGGTCGCATGGAAAAAGCCCAGTAAGAATGTAGGGCCAGATCAGAGTTGCATGCTCATCCTCAGGACCCTAACTTTCCTGGACAGCCGATTCACAAAGGTAAGCATATTCCTGAACCGCTCGTACATTTCGTAAAACATAACAGGAAGCACATTTTGCATGAGAGGCACACAAGGCGGAGCAGACTAAGACACAGGCAGCACAATTTCCTCACTTCCCAATGCAACAGAACCTGTACATATTGGCTGGATCCCAGGCGATCAGCTCAGCAATTCCACGGCCGGATATCCCCGAAGTCCCTCGTACGTAGGGTCGTCACCACCACTGTGTTCTTGACAAGGAGTGTTAGTAAGTATCTGCATGGACATTTTTTAAATACGATTAATATATAGTGAGCTATAATCTTTTTCAGAATGTGGTGGTGTGTTTGTACTCTAGTCATGTAAACATCCCTTGTAGTGGAGTGTACAGTATGTACAGGTATCATAAATACTGCTTTCACTTGGCACCCGTCAAGTTAGATGTTGTGCCGCTGACTATAGTAAGCATCTGCATCCTTTTGGAAGCTGATGTGCCATACTCATCCTCACTGTGTGGGGTAGATGTGATGCGCCTCTTTTGTGGGGCTTGTAGTTAGCGGGATGCCAGTGTCTCCACTCAAGATACGTCATATTGGGAGGGCCACCGCCACCCCTGGCAACCACGTGCCTGAATACGCCGAAGGGGAATACATATCCATGGGATTTCACAAACTGGCATACCTAACTGAACCGGTACACATTTCAGTGAAGGTAAGAAGAAACATTAATGGACCCACAAACAGTGTTAGATTACCGCGTCCAAACAATAGGGACATTGCGCAAAAGCCGCATGGGCCGCATGCGGCTTTTGTGCATTGCGCAAAGCCGCTGTGTCGGCATTTTTTTTTTGAACTTTTCTCAGTACTATTTAAGTACCTTAAACATAGTGTTTAGTGCCTATAGCTAGAATTTGTGTTCTGTGATATGCCGTGGTAGCAAGTGTGGGAAAGCCGCGGGTTGACGGCATCAACTGCCGTCTTTGTCTTTCACACCACACCACCCAGGATTTTCCCACACTTGTTACCATAGCGTATCACAGAATACAAATTCTAGGAACTAAATACTATGTTTAGGATACTTGAATAGTACTGAGAAAAGTTCAAAAAAAAAAATGCCGACACAGTGGCTTTGCGCAATGCACCAAAGCCGCACGTGGCCCATGCGGCTTTTGTGCAACGTCCCTAATCACACACGTCTGATCAATGTTAGATACCACGAACTTATCTGTACAAATACAAAAATACACCCATACAAGTGATTCCACGGTTACCCGAGGTTCCCCCAAGCACAAAACCACAGGAGAGAAGTTGAACTGTTTGAAATGTATCGTGTATTTCTGTAGCCCCAAAATAACTCAAATGTAGTACTAGACATATGGTGTGGATCCACTTAAACCCTCAAATGTTGTACTAGAGGTGTTGTTTGATGGTAGATACTGCAAGCTTGAATACAAAAATATGCGATACCCTCGTACAAATATGTCACGAATACCCAATGCTGCCCCAAGCACAGAGCTACATAGAAGTGAAACTGAATTGTTCGATATGTGTCGGATATTTCTGTATACACCGGATAACTCAAATGTAGTACTAGAAGTAATCTAACATTGTACTAGAGGTGTGGTCGTCGACCAGCAGTGACCAGGTGGAGATTGGGAAAGAAAGAAGAATAAAAATATAAATTGACAAGGCGGATTCAAACGAGCACCATCTTTGTGGATTGCATAAGCACTAAATCTATTAGATTGGGCTCCTAAAAAGACTACAAAAATCTAATGAACACAGCCACTAATTCATTACATTCTCAGGACGCACTGATAAATGTATCGCCAACTCAGAAACCTGGTTCCGATTGATGAAAAGAACGAGTACATAAAGTACTCGTAACTTTGAGTATCGGTCAAAATATCAGTCGCATGTAAACTCCGGCTGAAATGGGGAATATTGGAAGGCCTGGTATTCACCATACAGGTTGCTGATTCAGTCCGACTCATCCGCCACATATCAGGTAGACTTTCCGCTTCTCTTATTCTTGTTCATATACTAACGGTATCACCAGCATCTTCAGGGTTGCCGATACACCACATTTTTCGGAGTGTCTAATGCATCTGGGATATACCGCTTAAAGGTCTAGTTCGGTCCAATTCATATTATGGTCACAAATAAAATAGTCCTCGCATCCTTCGAACCCTCAGTGGGCCGGATCGAGATCCCCGCCAAGCTCCGCAATTCTTTCCGTTATTTGACGGAGTCTGTGAGTGAAGCTTGGACTGAGTGACAACAAAGATGTGGATAAAAAATGTGTTAGAGAGTCTCGAATGATTTCGCAAGCCTTCGGGTCATCGAGCCAAATGGACTCGTTCGATTTCGTCCTCTCGTTCGGGCCAATGATCATGCTAAAAATGCGAAGATTCGCCAATGTTTCCACGACCGCCGCGTTTTGGTGTGAAAATTGGAACACGGAACACAAACCGTTTGCAAACCGAAGTTGTATGTTCTTGTGAGCATGTAGTCTCCGAAGTCCTGTCGGAGAAGGAAGGTCGAGGAGGGAGATTGTTTCCCTGGCATTGTAAGGAGGTCGATGGGAGGCACAGCTTTGCAGGAATTCGGCAAGAAGGGCGATGTGTGCTTCCCGGATTTGATTTTCGAGAGCTTCACGGCGATTGTACCATGTATCATTCCACATCTGTGTGTCATCGGTGTCGTCCCACCCGCAGTCTTGAGGAAAGACTTCTAGAGCCAGTTTCTGATAGACTTCGGGGTCCTCGATTTGAAGCCCCCGATTTTTACTGGGCGTCAAAGAATCCAAGAAGGTGGCCTTGACAAGAGCGATGACGGAGGAAGACGGCGCATTCACGCTCCCAGCACAGGAAAGGACCGATCTCAGAATGCGCGGCTCGGGGAATACATTCTGGGAAGACAAGTCGGCCGTTTGCAATACTGTAGAATTTCATTCAATTCGGCGGTCACGCGTCACGCACCCCCTGTGCCGCGATGAATTTTGGTCTCGGTCACGGGTCACGGCGCCCAGTGCCGAATGTAAAATGCGTGACACTGGGCCAAATCTCCGTTGGAGGTGCAAAAAAGGCAGAATTTTCGTAATTTTTCGTCGCGAATGCCGAATTTTTGGAGGTGTCACGCCAAAATTCGTTGGTTGCCGAAGTGCCGAATCGGTATTTTGGGTCACGAGTCACAACCCGTGCCGAATTGAATGAAATTCAACAGTATCTGCGCGCAAAGGTGCCAAAGAGCTGTCAAAGAATGGTTTAAATCGGCCCACGGCCCCCACGAATCGTCTGTGATGCTGGTCGCGATACAGGACCACAGTGTGTTGGGATCGATGCTCAACACGAGCCGTGAAATGGGAGCGTGTGAGTTCCGCTGGGCCATATATTGAAGTATGGCGTGAGGCACAGGCACCGTCGGAAGGTCGTCCTCCGTAACGCGCCAGAAGGAAGATAATGTGACAAGGACTTCATCGATCCACTGTGTGGTTGGGCTTTCACGCAGCACAGGGAGATGCGTATTCACGATTTCCTTGAGGATCCATTCCAGACGTGATCGTACGAGCGATGAGGGAGGCCGATAATCCGGAAGGCGAAATGTACTTCGCGTCTGGTCGTAAGCATACGGCAAACGATCCAAACCAGTCGTCTGTTCCAGATAGTCGAAGAAGATGAGGTAGGGGACATCATGGCGAAAGGACTGAAGACAATAAAAGACCTTCTCAAGCCAAAGTGATGTAGCTCGATGGCCGACCGGAATATTCATTTTGGCATCCTCCAGACCTCCAATTCTCCAATAGGGTACGAAGAACGATTGCTGCTCCTGAAGTCGGTCGATACAGAACAGCGCAGGTCTAAGGTCTGGCACCTTTTCTGTCTCGACGACTTCCTGGCATTTCCCGATGTATCGAAGAGTTTCCAATACTTGGTTCTGATTCCTGAATGGAAACAGAAAATATTCCATCTGGTGAGCGCCCGTGTCGAAACTGCATAGTGGTTCACACCGGGGTTTTGGGAGAAAGGAACTCGGCTCGTGAGAGACAAATCGAACATGTGGTGAGCCACCGTCTGTGACGCAGCATGGTCGGTTAAACTGGCGATGCTCCACAATGCTTTAAAGCACAAGACTTGGCGGCGGATCATGGCATCGTCCGAAAGTAGCCCGCTACCGCAGCCAAGGAGCAAGTCTTCGATGCGGGCAGAAAGTCGGACGGTGGGATTGGTGACAAGCTGCATCATGATGACGGAGTCATCGTGCAGATATCGGCGTCCCTCGGGGCCCCATAATAGGTCGGGGATACTCTCGACAAGTGGCTCCAATTCATCTTCATCGGCCAAAGATTTCAGGGTCCAAACCAGGGCTCGTTGGTCCCGTGAAGCTCGCTCTTCAGAGGGTTCCATTGCACGATGAGAAATGGCTGAAACCATTGTGTGAAATCTCGAAGCGGTCGCTTTCCCATCAACGAGGTGACACCGAGCAAGGCTCCAGGCCACCCGAAGCCATCCGAAAACCCGCCATAGTGCACTGGACAACGGGGTATGGTACGGGCAGTAGAGATGCAGCAGAGGAAGAACGGTGATGACGAAGTAGCTGGCAACAATGATTCCCAAGAGGGTGGCAGAAAGAAGCATTATCTGGCGGTTAATGGGGGCCAAAAATGCGACCAGTCCGCCGAAGAAAAAGAGGAGGGCGGCATGCAGAAGAAGTGGTACGATTTCTACCACTGTGTGCATATTGAACCGCTTGAGGCCGTAGTACAAGAACGAGATTATCCGGGCACGGATAACCGGGGACGAGGAAAGGTCTGCCCTGTGCATGAAATTCCGAGCCCATTGTTCCAACAAAGTGGCAACGAGGGCGCAGGAGAGACTGAGGCTCAAACTGACGAACCACAGAGTGTTGCAGATCAGGGCTGAGGTCGGAGGAGCAAAGACGGGCGGGGCAATCAGCAGAGTTCCCTTGGACTCCCCTCCAGCGAGTTGTTGCGAGATCTGGGCGAGGAGGAGGACACTCATGCTGTTCGTGTCAGGAGTAAGGCTTTTGTAGCTCTCGACGAGGAAGGCCGTCAAACTTCCCGAAAAGAGCCCGGCCTGCATATTGGAGTTGGTCTCGCCAAAGCCTGCATAAAAACGGGAATTGCGCACGAAAATGAGTAGGCCATCCATATCACTTCTCCAACTCTCGACGAGGGCTTTATCGTATTTCTCCGCCTCTGATACATAGACAGACCAGAGTTTGGCGCTCGAAGCTTCATTTGACCTGAAAAGCACTTCAATAGGAGACAGATTCAAGCTGGTAGCCTACCCGTGGCGCGTAGAGTCCATCGAGCCCAGGAAGGCGGTCGCTAAGGCTCCAACCATTTCCGTGTATAAACGTTTATACACGGTTTAAACCGTTTTTGTTTTCATTTAGTTTACCTGTGACCGCAAACAGTTTGAAAACCGTTTTTACACGGTTTAAACGGTTGGCCAATCGGAAACACTCACAGAGGATGTGCAAGTGAAAATCCTGTGCAATCCTGCAGTCAGGAATGTCTCTGAAGTCTCCGAGGGTCCTCCCAATCCATCATATTTAGGTACGCTCAACGAGCGGGATACATTCCTAATATGGTAATTGTTGAAGCAACCGATGGCTCGGGAGTCGGGATTGATGCGCCGTGCAGCGCCGCTTCTGCTCTTCAGCAAAACTCAGCTCATGATAGTCTAAGCTTCCACATTTCTGATATTCTCTAAACCCCTGTCATTATGTTGTGTTTAACACCCCCATCAGAGTTGAATCAACACGGCTCACAGGGGATATTAACTGTCTATGTAGCTCATTCCCTGTTGCCCGCATGCAATTGATTTGACCAAGCACTCGTTTATCGAGTCAAGCACAATGTGAACCAGCAGCATTTAAGTGAATAAATACCTGGTGGCTCAATCTGTGTACTAATTTCAAAGATCCCCTAGAAAATACCGTTTAGAAACAGTTTTAAACGGTTTTAAACTGTTTAGAGACCATTTCCGTTTAATTTGCGCGGCTCCGTACACGGAAACTAAATGGTTGGAGCCTTAGCGGTCGCCGTGGTAAAGATCAAAACAAGATTACTTCGCTGTCAGAGGTTCGGCAAACAGCCGGCGAGTTGGTCGCCGTCGATACTAGTAGTCTTGTGAGGTTATCCGTGCTGTGCTTGCGTGACTGTTGACGAAGCAAATAGCACCAGAAATAAGCTAAGTGGATTCAAGCAAATGCAGGTAGTACAACAGAGTTCAAATACCGGCTATCTAAGTCGAAATAAGTCACAAGGAAATATCGCAAAGGACACCGCAGTGCTGCCTACGAGGTCATTGAGTTGCTGAAGTTGAGCTGGATTGGTGTAAATCCAACAACGGTGTGTCCCCCGTGGTCACACCAATTGACGTGGCGACGACTGGCAAGAGTGGGATGACATTGCTATGCGAAGTGCTTGCCCCAGCGGCGGTCGCACCAGAAGCTTCAGCATCTGATTCCTGCGCGCGCGATGCGTCTTTAGGCGCCAGCACTGCGTACTGCGCGGCGCCGATCGCAGCTATGCCAGCGCTGACCCACGGTCCCCACTGGTCGACTGTGCGCACGGCCCCGCCGCCCGGGTAAAGGCCCGTGTGCAGAAAGAGCCATTCACTCACCACGATGACCAGCACGCACGACAAGCTTGCAATACCGGCGGACAGGTGATGCATGAAGGGCGACCAACTCGGGTGACCGGAGTGGGCGTCGACGTTCCCCGCCATTGCGAACAAGCCGAGCACGTACGAGATGATGGCTGAGCCCATCCACAGCCAGAATGACCAATTGCGATCATTCGAATTGTACTTCTGCACGATCGTCTCCGAGGCCTCGCGAATGCTGGACGGTGTGGCAGAGAAGCACGCATAGGTGCAGTTGAACGACGTTGATGGGACAGCGAGCCGGCTGGCGGCCGTGAGCGGTGTTCCCGACAAATCGATGCAGTTCCGCCACACCGTCTTCAGGACCCCGAGTTTGCCGAAGTGGAGGAAGGTGCCAAAAAAGCCGCCGACAACGAGCATGCCGCCCCAGCGCAGAACAATCGTGCGCGCGGCGGACTCCTTGAGCGCGTTGGACCAGGCGAGCGCGAGACCATCGTGACGCCAACGCAGCAGAGCAACACGATGGCGATAACGTCGAGGTCGATCACGGGCCCGCGTGCTTGTGTGAGGATGACGAACAAGTGAAGCACGGCTGTGGCGCTGAAGATCATGGCCGAGACGATCGCGCCGACGACAAGCCACTCGAACCTGTGGGCAACGATGGCGAAGAGAACGGAGAAGTAATACAAGAAGCGGGGCAGCATCCCGTATTGTCCGCTGACGGGATATACGCACATCTCGACGTCGACCCTCGCATCGTTTGTCGTGGTCGAGGAGGGCAATGTGCTTGCCGTTGATGATGTGGAGGTGCTTGTCTGTGCAGCCGTTGCGATACACACGGCAGTCAGCAGCAGCAACATCGAGCAGATATTGAGGGCTCGACTACAGGCAAACAGTGACATGGATGTTGCATGGATGCAACCGGAAGCTGGGGGAGGCGGAGGTAACTCAGACAAGGGTGGACGGCTGGGGTGTGTCTTCGAAAAGCAAAAAGACTTTATTTAAGGAGGTCAAAAAAGCTGTAGAGTTGTCTGAGTCATCCGCCGGCTCCGAACAGCTTTGACGAGCGGCGCCCGCTAGAGCCTCGACAGAACAGAGTTTCAAGTTGGCTCCCGAAGCTTCATTTGATCTAGGGGCATTTCAAAACGGATCCATAGATTCAAGCTGGTGACTGGCCTGGACCAATAAAGCGTGGATTCTGTTGACACCTGAGCGAAAAACAGGTCGTCGCATTGTGAAGATGGCGAAGATCAGAAACCTGATCATTGTTTGTTGATACCCGCCGGGTCGAGATCGGAATCCAGTTTTCTGCAAACTATTGATAAGAAACAAAAGAAACCTGAATCGATGGAATAGAGTATGGCTATGCAGTGCGTGGTACGAGAGATAAATGGAGTGAGTGAGAGTGAGACAGTGTATGTATGGGCAGAACCAACGAAAGCGAGAGGATGTATGTACGATGCGAGACAGACAGAGACAAAATGGAAATCAAACTGAGAACGAAACCGACAAAATTCCACCCATCTACCGAACCTCCACGTCTTCACGCGAGGCTCTACCACCCACCGCCGTCCCAGCTCGCGCGCTTCCGCTTGCCTTTAGGACCAGCTCCCGTGGCCGACCCTTCGGGACTGAGAACCAGGTCCTGCGGACGCACCACAGCGCTCTGCCCGCGCTGGTGGCTCACGCTGCGCGCATGGCCGCTCCCACTCGAAGCCGCACCCGGGATCATCATCCCCACCCCCGGCACACCAGCGCTCGCCCGCCGCATCAGGGGGCGCGCTGGGACGTGCTGCCGCAACGACGTAGGTACCCCAAGCGCCTTCCACACCCCCGGCGGCGGCGCGCCACCGGTCTGCGCTTGCACTGGAGGAGCCATGGGGACCTGCGAGACCTGCGACGGCCGCGACTGGGGCTGGGGCAACACGAACGCCGACGGCGCAAACGACTGCTGGCCGCCCACCGTCCGCGCGAGATCCAGCGCCTCCCCCCCGCGCCACCCCTCGACCTGCATCTGCTGCGCGCCCGCCCCGCCGTTATAGTAGTGCAGGTCCAAAAACGGCAGGTCGTACATGGCCTCGCCGTGGCCATGTCCCGCGGTCGCGGTCGGGCCCATGAGCGTCGCATGCAGCGTATTGGTGGCGTGCATGTTCCGCGGCGCGCCGAGGCCCAGCAGCGTCGGATCGAGAGCAAACGAGCTGGGAGGGCTGAGTGTTGCAGCGGCGCCGAGCGCGGGTGTGGCTGGCGCGCTCATCAGCCCAAGGGGGAGGCCGATGTTGCCGATGCCCAGCCCGTCCTCGGGGGCTTCGCCAGGGGGGACAGATAGCGAGCGCGCTGCGGGGGGCGTAGTGGTGGTGATGGTGGTGGTGATGCACATGTACGATCCGCGCAGGCGCAGGCGACGCATGCAGGAGCGGCGTCCGCGGGGGGCTCCATCGTGCCGCCGCCGCCCGCGCCCGTATCGTCCGCGTCCATCTCCACATCGGCCTCGGGCGGCTCATGCTGCGACAAGTCGACAAGGTCATCGAGGCTGAACAGCCCGAGGCTCTTATCCTCCCCGTCCTCCCCGCCCGCCGCCGCCTCGCCCTCCGCCTCCGCCTCGCCCTCCTCCCCGCGCTTCCCCCCATGCACCTCCGCAATCCCCGCGAGCCCCATCCCCCGCCCACCCATCCCCACGCCGAACCCGAGCCCCCGCGCGCCCCACGCATCCACCCCGCTCCATATCGGCTGGTGCGTCCTCGCCCCGAAGATCAGATCCCCCGCCGTATTCGAGTGGTGCGTGAACCCCCGGAACCCGCCCCCGCCGCCGTTCGCCCCCGCCCACGACGCCGCGCCCCCCGGCTCCGAGTCCGCGTTGATCGAAAACGCGCTGCTGTCCTCGTCGAACGGGTCCCCGTCGTCGTCGCGCGTCCCCGCCTCCGAGAGCGAGTGCGCAGAGTAGTGCTCGTCGTGCGAGTAGTACCCCGGGTGCGTGTCGAGCGAGAGCGACGCGGAGTGGAACGACAGCGCCGGCGAGCCGAAGCCGTACGCGCCCCCGCCGCCGCCACCGCCGCCAACGACGTGGTGGTGGTGATGATGATGCAGATGCGCACTGCTCGCCGGCTCCAAGTCGTACCGCTCCATCACCCCATGCGCGCGCTCAAACGGGCCCCCGTCGCCGCCGGGCGTAGAGAACGACGCGCTGCTGCTGAGCGGCGGCGAGTGCGCGTACGGGGAGAAGCCCAGCGACGCGGTGCGCAGCGGGACGGAGAACTGGTCGAGGTTTGCGTTGTCGAGCGCCGCGCCGGGGTCGAGCCGTGGATTCGCAGACAGCCAGTCCTGCGTGCCCCACGCGCTGCGCCCGATGGTGCCCCCGCCGCCGCTGTGCATCCCCAGCGCGAGCTCCTCCGCGCGGCGGTGCTGCAGGAACTGGGACTGGAACGTGCTTGGGGCAGGCGGGGGCGGGGGCGCCATCGGCGGCGCCGGTGCCGTTGCCGTCGCTGGTGTCTGTGCAGTCGTGTTGCGCGCGTTCGTGTTGCCGTCCTGCGCATCGGGCATCGCCTCGTCCTGGACGTCCATCTCGAGATGCCGCATCCCGCCCACCAGCGCCGTCTCCTCCCCCTTCGCCGTCGCCGGCCCCGGCACGAACCGAAACCCAAACTCGCCGCCCACCCCGCGCCCGAAGTTCATCCCGAAATCCGCGCCCTGCGCCCCGCCGCTGAACCCGAAGTCCGACGCCGCGCCGCCCCCAGCGCCGCCCCCGCCCTCGTCGTCCGAGCCGGGCATCGACACGCTCTTGAACCCCTGGCTCGTATGCGCGCGGCGGCGCCGCCGCACCGGCCCTCCCGCGGGATTCGCGCCTGCACCAGGCTCGACCTGCGCCTGCTCGATCCTCGCCCCCGTGCCGGGCCCCTGATCCGTCTGTGCGCGCCCCACCCTCGCCCGGCCGCGCGGCTCATCCTCCCCGTCCACCTCCCCCTCCTCCTCCTTCATCTTATCCTTCCCCTTGCCCTTCCCCGCCCCCTCCCTGTCTTCAGCTCTATCCCTCTCCTTCTCCTTCTCCTGCCGCTCCTTCTCCTTCTCCTTCTTCCGCCCCCGCGGCCGCGCCTTGTACCCCGCCGCCTCGTACTCCCCGGGCCACGCATTCCGGAACCGGTCCCGCAGATCCATGCTCCGCCGCCCCGTCAGCCCAAACACCGGCGCGTCCTTCGCGATCGCCGCCCACGCCGCGCCGTGCTTGCGGAACCCCGCGAGCAGCGCGCTGTCCTCCGCCGCGCTGAACGGGCGCCGCTTGGGGTGCGCGGGCGACGGGAGGGGGAAGAGCGGCGTGCCGTCGGGGTGCGTGGAGCGGTTGGGTTTGGAGGAGGCGGGCGCGGGGAAGGCCGCGGAGGAGGGGGAGGCGAAGATGGAGGTGGAAGAGGTGGAGGCGGCGGCTGAGGCGGAGGCGGAGGGGGGGTGCCCCTGGGCGGAGGGCGAGGCGGAGGAGGGGGTGCCGAGCGGGGGGGAGGAGGAGGATGCGGCGGCGGCGGCGAGGGAGGGCGGGAGCTGCGTGCGCGCGTTGGGGTAGTGCGTGCGATAGGCTTCGGGGAAGTAGGTGCGGAAGCTGGGAAATTGAATTAGTGTTGAGGGATTATGGTGGCAAGGACGAATAGAGCTGAAGAAAGAAAAAAAAAATGATAACGACAGAAACAACCCCTCGCGCTTGTGAGATGACTCTACTCCTTGCATTCCGCGCGTGTGCACCTCATTAAGGCTGACTCTCACAAAGGGACAGCGCGCTCAAGCCGCCTACCGTCTCTCAACTAAGCACACAGCATCTTTCCCTCGGCAGACCGCTCGACAACTGCGGACAAAGTCTACGAAGGGGAAAAGAAAGAACCCGCAAACTCTAGCGAGGTGTAGCGCAGCTGTATGCACGACCTGCACCACCGCACCACCCCACACAGCACGAATCCCCGCCCTCGGTGCTAAGCATAGCCGCATCGTGCTGAGCACCACCACATTGTAATTCAAGGATACGACAACCGACGCACCGAGATGAAGAGCCGACGTTTGCTGCCACACCTCCCCGCAGCAGGAAGAAGCGCGTCCCCGCACACAAACTCCGAGGCACACAAAAGGACGTGCTTGTCGCCAACCGACGCCTCGGCACGGGTGCGCGCAACACAAACGGAAGCATGCTCTTGTACACAAACTCGGAGGCATGGCCTGCCTGACTGCTTGTCGCCACAAAGTCCGCACACCCTCGCATTGTGCGTCCCGAGCCCCTCGCGCCTCAAGCCACGTGTCGATGCCCACTCCTCCTCCGCCCACGCCGGCGAGCAGCACGGTCTGCCAGAAACAAAACCCCTCGGTGGTCCCCGAACGCCGGGTGAAATGAAGCAGGCGGTGTCATGTACATGCCGTGCACATCCCAGCCGGCCTCAAAAATTCGCACTGCCGCGACTCCGGGAGAAGGGAAGGAAAAGAGAAAAAAGCAAAGGAAAAAGAAAACAAGGGAGGACGCAACGTAACGCGACCTACCGATCCTTCAAGTCGACGGGCGACCTCCCCTGGAACTCGAGCGTGGGGTCGGAGAGGATCGCCTTCCAGTTGCCGACGCCGTGCTGTGCGCGTGGCGTCACGTCAGTTTTTTCGAAAAATGGTAAGACAAAGAGGAAGAGAAAAGTGGCAAGTGGGGAGAAGGGGGAAGAGGGAGGAGGGAGGGAGGGAAAGGCTCGCAATATTACACCCATCCACGAGCATCTGTGTCTCCGCCGACGTTCACTTGCGGCGCGGTTTCTTCCCTGTTGGCGTCCCCGTCCCCGTCCCCGCCTCCTGCTTCTCCCCTTTCTCGGCTTTGTCCACCCCGCCCGCAGACGGGGACGCGTCGCACTCCCCGCCCTCAAGTTCCCCCGCATCCGAGTCTTCGTCCGGCTCGAGCTCGATGCAGCGCACCTTGCCCTTGCGCCCCGCCGCAGAAGCAGAATCGGCGGGGTCGGGGTCGGCGTACGGCACGCTCATGTCGTCGCGTAAGTGCCGCGCGGGGACGACGCGCGGAGACGAGCGCAGCGCGAGCGAGACGCGGCGCTGTTTCCCCGCTGCGGGCGCTGTTGCTGTTTCGGGCGCTTGCGACGCGGCAGAGGCGCCCGAGGTGATATTGGGATTGTTGTTATTGAACGAGGTGGAGGTGGAGGTGGACGAGGACTCACCAGTGCTTGGTTCGTCTAGAATTAGCTCTGATGCCATCAGGCCGATTGATGACCGATGGACTCGATCAGTGGCAGTGCTACGCGGATCCTTCTTCCTCCTATTCCGTCCCCTCAGTTCCCCTCTCTCTCCGATCTTAAACTACTTGCATTCATGCGGTATCGAACCGCCTTAGTTAAGTCGGTCATGACTTATGATGAACCGCAACCGAATCCACGCAGCATGCATCTAAGCCTATTTTCAAACTTGTATTCCGTCCGTATCATCGCACCTAACGATTCGGAGTGCTCCCTTCCGACCTCCCCCGCACCGAGGCCAGTCCGTCCTGCTGAAATGTGCCCCGTAAGAACGGCGCTGTGGCCCCTCAATTTGAATCGGTGGTTCGAAGGCTTCCACATTTTGCCTTGGGTTTCACGCTGTTCAATCGCCGTACTCGCAGCTCGCAGAGGTCAAAGCGGGGCACCATGCGCATGCGGGGATTGACAAGATTTCTGGTGGATCCACAAAATGAAAAGATGGCGTGATTATGGTTGTAATAGTGGGCCATAATTATTTGGTGCACATGTCTACACTTTTTTTACACCACCCTGCACAATTTCACAAAAAATATTCACCACCTCAGGCCCACATTGCCACGAGGCTCACCACTCCAAATGTCCGCTCACTAAAAACCCCCACCCCCACTGTTGCACAAAATTCACACCCCACATTTGTAGCATGAAAAAAAAAACACCACCCTGAAACAAAAATAAGTCTGCACTGCCTACATCCAACCCTTCTTTTCACTTGACTGAGCTCTGGGAGCAAAAATTCACCGGTGAAAAGCTCAAGTCAGTTCAAGGCCAAAAGTTACCTTTTAAATCGATTCCAGAGGAATGCTGCCGAGAGTCAATCACAAAAATGGAAGTACAACCAGGTACATAAGACATAGTCGAGCTTTCAACACCAAATATTGGTATGTTCTTTTGTGTTTTCTTCAATGGTTTTCTGATCATGAATACTTTATCCAAGTGCCCACAGATAAGCGAAATTCTGAAACATGATAAAACTAAGCAGCCAAGGGTATTGACCTATCTGAAGGGATAATAACTCCTGGCTGGCAGTGGAAAGCCCTAAATCTGTTCAATTTGTAGATATACAATCATTTTTCTGGGTCCTAAGTAGTACCGCACTATATACACCTCCTACGGTCATCGTGCAAGGTGGTGCTTTTTCTGTGGGTCGGCCACAAGGGTGGGTAAAAATAACAGAGGAAACCCAGTTGTGTGTGTTTTTTTCGCCGCCCCACTGGGGTGTGAAAAAAATGGAGAATTAATACCTGAGTGTTTTTTGTTTGCAGAATCCATGTGGTGAATATTTCTACAGATCAAAGGCTGTGAATCTTTTTATCTTAGATGGACCAGTGTGATTCTTGTTGTGGGCCAGCCAAGTGGTGATTTCTTTGTAAAAACTTCCCATAATTATGGCCCAGTATTACTCCCATACGTGATCTTTGCGATTCACGTACTTTCACGCATGTGCTATGCACCTATCTTATCCTGAACCACGCTTACAGTCAGTTAGTTGCCGTGTTTCACGGGATTTGCTATCCAGGTGTCCGAAATAGTCCGAACTCATACGCTGAAGTTCAATAAACAGATGACACTGGACAGACAACAGCGCCGTTTACCCGCGCACGCTGGATTTACTTGCTGATATTTCGCAGCAGGACAGTGTCGGTTTTTTTCGCTGCCACAATGATCTCCGAGCGCCTTTCGGAACCTCGAGGCCTCACGGCGCACGTACGCTTTCTATCCTACCTCTCGGACGCCGGTGTTGAATCGAATCTGGGGTCCCATACGTCCACGCGCGCGTCCACCACCGCCGCGGCGATGTTGCACAGCTGACTGATTCGTGATGTTAACATTGCGGGACGTTCACAATTCGGAAAGAAATGCATCCACGTCCTTATATCGATAACATAACATGCAACCCACCAATCAAAGGAGCACCCTCCCAAGAGTAAAGTCCGCAGCCGTACCAACGTTCTCGTCGTAGTCTCTAGGAGTCCAAATGAATTGAGTATGCATAAAAGCCAAGACCAAAAGTGGAGACGGAGGAGAAATTGTTCCACGCACAAATGCTCTGAAGAACCCAGGAGGAGGAGGAGAGCTAGAAGGGGGATACCAGAGCAGACAATATCGGCGTCATGGCATATGATGAGAATATTGTCGGTGGGGACTCCCTCTATGCGGTAAAATTTGTCGGGATCGCCCTGATAATGTTGCATGTGTCAAGGGAGATTACGAGATTTCAGCAAACAAGTCGAAAGGAAATTTAAAGGGAATGCGCACGAAGGTGACCAGCGCTTTGATACGTTTCAGAACTGCAACCGACAACTGTTTAACAGCGTTATGCACCAGCTGGGCGCCTTGACTATATCCCGCGGGCACGATCGAGGCCTAGCAGGGAATCATTCATGGTGAGATTGTGGGATGAAACTCGCAATCAATGAACTCACATTTGGACACTGGGTAGAAGCGGTGATTATCTGAGGAGGGACGTCGATAAGTCATTAGAGAGCTTGAGCCCAAGTGGCATGCCGCTTTTTTACAACTTTTGTGTGCACCTCAAACTCACACACCCTGATGCTCTTGCACCTTGTTAATGCCCTTTAGAGGAAAGAAAGAAAAAAGCGGCATGCCGCTTTTTGCACAACCTAAAAGCGGCATGCCGCTTGGGCTCAAGCTCTCTATTATGCGAAGGAAAAGCGCATCGGTTGGTCGAACTCGCCTGCTGCGCCATTGTCAGTGAGCCACTTGGGCTGCCGCCTACGAGGAATCCGATATAATCTGCAGGATAGCCGACACCGGTGAAGCTCAATGTCTTGTTCATCTCGTTCAACTGCTTCGTCAGCGAATCATTGAGCTGTGGGCCAACGCGTTCTCCGATAGGCTCCGCTTCACTCGTTCCACGCGCGAAGATGACCTAGGTTTTTTATTTTAACCATGACCTCCGTCCTCGATCTGCGGAGGGCGACTTACAATTATATCGGCGCACTCATCGCCCCCAGCACTTAGATCCATCAGCAAGTCCATCGAGGGCTCTTCCATCCCCGAGACGGCCCCGGTTACGCTGCTTTCGTCCTGCATGGGCACAATAAGTTCACCGTTGAGTCAGACGCCGTATACCCAGCGCACCGGATCCGTCGAATTCTGCGCCACACGAAGGCCCACCGCCAGGCTCTCCTCATACTTTCGGACCAGGGTTACGCGGATAAGCTGCGGCACTGGCGATGAGAAAGGATAATGCGATACGGAGGGCCATGGTTTGGAAGACGAATGCGAGTGGGAGCTGGACTGGTTGCGCGAAAGTAATCCGTCCAAAGACTGGGTGGGGACTCGAATCGCGGTGTTGCGGTACGAGGACGAGTGCCAGCCGGACCTACGTTTCGGACACGAACAAGATGTGAGTTGGAAAGGAACCTTCGGCCCGACTTTTGCCGAAGGGCCGCAAGTAAGCAGTTGTGTTGCCGCAGGTCAATTTGTCGACACTCTCCCTGTCCGGTGTCCAGACGCCGGTCATAATTCCAGCGCTCAATCCGGGCCCGGGACGATCAGATAAGTTGTTGAACGTTCAACATGAACAATCCAACCTCAGCTGGTACCGATACTACAGCGTCTGTCAAGAGAGACTAAACCTCACTGGGTTTGAACATCGGCGGACATGGGGCACTGTTCGCAGGAAGGAAGAAGGTGCAGGAGGAGGGCGGCTTCAAGCCTCGGTTTCGGATTGAGATTCGGACTCTCCGGCTTGTCTTTCTGTGGCGAGGCAGTCGGTGTATTATTTTTGCCATGAAAGTCCCCATACTCCAGATTAGGATTAGCAATAATAATAGTTACGAATCATCCTGCCGACCCTACCCGCTCACAGCATCATCGTCGACACGGCTCGTGACCGTTGAAATTGTCGCCTGGGAGAAATCGATGGAAGCGGAGGGCCTCGCAGCACCGCGAAACCGACCGCAGTTGATCCACCATTCGTCCGCATCGTCCATTGCGAACATATAACTCTAGGCGTTAACGGTGTTCATATTACCAAAGGCTCCTGGGATGAACAACTCACACAGTCCGGAACTCCAGTATCTGCGAGAGATTGCTATCGAGTGCATTCCGCCCAGCTGCGTAGTTGACGCGCATCTCCACATCGCGCTGGTCGTGCATGTCGCCCGCGGGGATCGTCGTGGCCTGGACGTACTGCATGTCTATGTCTCGAACACGAGAGCAGCGCGGTTCTCTAACAGAACGGGCGTTCAAGAAGCGGAATTATGTGTTTCGGAACTGTTCGTACCTGTGCTCTTGAAAGGCGTACAAAAATTCAGATACACGATTGCGGTCAAGAGAGTGCGAGAATATCTTTCCAATAAAAGCGGCATCTTCGAGGGCAATGGAGTAGGGATGCAATCTGGAAGGCTTTTGGGCAGGTCAGAGGTGATCTCCAAGGCATAATCACATACTTGCTGGGCACGGATGTGCTGCTTTCCCCAGAGCTTGGACTCTGCCGCTCTCCAAGACCCATGAGTGCAGCCGATACGAATCTTTGGGCTGCAAAGCCATCGCCGGCTCTCCGAGCGCCCCAAGTTTTCGGAGCCTACAATCACGGACCGATACGAGGGAATAAAGTGAAATATATCTACTGACCGTACATGGCATTCGCCAAGAATATCGGTGAGTTTCCTCTCCGATGTTTCCATCCAGTTACCATCCCCAGTGCTGTCTGGCGTGTATGTCCAGAGACTAGTGATGGGGTGATATCCGCAGAGAACCCGCCAAGACCTTTCGAGCCCAGGAAACATCAAATAAAGGGAAATAGCCGAGTACTACATAATTCTCAATATCGAGGAGTAATCAGGCGGCGACGACCAGCGAATGAGGATTTTGAGGCCAGAGTCGTGGTGAAGAGTCACAGAGGTCACGTTCAGATCACCTCGCGTCACCGTGCCGAAGTTGCCGTTGGCTAAATTCAAACTGAAAGGAAATATTTAATTGTTCAGACGGAGCTGTGCAAGTTTCCGACCCTCTGCTTTGAACCCTTGTGGGATGTTGACCGATCCCGTGAACACCTTTGATTCCTGGGAGCGGCGGTGGTTAAATTCCAACCGAGGTTCATGAATATATTGGATTACCTTCTTTGCCACCAAAAACACGGCAGACAGCGAGCTCGGGTCTGCGTAAATTAAATGCAGGAAAAATGCCATAGAACAGTGAAGTAATTGTTTGACAATTTTTCTATTTCGAATCACATTCGCTCCGAACCGCTTTGTCCACACAAAATCTCCACCACAATTGCTTTAACCAGCATCAGGCTTCGCATTACATACCACCTTGATGATGAGGATAACACACCTGAACAATACTTCTGAAGACGAGTCTCGAGGTCTGGGGCCGGGGTCTGGGGCCGGAACGAGCTGGTCCGTGTCGGACATGGTGTGATTGACGATAGCAAGAGCAGGGTAACACAATGCAGAAATGAAAGAGCTTCAGCTGGGACCGGAGTGGAGGCTGAATGCATTGTCGTGAAAAGATAGAGCTTTTATCCTAATAGAACACCGTCAGGGTCAGAATAATTTAACCAAGAAAGGTCAACGCTGTATCCGGTGCGGCCCCACGGGAGAACTCAAAATGCAATTGGAGGACGTGGAATCTCAACTTCTGCAGGTTTGAGAACGTGTTGACCACCTTGAAGACTGCATCGCTACATACCGTCAAGCAAATCGTGGTCAGGCTGTCGCTCATTCCTGCCTTTGGGACGCTGTATCAACGCCTCATGCTCGCAGAATCGACGCGCTTCATCGCCTCGCAGGAGAAGGACGAGTCGTCCTTGAAGAAGCAGCAGGCCGTGGAGGCGAATTCGCCCGCGGAAACAAATAACAAGGAATCGATTGGCAAGTTGCTGGGGTGATGAAGAAGAAGGCTCACTTTAAGGGTATGCTTTTACTTCTACTCCTTAGCCATGCATGGTGACACGCCTTAGAATTCTTGATTTACTTCGCGGAATGGCGCTATGCCAAATTGCTCATTGGGACTTGCATGTGCTGGTAACACACCATCTGTGGTGTAAACAACACTCACAAATCACAGGTTCCTCCTTGACATTGCGTTCGTCCGGCCCATCAACTCCTGCATTGAAACTCAAATTATATGCAATCCAGATTCTACGGCATCAACTTGAACCAAAATGTCGTTCTCCAGCAGATTGAGTTCGATGGCAAAACTGGCACGGCGTGGGAGAAGCTGTTCAAAGTGTCGACCGGAAACATCAATATTATCATTACGGCCTTGGGCTTCGTTCCCGGTAAGGGTACAGATGAACTTCGCGACTTGCGTTAGTTAAAGGAGAAGTCTCACAGGCTACTACGCATCCGTCCTACTCATTGAGGTACTTGGACGAAAGTGGATTCAGATCCAAGGGTTCATCATGGCGGGAATATTCTGTTGGTGTTTCATTTTCATTTCGGCTTACCGCCTGCTCATGGTTGTTTGAATATTTGAAGTGGCGATCTGGGCAGCAAAATTCCACACGCTGAGTAAGCCCGGGTTCATCGTGTGCTTTTCCTTCCTCCAGGTTCGCATTGGCTTCGAGTTTTTTTTTTGATCTCTGAATGATCCCCCCCCACAGTTTTCTTCAACTTTGGGGCCAATACGTCCGTAGTAATTCCATATTCCTTCCTTCTGTGTTTAATGTCCTTTTCGGGTTTACTTCTAGCACGACCTACGTGCGTATCTTGCTCCTGACACTTCAAGTTGTCATACTTATGGACTTTGCGTTTCTCAGTGCTATCCCGCAGAAGTCTTCCCGACTCGCTTCCCCGCGCACGGGCTATTCGCCATAGCGGGCAAGGCCGGCGCTATCATCAGCGCACTCGCGTTCAACTCTCTCTCTAACAAGATTGGCACGGACAAGGTTCTCTGGAGTGCGTCCACCTTCCATCTTATACCTACACTCTTCTCTTCCATCGAGTTTCTGATATCATATTGCGCATGCGGTTCTCAGTCTTCGTCGGCTGCTGCTTCGCCGGCGCAATTTTCACGTTCCTGCTTCATGAGGTGCGGCGCCGCGACCCCGATATGGTCTTGGCGGAGGAGATCGAAGCGGCCAGACTCGCGAGGAGGGCCGTGTGACCGCGCCTCCGAAGCCAACTGGAACCAAACCGGACTAGAGAAGAAAAAAATGTACGATAACAAAAACGAGTGCGATCCCACGATACCTCTGTTGTTCTGGCGTGTGAGCGGAACGTATAAATCAATGTTTAACGCGCTCTGGGACACTTTCTCACTCGCCGTCGGTGCCGGTGCGCTTTTTGTCCCCGGGCGTCCAAGAGCGGAACATAGTCTTGTGTTTACCGCGGGGGTTCGATTGGAGTGCGTCGTTATTATGTAATCTTATGTCAGCATTCTCCGATTCCCTTCCCTCAGCACAACAGCATTCAAATTCGATGAAGTTTGGTGGCAGACAACATTTAATGCCACCTATCTAACCTTCTGTCTATTCAGAATATTAACAAAGTGCGTAGAACTTGTCGCCTCAAATATCTGGTTTGATTTGGGTTTGATCAAGCCGAAATTTTGGCTGAAGCATAAATCAATGAAAACTTAAAAGATTCCGTAAGGAAAAATTGAGGCAGGTAAGAGGAGTATCAAAATGAGTATCCGGTGGTTCCTGCCGCAACAGATGCATTATTAACCCGAAACAAAAAGGTTGTAGACGCCAGGATTCGAACACACGCGGGGATGAATTACATAATAAGAAAGCACTGCGATCGGACCCCCGCGGTAACCAACAGACTCTATACAGCGAGGTACGAGCTTGGTTAGTACAAGGTACGCCTACGCTTCGCTCCGGCGGCAAGTGGATCAGGTCGAAGTCTTGCTCAGCCACATTAGGTAGATAATTTACAACCGAATACATGGGGAAGTGTAAATATCAAATATGGTGAAACGTGGCAAATGGACTCATATTTGCGAGCGTGCTTATTTCGGTTTCAGAGTTGAGTGTCTTTCAGTGGACGCCGCCACGGAACCTGCACCAAGAAATCAACATAACTATGGGATTAGACAGTAACGCACCTTGGCATCCTCTGGAATGACAAAGTGTAGCGATATGTGACCTCGGTCGGCTCTAGACCCAGGAGCTTGATGACATGGAAAAATAAATTACAGCAGCGGGCTTACCAGTGAGACATTCGATGGGAGAGATCCAGGGGCACATGCGAATGGTCATGATGACTGACGCGATGTGTGAGTGCGTGATCTGTAAGGATAATGAACATCCTGACCATCAGAGCTTGTTAAGGAACAAAGATGAAACAAACTCAACTGGGATGTGCGCACAGAGGCGACGACTCGGACGACGTGAAGGTTTAGCTAGGAATTAGTATACGCACCTACCCCAATGGTCAGCTCAAAAGCCGTGGTTAGCATGGATTATGTTACCTGTGCGAACCGGGCAGTCGAAGGTGCAGCTGTGTCGGAAGCCAGGAGAGAAGCTTTGGAGGCCGATTCTGGCAATGATGGAGGAACACGGTGTGAGCCGCACTTGCAGCATGGAGTTGCAGTAAAAGCCATGGTCAAGAGGGCAAGATTAAGCGTGCACTTGATTCTTGAGGGGAAAATCTTGAATGCTTGCGTTGGCGTTCTTCTGGCTTGCAAATTAGGTGCTCATTCACACTTGATGATGATTGGGGTATACAGACCGGGGGGATTTAGGACGATTGGGAGCAGAGAGATGGGGGCAGAAAGCAAGAGGCGCCGAGGGGACACGACACCGCGCAGTAGATATATGTTGACGTGGCTCTGCATGCACGGCAGTGGAACGATGGTGGAGGAACGGAGAACTCTGGAAATGGCATAGCTCGAGGCTGTAAAATTATTTGACAGACACTGCCTTGCAAAATGGAATCCTTGCTTCCATTGGGTGTGGAAATAGGCTGCAAGGCAGGACGCAGAATGCAAGGAACGTAAATGGAGCTCAAGAAGCTGATGTTAGAACGTTCCATCAATGAGTTTTGGCAAAAGATTTAAAGATATGAAATCAGCTGCGTGAACTGCGTGCTGCGGAGAAAAGAACTGCGCATGGGTCACTAGTCCTATCGCAGATGTAACGGCTGTCCTGCACAGGACAGAAAATCGAAGATGGAAGGGGTTAATCCAAGGACCAAAGAGCAGAGGGGAAGCAAAAGGAGGATGATTATACGCGGATATTGCACAGCCGAACGAACAAAATGTTAAAGAACACTTACTTAATTTAGCACATGGTTTGATCATGGGTTCAATTGGACTGAGCAGCATGGAAAAGAAGAAATAGCCAAAGGAGTTAACGCTGGATGAAAGGCAGAGAAAGCGAGAAGGAGCATGGATATAAGGGGAAAGAGCACAGCATTTCTATCATCTCGTTAAAGAACGAATAATAGAGCGTCTGTCTACGAGAGACTAAGCGGAACATAAGAATCCCGAGCATCTGACATAATCCGCGCTGAGATTCTTCCGACTTTTTCATTCTCTGTTAGAGAGTTTTCATTATGTTGCTGCGCTCCGCCGCAAGCCGCCCCTCTGAATCATTAGTTTACTTCCTGCTAAATGGTAGACGTTTGGATACTCACCATTTATCATTCCGCAGGTAACACATAGCTCCTGAATCAACTTGGCAGCTTGGCAATATTTCTCTCATAGTTTGCGAGAATCGATCCCCGAGAGAATGCCTACTATGGAACTCCGATGGCAGACCGCACGACCATCGAGAGCTTGAATCGCTGTTTGATAAATCATATTACATGCGTGGATACTCTGACGATATGATTTGCTGAGATTCCGTTGGCGTAACGTGGTAAGTTGCTTCGTCTGGACGTATACACCTCAATCTGGAGGGCGGTGAGCAATCGAGTACCTTTTTGAGTCTCTATTGACACCGCGGCACCTATTGAGGAAGAAAATTCGTTAGATTGCCACGGCCTCGGTCCGCCACGGGGTCTGGGCTAGAAACTGTGAGAAAAACTTGCCTTCCTGCAATGCCTTCTCTTGGCTGAAGATGGGCAGAACCTAGTCTATTTCCTGATGCCAGGTATCTCGATCAGGATGCCGAAATCTCCCCGACAATGCCCAGAAGGACCAGTGCGGGGGCGGGGCGACCTAGAGCTTGATAGATGGCCGGAATCGGTCGCGGGTGACAGCACTCTCATTAATGCGTAAGCCTCTGTATAAGTGCTGCGGACAGGTCGGGCTCGGAGTGCTATTCCTGGGAACATCATACTGGCAGCGCTTTTTCGCCCGATATCAGCCAGTGACCATATATAAGTTGCCCGTCGTAGCACTTTGGGGAACCGAATCTCTGACAAACCCCCCACCATCCTCGCTGCACTTCGATTCAATGGTTCTCCCTTCTCACCTGGCCTCACAGAGTGAGAGTACTAATCTGCGCGATTGTATAGCACTCCAAACTCCAAGCTCCCGTCTCACGGTCTCTCAGTACGCATTCTGGCATTGGTACCTGATTGACGAAAGCTGAAAGCACACAGACACCAAATCTTGCTGTCCCTGCGAATTTGTCTCCGCTCATACGTGTCCCTAGCACGCCCTCGAATGGTCAAAAGGTGGCACGGAACTCAGCATTCTAATGAACCCATACCTAACTCCCCGATAGATTCTCCTACCAACACGGAGCAGCGATGATGCCCAGGCATGTACCAGTACCTCTGAAGTCGCCGACGCCAACGATTAGTACCCAGGGCCCGCAAACCCGACCTGTCCGCACAAATTCGGGTAAGCGGTGGAAACTATTTGGGGGAAAAGCAAAGACGGACGACAACGGACAGAGAATGGAGGTGAGTACGTTACCGCTTTTATCTTCGTGGCTTACTCTCTCTGTGAGGCTGAGATGCTGGACGCTGAAAATTGTGCATGGTAGCTACTCGTCAGTGTTATGGTGCAGTTTGGGAAACTTTAGACGCCGCACCGATAATGTCGCGGAATTCATTTTTAGTTCCAAGTTATCCATCATATACGGCGTTCAACGGGTTCAGGTAACGCTAACCGCTAACTGCAGGATGTCAGTGGGTGCACGAGTGCTCCATGCATACCCCACATCACTAACAGCTTTATGAGCCTGCATCAATTTCGATAAATGGTCCGCACGCGAAATTAACGGAACGGTGTGAGATGTTTTTCGGGCTATCGTTCCGTCTGGAAATAAATCCAAGAGAACCAACATGTTGCCGCAGAGGTCAGGGCACTCATGTTTACGACGTCTCGGGAACCAGCCTTGTGGAGTTTTATTAAATGGAAGTACGTGTATTCTTGCGGTTTGGCGTCTTAAACCCTAGAATAGAAGAGATCGAGTCCCAGGCCCACTGACTTTGACGTGGCCAGAACTTTTAATTTTGGTCGATTTCCTTAAGCGCTGCGGCTCGTGTGAGTCGTCTCCAGTTCTTTTATGCGCTGGTTATCCTGGCTCAGCATCACTACGAAATAACCCACAAATTTGCCTTGGGTCCCTCACCCGCTTTAACCCAGATTTAGCTTCATAGGAGCTTCCTGGCAGTGTCTGTTATCATTCAGACGGCTGCGGGAACGAGATGGCCATAGGGCGGCCGTTTTGAGTTGTTGCACGCGAAAACGTCTTCCTTGAAGCGCCCGGAAGCTCTCGGAAGGCGGCCGAAGCCCTCGAAGCCGCTGGCATAGGTGTTGTGCTTTAGAAGAGTTGGACGTATTCATGTGGCTATTTCCCGAACAATCAATTCCCGTCTGCACACGCACCACGGGCCCTTTTTATGAATTCTTTAGCCTGGGATGGACCGAGATACTAGTCAGCCAGCCGCAGTGCCAGTGGGATCAGAAGGGTGAGCGACTTGTGAGCGACAAGGCGGGATGATGCATCAACTGTTGGCCACGTTGCGAGTTTCCAAATGGAGGCCAAGCTCCTTATCTCCGTCCTTGTACTTTTCTCGCTGTCCCCAAGCTGTCCCTCGACCTTGTGCCCAAAGGGAAGCTGATGCTCTCTTAACTGTCTATCCTCGACCTATCTAAATCCCTTGACGGCCCAAATGTTTCACTGCGCAGCATTTACTGTTTGTCAATCTCAATTTCTGTCATGGATTTTCAAAGTTTTCGGTGGATTCAAGTCCGGATTCACACTCGGTTACGATCGTACTGTGATTCTCGTCCACAAAGCCTTGTCATAGTCTTTCTATCGCGCTAAATTTGGGTACCTGTTCCTCCGAGGTCCGTGACGTTTCTTGGGTGAGACATCTTCATCTTCCTTATCGTTGGCAATATCAAGGTGGCGGAAACGAATAATCCCCAGAACGTCGCCGCTCGATTGATGAGATGTTTTTTTTGCCGACCTCCCTTGTTCTCCTGGGGGAAATCGCTGGCCACCGCAAACTGGGTTCTCGTATACGCCATGGGCGACCGGCTATCGGGTGGATCCGTGCCTGGCGCTTCTGCCCTGACGGCGGGCGCAGACCGCAGATTCAAAACATATATAAGCCGATGTTTTACGGGTGACACTCTTCACGAACCTCTCGGCTGGTTTTCGTCCGCAATCCTTCAACATAGTCTCCTCTCACATTTCCTTCGTGCTGCTGGCTTTGCTCCTCACCTTAACCCGGGCAACTCCTGCCATCGTGTCTAGGGCCGTCTCTGTTTCAACGCCACTGGGCACCGCGCAAGGTACTCTGGACGCCGATGGCGCCAACAGATTCGCCGTGCGGTATGCAAACTCCAGCAGGTGGGCACCTTCGTCCATCGTCACGGAATGGCAGCTGCCGTAGGTTATTTTTGTTCAAATCCCCACGCCGACTTTAATCCCGTTATTCCAAGGAATGGGTCAGACGACCCCACAGTTCTTCCCCTTCAATGCCCCCAGATCCGCGTGGACCCATCGACATACGCCGAGGATTGCCTTTCGATGATCTTGTATGTACCCGTCAACCTCGCCGTTGATAGCCACGCACCCACTTTGGTCTGGTGAATGATGCCACTTGTCTTCACGTAACCATTCTGTTTGTAACCCACAAATACCTAGGATTCATGGCGGTTCATTTGATTCCGGATCGGCTACGGGGCCTGGTCTAGATGGTTCAAAACTGGGTATTGCGACCCACTCGATAGTCGCCGTTATCCAGTATCGGCTTGGTGCGGTATGTCTTGCGGCCGCGTATCCAGACTTGCTTGGCTGATGGACTAGGAAAGCTTGGCCTCCTAGCTCCAGATGGCCCGACGAATCTTGCTGTGAAGGACACCATCAATGCCCTCAAATTTTTGGACCAAGTACTGCCTTCCTTCGGGGGAGACGGATCCATGATCACGCTCGCTGGTCAGAGCAGCGGTGCTGGTAAGTATTAGTTTCTATAAATTAGCATTAATTCTTAATGCAATAATCAGGTATGATTAGGTCTTTGTTGGCCATCCCCTCGGCGTCCTCGTTCTTCCGCAACGCCATTCTTCAGTCCGATCCCATGGTCAGTTCATTCCTCATTTCTCAACACACTTGGTTTATATTCTTGCAGGACTACGGCTTTTTGTCCACCGATACGCAGGCGCTGCTCCAGAGCACTTTCAACAATCTCGTCTCGTGCGCCGCGGGCGACACTGCCTGCCACAACGCTCTGACCCTCGACTCGATCCTCGACGCACAAACCTCACTCGAGGACGAGGCAAACGATCTCGACCCGGCAGCTGGAGTAGGCGAACCCCTCCGCCCAGTTCTGGACGGCCAGCTTATAACCACCCCGCTCGACTCGACCGCGCCTTTCCCCGCAGTCAACAAGCCTTTGCTCCTGACGAACGTGAAAAACGACGGCGGACCCGACCGTGTACCAGCTGCTCTTCCCCGGCCCCGACCCGCAGCCCGCCTCGCTCTTCGAGCCTGTGTGCGATTTAAGTCTCGGACCGGACCGAACGCAAGTTGTCGTGGACTCGGGCTTCTACCCTGTGGATCCGTACGGCGACTCGCGCGTGCCGATGGAGGTGCTGACGACGGATTATCTGTGGAGGTATGTTTTCTTTTTCCTGCTTTCTTGAGATGCTGCCGGTGTGTTTACTTATGCAGACAAATAGGTGCCCAACGTGGACCCTTGCACGCAACTGGGTTGCCCACGGCGGGTCAGCGTTTGTTGGGCTGTACACCCTCGGCGCGACGTACCCCCCCGAACGTCATGAACACTACCTTCTGCCTCCAGCACGGCGTTGTCTGCTATCAGGACGATATTTATATCGTCGTAAGTGGTCGTCAAATGCCCATTCAAGTCACCTATGTACTCGAAATCATCTCATGCGTTACTTCTACAGTTCGGAACGACCCCAAACCCCACCCCGGCCCAGGCCACGCTAACGAGGGAGATACAGGCGCGCTACAAGATGTTCGTGACCACCGGCAGCCCCAATGCGCCCGGTCTCGAACCGTGGATGCCTGCGACGAGCGACGACGTTAATGCGAAACAGCTCGGCTCGGAGGGGTTGGCTCCTATCGGCGCATGTACTCCGTCTTTCTGGGACGCAGAGGCGCAGTACGACTATCAGATTTTTGATATCTAGGTCGCGGCGGTAACATAAATTACAACTCACTTAATGCTGACTCATATTTGATTCACGATATATCTATCTCATATTCGTCTTCCGTTAGCTATTACCTTGATGTATCGTTACCTTGACCTACTGTATCAAATTATTGACTTCCCAGAGAAGGAGAAATACGTTTGAATGCGGAATTATAATGAGGACATTGCAGTATCGATGTGGAAACCAAATTTTGGTTTAAATCAAGCGTGTCGCCTGTAACTTGTATCTTAAAACAACATCCTCGGGATACTGTAGCTGCTGTTCAGCGAGTAATAATCTTCACGACGGCATACTCTGCACACTGTCTCGGAGCACACCTTCGGGGCGCAGAGCACTCGGAATCATTCGGCAGTGACTTCAAAAGTTTTGCCGGTTTTCGGTGTGACCCATCTACAATGCAGTGTTTTTATGGCCGACGTTACCCTCAAAAACGTCAAAGGAACCGTATTTTTTCAAGTGTTTTATTATGCCAGAGGAAGCTTGGTGTAGCAAGTTAATGCGGCGAAGCCCGCAGGCTGCCGAACCAACTCACGGCCCGCGTGACGCGAGCGCCACGCAAGCTCAAACTTCTCTCTTCCTCTCCTCATCTTAACGGCCTTCACTCCCACTCCTGGCCCTACCTTCTTCAAGTTCTTGCCTCCGATCGCTCTAGCTGATCTACCCATACACAGTAACCTCTAAAGCCCATCGTCTGCCCGCAAGTTCATCGCTCCACTTTGTGTGCTGGTCGAGGGTATTGTATGTCGTGAGCACTCATATATCACATCTCCGATTTTGTCTCAGGCTTCTCTGCTATATTACAGAGGGCCCTTCGCAGGTCCTTGCGACTGCCCTCCTTGCCTAGGAGCTCTGGGACTGCGTCATTGACAACGTCGCGGAACCAGACGACTCTTACACTGCTACCTCTACCTCGACCCCCGTCGTATGCAGCGGATTCACACCCCATTATCAGCTGGACCTCTTCTGCGCCATTGAGCTCACGCGTCCGCGAGCATCCTTGGTGCGCGTGGATCTTCACCGGAGTAGTTGACGCGTCGCGTCGAACACATCACATCACATTCCGTGACCGTGACTCATATCACGCGTTTCTGCCTCCGATGACTCTCTCTCATCGCAACCAAATCGCAACTACCTTGGTTTGGGCACCGAGAGATTATGGATACGTCATTATAGGAGAAGTTGACAAGTCGGTGAAAGAATTCGGACCCTTACGTGGGTAATTCAGAAACGTCCATCAGCGGCCCATCCCGTCTTGGTCTCACTGACAGTGATATATCGTGGCTGCCCTTTCCTCCCAGTTCTCTCTTCCGCAACGCCGTCAATAGCAGATAGTTCCATCCGCGGGAATATCCACCCAGCTATGACTACCAAACTCGAAAATCCGAAATCGCACATCGAAAAGGTATATGATATCGTGGCCGAAAAATACTTGGCATGGTAGCTCGTTTGGCTCCATTAATTTCTCAGTGTCGATTCGTGCCTTTTTTAGGTCTGGCCCTCGCCCTACGACTACGCGGATGGCTCACATTGCTAATCTCCTCAAGAAACTCCCCGCAGGAGCAGATGTCTTGGAATTTGGCTGCGGTGCGGGCGTTCCGGCGACGCAGGCGCTCATCGAGCACGGCTTGAACGTCATTGGAAACGACATCTCCGCGGCGCAGATTTCGCTCGCTCGCGTGCACGTTCCGAAGGCTACCCTCATCCAAGGCGACATGCTCACCCTCGATTTCGCGCCGGGGAGCTTCGATGCGGTGTTGGGCTTCTACTCTATCTTTCATCTGCCCAAGGAAGAGCAGGCGCTGATGATCGAGAAGATCAGAGGGTGGCTGAGACCCGGCGGGTGGCTTCTTTGTAACTTTCATTTCGACGAAGGCGATATAGTTCGCGAGGGCTGGATCGAGCCTGAAGTGAAGATGTTTTCCAGTGGGCTGGGAGTGGAGGGCACCCGGGATATCTTCCGCAAGCAGGTGCCGGGGTTCAAGCTCGTCGTGTATGACGTTGATGTCGAGACGGTGGGGCGGATGGAAGAAAGGTTTCATTGGATTATGGCACTCAAGGAAGATGCTTCGGCTGAGTGAGGAAAAGGTTGGAGCTCCATCCAATGTCATGCGAAATTACTCATGGTTTCCAAGGTCAAAGATAACGTTGGGATTTTATACTTTTCTTTCAGTTGACGATTTCGGAATTTACTACGCACTGTTCAAGTTCTCTGTGCGGTAACGCGCCTATGCAAGCCATTGGGCTCTTACGGTGCCCACTTACGACTCCATGTCCCTGAGATCTAAACATGCCAATTCTTTCCTCGGAATCCTCTAAAACTCTTCCCATAGTCGAAATTTCGTTGCGAATCAATGTACAGAGGTCCGCACCTTCTATTTCAACTCAGTGCAGTTTCGATTCTGACTGTGTGTTGAGTTAGTGGATCCTGGTCATCAAGATCTTCAAGCCGCGCTACTTGTCGATATCGATGCTAGTGCGTGTCCAAGCCGACAAAGGTAGCGACTGGATATCGAGTGCCCGTTCAGCATAAACTTGACACACCGATCGCTGATTCGCTAGTAGGCGATTGGTATTTTTCTTTTCTCGGAGACCCAGGCTTGACCTATAATTTCGTTCAGAAGCGAGATAAGCACACAACTCGAACATCATCGTCGTTCCGAGCGACTGTGAGTGTAAGGGCATTCGGGAAAGCGTACCGGGCTTCATTTTGGTCGACGTAAGTAACATGTGCTGGAATTTGAAGCTCACTCGGCTCGACAATATGCAAGAAAGCTATCGTTTAACAAAAAGGCTGGCTGACGAGGCATATACAAGAAAACTCTACACGACGATCTCATACTTGAAAGATAGACCTTCCTCATTCATCTCTGCAATCCTATCCAATATCCCTCGACGTATGGACGGTGGGGAAAGAGGAACGACGGCAAGACCGGGAGGCACGACGGCGCGCGATTCGAAAACACCGCTGCCTGGAAACCCCGGAGTGGAGGCTTCGTCGATATACTAAGCTTACGGAGGGGAGGCGCATAGGGACCGGCGCCTTGCCATCGCGATTCCACCATCCGCAGCATGATGCGCTCGTCAAAGTACTTCCGATGGTCAAACAAGAAAAGATCCGTTAGCGCGGGGAGAACGGGGCGGTGCGCGTCGAAGGTGAGAAACTCCATGAGCTCGTCCGTGAGCGCGATGGATAGTCTGAGGTCCAAACTCGTCAGCGCGTGCATTTCGCGGATGAATGCGGCCGTCGCGGAGAACGTGAGCCGCGTAAACACGAGATCCAGCTTCTCGAGGTTAAACGGCGCGCGCTCGCGGAGGAGACGCAGGCTCGCGTCGCTGGCGTCGCGCAGGTCCAAAGAGGTCAAGTTGGAAAGGATGAGCGGGGCGAAGATCGTGACGTCGCTCACAAAGAGTCCGCGCCATGTTAACTGCCGCACTGGCAGCCGGACTGCTTGCGTGCGGGGCATGATTCGGCCCTGGCTAGGGCCCGTGCAGAAGGATAGAGAGAGGACGTTGACGAGGAGCTGGAGCACTTCCCGAGTGTCGTTGACCCCCATCTCGACGGACCCGATGTCTATGTCGGTGAGGCTTGCCCACGGAAGACGCAGGATGAGAGGGTCAATTCCGCCACAGTGTGCTTCAATGGTCACGTCGTGTAGCTTTGGTGTGTTTCGAAACACAGAAGCGGCGGCGCCCAGGTCCGCCCATAACAATTCGGGGTCAGATTCGCCGTAAGGCATCTCGTCTGCGAAGAACTCCTCTCGCGTCATACCCATCGTAGGATCGAATACACAGCTCGATCTCGGGGTGGCTGACATGCTGATCTGTTCCAGGACGGGAAAAGTGCCGGCCTTGAGGCGAAGAAATTGGTGGAACTGTGCCGCAGGAAGCTGGAGCGATAGCTCACGGATGCGCGATGCATGGACAAGAATGAAGTTGATCGCAGGGTTGGGCGCAGTTCGAAAGTAACTGCGAATGTTAACAGAGAGCGGACACGAACCGCTCCGGGCGATCCATCCGACCTCGGCAAGCTTTGAAAGACGGGCGAACGCTTTTTTGGTATGGAAATCTAAGAACAGATGTGTCCAAAGGGCGGAGTTGTCATGCGCAATCGTACGCCAACGTTGACAAACTTGAGAGATGCGTAGAAGTGTGTTGATATATGGGTACGATCTCAATTCGTCCAGAGCGAGATCCCGGCTCATCAAGTGAATTTTCACGACGATCTCGACTGGTAGGAAGGGAAGCTGACGTTGGTCAGGGACGCGAGCGGTGGCCTTCGCTTTTCGGCCATAGGCCGCGGGACAGGTCCGATGGAACGTAGATGGAGCATCGCCGTCGCGCTTAAAGAGCACGTACGGACCTAGCTCTTGACTAGATTCCTTCTCAAAAGAGTCCCGAACCCATTCGTGCGAAACCACAATAGAAATACACGGAGGGAGCGCCCCATAGTCGAAGGTCTTGTCGGCGATAAGATGGGTGAGATTTTCTGTCGGAGTCGCCGCCCACTGCCCTCCATATTTCAAGATTATCGATCGAATGAGATCTGCGTGAGGGCGGGAGATCTGCGACTGAATCCGAGATGAATATTCGCGGAAAAAAGAACAAGAAAATATGTACCCCAACGACCGATATCACCATTGACGAGCAAAACATCGTGGGTCGGCCGAGTAGTATCGCGAGCTGTAAAGAAATTCAGTTGGGTAATGAATAGCATCAGCTATACCACTCACGGCTGCTTCATCCGATTTTGATCGAGGCAAAAACCCACTGCGGCTGGGATCGGCTGAGCTCGAAACCGGACAATCGGAAAGAGCAATTACACACCGTGACAAGAGCCGCCGTACATTGCGGCTCTTTGAAGGTCGAGAAACGAGCCTGGTCGGTTATAATGCGAGTGGCGAGCTTTGCTCCCACTTCCTGCGCTCCATTGTTATCTAGAATGCTGCGAAGCTGGGCCTGCTGCGGGGTAGGAAGGGACGGAGAAATGTGGTACTTGATTCCCTGAAAGACTTTGGCGGGGGACTTGTTATCCATGGAATGGAGGGCGAAGGGACAGAAAGAACGGGAAGAAGTTTTTTTTTGCGCACGTGAGACGAATGCCGCGAGGCTTCAGTTTGGTTCTCTGACATTTAGTACGTATGCAACTGGATTACGTCTGAGGTCAAACTAGGTGTTCTGCGGGTGATTCAACCTACTTGTGTCCGTTGGCTATAAGTTTGAGGGAGAAAATGGAAATCAACCGACTAGAACAATTGCGACAAGCTAGAAACAATAAACCTCCGTGAGCGGTTTCATCTGGCAAAAAACCGGAACATGAATATGGAGATTTCGGCAATTTCAGATCGTTTTCGGTAAGAGTAAATGTCAGGGAGATATTCAGAGATACACCAGTGAGCAGCAGCCAAATTAGTCCTTCGCAACTGCCCCAGAAACATCCCACAGATTTTTGTGAGCAACGGAGGATATTCAAGTTTGATGCGAGGACAGCGCGTCTGACCGTCTTCTGCTCGAGCCTGAACCACAGTGAAGGAGCCCACAACGAAGCGAGTTTTTGCACTCTTGTTGCATGACGTCGTCCTCGTTCTTCCTGGCGTAGCGGAAGACCCACGACAATGTGGTCGCATCCCAGATTCAGAGTTTCGCACTCCCCTCCCGTTTGATCGCCGGTTTCGCTCTCAGGTTGCCGGCTCTGATCTTCAAGTCCCAACGTCCGGCAGAGGACCCGTCCGACGAGCTTGACCCTGAAATAAAGTCAGCCCCGATTGTTGGTGTCAGAGCGTAAAGATACTGAAGATTTTTGAGAGCTCGTACTCTTTGTAGAGTTCAATCCGGTTTAGTTGGAACTCTGGCACAAATAAACGATTCAATGGACCACGCGCTTTTTCATTGCTGCCGGGAAATGAACGCCGGAATTTGCGTTTGAAAAAGTAGAAGACCACAAAGATGGGGATTCCTTTCAAATCATGCAAGTGTTAGAAACTTCGAATCGACGGATTCCTCGGGCAGGCTCTCGGACATGAAGTTTAGGAAATAATTACAGCCGTTTGCATAATCCGTGAAAACACGTACACGATGCCGAGATACCGAAGCTTCGTGACTTGACTGGACATGCTCAAACTATTACGGGTCCCATTTGTTATCCACTCAAGGCTCTGCCGCGTTAATGGGAACAATTCCAACTCTCGGGGACTGCAATCTTGAGGTCTCCGATCACCACGTGATGACACGGAAAAAAACCACCGTTTTCACGGAATTATGCAAACGGCTGTAGGACATCAACACGGTAAACACGTCGGACTCGCGGGATAATTAAGGATCTGCAAGGCGGGGTGCGAGGAACGTCGACGGTCGGACGTGATTTTGGCCTAAGCCAAGCCTAAGCCTCGGAGAAAGCGTGGATCACATCAAACCATTGTGGGAAAAGGTCAACTCAGACCGACCTGAACAGCCCTGACGAATCGGTGACGATCATCGGTTATGTATTAAATTCTTGTGAACTCCGTATTTTAATCTCCGTGAAAGCAGTCGCACGCTTCACGGGGATCAAATGAACGCGATTTCACCCGGGAAGTGGGTTTGGTTCAAACTTGATTCGATCTCAAGGCCACAACTCAACCAACTCCGTACTTACGGGTTTCCGGGCATGTGCCTGCATCTGCCCATATTTGCCACATCCCGACCACTTCCGTCGTGGCAAACGTCAGCCAGAATGACGGACGTGAACAAGAATGACCAAATGCGGAAGGTGCACCGGTTCTGGCTTGGGCTGTCTGGCTCTCGTGCGCACTCCAGTCTCGTTCGCCCCGCTTCCGGTGCCTGTGCTTCCAGCGGACCCGACGGGTTTTCCTTCCCTGGCTGAGTGAGCAGTACGCCCTCGGTCACGCCCCTTAATTGCTACGCCCTCCTTCAGATAATGCCAATACATTTGAGTCCGAGGGTAGTAGCGAGAGGCATACCCCCCCGTCCCGGTCTCCGTCCAAGTGACCAAGACTCTTCCTTCCGTCCTGGAGATGGAAACCCACACTGTCCCTGAGCCGGGAACAAGGACAGTGATGGAGGCCCCTGTCCACGAGCCGGGAACGAGGACAGGCTCGCTCCGGCACGTTCACTGCCTGAAGTGGGAACGGCAACTTCCCCGGCAGTACGTCATCGACTCCGTCGAAGGCCGAAACTCCGCACGATACGGGCAGCCTGCGTGCGATGTCAACGCACCCCCCACGCCCGTGGAACGGTAGGCACCCGCTCCAGTCCGTCCCTGATTGCCCCGCGGCGGCAGGCAGGTGGCACAACCCCAATTCCCAAAATACCAATGTGCGCAGTCAGCCAGGGCCTCTGTGATATGTCCAGGCACCACACCTCTTCTGTGTGCACCCTCTGACTGTGCTTATGGCACTCATCTGCTGTAAAAGGGGGTGGAATGGGGATCGGGCCCAGAATGCGGGTGGCATGCGCACGCACCTGCTGCTCGGGATGGGTCGGGTGCACACACTGTGGGAGGAGAGTTGCTGTTAGGATGGGCTGGACGATGCCAGATGCTGTGCGGGGTGCAGCGGTGCAGCCCCATTAATTCACTATTAAATTAATTCTGTTTCTCGATTAGGAAGTAATTACCGATGGCTGCAATGGCACCGCAATGCCACCTATAAGCCCCCAATACAAACACAACCCGTCGGCTACCCTTTATGGGTTGCCCAGAAACTTTGCAAAACGTCTGTGGGCTATAGCCCAGACATTTCGCAATAAGTCTACCTACTGAGGTGCCTGAGGACTGTCAGCAACGGCCTCTGGGTCAGCTAAACAGCGAGTAACCCGACGAGAACCTCAACCAGGATAAACCCGATAGACGCTAATAGCTTGTGTGTTCCCCGAGCAGTAGGACCAGTTGTACAGCGTCCTCCCTAGGAGGCTGTATGTCGTAGGTTGGGATGCGAGGCAGAACCTGGAACGAGTCGAAGAGGGTGTGATATCCACTCAGGTATACAACCCGGGGCGTGGATACAACCCGTAGTACGATGTGAAGGAAGCGGGGCAGGGTGGAGACAATGCCTATGTCAAGCCAAGGTAGAAGCCTGAGATTAGACGAGGTAGAATCTACTGTACATGGAGATTCTACCGTGCTTATATAGGCTTCTAATAAATTAAAGCGATCACGGTCAATCGCGATCAGTTCCTGTACCGTAGCATTAAGGAGCATTAATGCTGATGCTCCTTGACTCCTCTGTGTTGGTTTCCGTGACGTCGGTGGACCTAGGAGACCCGACGTTCGGGTTTCTAGTCCTAAGTGTCATCGTATCCAGTGGTTCAAACCCCGATCAGGTTTGCAACCACTCCTGTACTTGGCTTGGTGTACGCTTCTGTGTCAGCCCTTGGTGCGTCCAGGGACTAGAGTCCGTCTGTATGGGTTCCTAGTCCCTAACATCTTCTATATCCTGTGCACAGACTCCCCGAGTCTGCGGTGTCAGCAACGGCCTCTGGGTCGGCTAAACAGCGAGTAACCCGACGAGAACCCCCAACCAGGATAAACCTGATAGACGCTAGTAACTCGTGTGTTCCCCGAGCAGTAGGACCAGTTGTACGGTGTCCTCCCTAGGAGGCCGTATGTCGTAGGTCGGGATGCGAGGCGGAACCCGGAACGAGTCGAAGAGGGTGTGATATCCACTCAGGTATACAACCCGGGGTGTGGATATAACCCGTAGTACAGTGTGAAGGAAGTGGGGCAGGGTGGAGACAATGCCTATGTCAAGCCAAGGTAGAAGCCTGAGATTAGACGAGGGTAGAATCTACTGTACATGGAGATTCTACCATGCTTATATAGGCTTCTAATAAATTAAAGCGATCACGGTCAATCGCGATCAGTTCCTGCACCGTAGCATTAAGAGCATTAATGCTGATGCTCCTGGACTCCTCTGTGTTGGTTTCCGTGGCGTCGGTGGGACCTAGGAGACCCGACGTTCGGGTTTCCTAGTCCTAAGTGTCATTGTATCCAGTGGTTCAAACCCCGATCGGGTTTGCAACACTCCTGTACTCCGTGTACTCTCCTGTGGTCAGCCCTTGGTGCGTCCGGGGACTAGAGTCCCGTCTGTACGGGTTCCTAGTCCCTAACATCTTCTGTATTCCGTGGCGCAGACTCCCTGAGTCTGCGGCTTTAGAATCCGAGACTGGGTTTCAACCATGAGAAGGTCACGTGGTGGCGTCATGAGAGTCCCGTGCCGCTAAGATGCGTCTGTATTCATACGGACGTGTTGCGCGAAAAAAGTAGAACCCGGGCGATTCATGACATGCGGCTTTAGAATCGAGGTCGGGTTTTCAACGTGAGAAGGTCACGTGGTGGCGTCATAAGAGTCCCGTGCTGCTAAGATGCGTCTGTATCCATATGGACACGTCGTGCGAAAAAGTAGAACCTGGTTGATTCATGACAAGGACCGAATACGCCCGGGTATAAATCTGTCGAGATGAACCGAGTTTTGCTTGCCCCCTTGGAATTGATGCTGAGCTTCTTGCGGCTTTACATGTCAGGTGGTATACAGCATGGCCCCAATCTGCCGACATTGTCGCCAAATCAGCCGGGAAGATGTCCGACGCATTCATGAATGCACCATCAATTCATCAAGGACAACGAAAATCTGCCGACAGCTGAGTACGGAAGATGGATGGATCAGTTCTCGAGGACAAGGACCTGGTGCAGGAGCTTCATCTCCGCCTCCAAGGAATCAGGAAGCATGTCGGCCACAGGACATTGTGGATTACATGGCAACAGACGAGATGAAATTGCGCTTGAAATTCAAAATGGGGATATCTCTCGCAACCACCCAAAGATGATGATGAAACAGATGGAATTTCGGTGGACTAAGGAGCCAAAAGGGATGTATTTGGACAGTCATGAGCGCGAAGACGTTGTCACCTACCAAGAACATTTTTCTGCCGCAGTGGGCGGCATTGTCCAGATATACAAGGAAGTTACAGAGGATGGCGACAAAATTGGGTCTCCAGAGGCAGATGGAGCCAAGACAGCTCCAAAACAGCGAAAGAAAGAAGAGCAAGCAGCGAGAAATAGAGGCGCTGGAAGAGCTGTGGACGACGACGAAGCTGAGCGGGCATTTATTGCAGGGCCGGATGGAAGAATCATTGTCATCTGGCAACATGATGAATGCATCTTCTATGCAAATGATCACCGCAAGATTCGTTGGGTTCACGCCTCTGAGAAGACCAAACCGTACACGAAAGGGGAGGGAGCATCAATGATGGTGGCTGTATTTGTTTCCGAGCACGGATGGCTTGCACGGTGGACATTTTGTCCCGGTAGGAAACAGGATGGTTATTACACAAATGCAAAATTCTGGAGCATATAACCGAGGCCATGGACACACTGGATCAAACTCGGCCTCACGAGCACCATGTCTTCGCCTACGACAATGCTACCACCCACACGGCACGGGCTCCGGATGCGCTCAGCGCACGCTGCATGGTTGTGAAGCCGCCAACATCACGAAACAAGAAAACTAATTTCCTCTGCGCCGTTAATACACCGAATGGTGTTGAATATGACCTAATGCGCATGGCACATTTCCCGATGGTACCCGTCAGTCCCTCTATTTTCCCGAGGGCCACAACAGGCTGGAATATTCAAAGGCATGCGGATTTTGATCCACGAGCACATCAATAAAGGTGCCACACTCCTGAATCCGGACAAACTGAAGGCTGAGTGCAGGGGATTCAAATGTTCGCCCAGACGCACGGACTGCTGTTGCTGCCGGATCCTTTTCATGCAGCCTGATTTTGCCAATCAAAAATCTTTGCTTGAGGAGCATTGCGAGCAGCGGGGATACAGTGTCATATTTTTCCCGAAGTTTCATTGTGAGTCAACTGCATCGAGCAGTGTTGGGGATTGGAGGACTTGGAGCGCAACACGAATGCTGCACTTGATGCCGTCCACTCAAAACTATTTGGAAGGAAGTGTTTTTACCTTGCTTCAAAATTGGGGGGCTGATTGAACTTCTCAAGATTTGCAAGGCGATCAGACCGCTTCATCGATGCGTATCGCAAAGGGCTAGACGGCATCCAGGCCGTGTGGGCAAGCAAGAGATACCCGTGGCCACCGTGTTTTGGCCAAGAATATTATGCCATTGTTTTTGATAAATTCTTCAAGAAACAATAGAAGTACATGTAGATCTAATATATTTTTCTTGGCTCAAATCACCTTGTTTTGGTGGGGGAAAAATGGTTGTGACTTCTCGATGATTTTTGCCATCACAAGTCACGTGTTACATACCACGTCGACTGTTGGTGGGGAGTGACTGTGGCCTACCTTACCTACACGGCTATCCCGGATGTCACCGGAATTCTATGGTTTCCGGAGATCTTCGGAATCCACTGGGCGTCCAATGGATTCCGAAGAATATACCGCCCCTTCATATGCCAATGGTCCAAGCCCCTTGAATCCCACTGAGCAGCCCTCCCGTGGACTTCAGGCATACCAGTGACACTGAGGCATCTCCTCCCTAGCGCAAGCGACTGCAAATTAACCCAAACGGAAATAATGGCATTATAGAGTATCGACAACGATAATAGAGGCACATATGTATGTATTGTAAAAGAATACATAGGGCTGTTGGGGATGGCTATGTGGAGGAACGAACGACGGCACTGACGGCGAGCACTGCGAGATCACCGAGACCTGAGATTGTGTACCTCCACGGTCTTCACGGGTGCTGCCTGCATTTTCTTCTTCGTCCTCGGTCGGCGGCGGCGTTGTTGGCACCAGGCAGGACCCGCTGCATCGATCTCCTCCTGCGTACGAGCACTGCTCTCTGTCCCCCAACGATTGTACTTTCGATTATCTTGCTCAATTGATTTCCTGCTCCCACCTGTTACCACGCAATGTCAATGAGCTGCAAGAAGTAACAACAAGGCTCCACGTACTTGCGCCACGCCGGGGCTGTCACGCTGGTTGCCATTCTTTTCAAGAGGACATCCAGCTCCGCCTCGATGTCTCTCCAAAATCCGGTGTCCCCACCGCGCTGAGAGTCCTTCTTGAGCAACGGCTTGGCGATCTTGCGCTGGCCAGGACATTGGTGATACATTTTAAAAAGCAGATGAGATCGAGAACGTACCATAAGAGCCATGCAGGCCATAATATCTTGGGGCGAACTCGCCGGAATGGTGGGCAGATGGTATGCTTGAACAATTGTCTTGGTGAAGGTCTCCACGAGCTCCGTCAGTGAGAGAGGTCCAGACCTAGTCCTAGATTAGCTATTACAAGGAACAAGGAATGTGAGGAGGAAAATGTACTAATTTGCGTATATAGCACTTTCTCGTGTTCCTGTTTTTCCTTGACAAGGAGAGCATTGACCACAGTTTTGACAGTCAGATCATCCTTGTACAGTCCGAGACGAAGTTGCGCAGCATGGTCAAGAATGTATGTCTAGAGCGAAGGTCAACCGATATCGGTACAGAGATTTGCGCACTTACCATCGACAAGTGGGACCCAAATTAATGTATGATGCAACAGGCCACATAATGTAATGGCGGAGGAGGGTTTTAGCAATTTCTGGCGACTCGTTAGCAGAGGTTGGGCAGGCCATGGAAAGAACTTACCACCTGCTCCAGTGACGGCTTCCAGTTCGAACACAAAACACCGCAATATTGTTGAGGTGGCTCTGCCACTTGCTGCATCTGAACTCAGCGATGGCAGCCTCGAGAGGTCTTGGGTGTGAAGCGATGATAATGGAGCCCGGTCGTATGCCCGCTGGAGCCGCCGTATATGGGAGGTTACTGAGAGTGAAAATCGCCTGGCTGCCCTGGGCCTAGGGCATCAAACCGTCCGTTTTACGCCACGGCGTAAGAAAATACACCGTACTTTCCTTGTGACATGGCCGAAGCCGGCCGTCAAGGTCTGATCTGTTGAGCTAAACGGCACGGGTCCTGTGCGTACCGTCCGTTTTATGCCGTTGATCGATGTGCTCTGAAACCTATCAAGAAAACACCAACCAAAACCAAACCTACACACAGAAGTGCGTCGGAACGGAACGGAAGTGCTCGAGACGTGCACAGACGAGTATCAGACCCTGGTACAGGGCCTTATAAAAGGTTGCAGGGAATGGTATAGACCTCGGAAACGAGGGAGAGAGCGTTGTATTGTTTATAGAAGTCCTTGGAACGAAGTCCAAGTACTTGAGCCTTGATCTGAGTGAACCGGAATGGAACCGGAACAGACAGGAAAGCTAGTGGAACGCAACGAGAGTGTCGATGCGAATGGAACCCTTGCTGTGCAAGTGTTCAGGCTAGATCTGAGTGAACAAGGATTGACCCGAACAGACAGGAAGCACAGAGCGCGATGATGTGAAGCTTCTCAGCTATGAAAACAACGAGAACGGGGTGCTGGGGTTCTCCAAAGCGAGGGTGGATGCCGATTCCAAGCGTGATACAGTAACAACAATAGTGGGTTCCGATCCCAAGCGCTCCAGACAGTGGTGGGTTCCGATCCCAAGCTCTTCAACAGTAGTGGGTTCCGATCCCAAGCTCTTCAGACAGTGGTGGGTTCCGATCCCAAGCGTAAACACAGTAGTGGGTTCCGATCCCAAGCTCTTCAGACAATGGTGGGTTCCGTTCCCAAGCTCTTTAACAGTAGTGGGTTCCGTTCCCAAGCTCCAACATCCAAAACAACCCCAATATCCAAGTGCAGGCTCAGCACAATCCCAACATTTCCAGGACAACGGCAAGTCGGATCTCAAGGATACCGAACACACAGAACAAAGATCCCGAGCCAAGATGAATTCTAAGAGACACCTTGTTCGAACTCCCCGGTCTCTACCCGTTTCGCAAGCGTTACCGCCTACTAGCCGTGGGGTGATTCTGTCAAGTCGCCCAAGATGCCCCCGCTACTTAAATACAAAGCGGCTGAAAACACATGGAAACGTCCAAGAATAAGTAAGTATGAGTAAAATAGTCCGTTTATATCCGTCCGACTTCCGTGTATCCGTCGTAAGAATGGGTATCTGAGTCCTTCTATTGGCTGCCCATGTCGAGCACGCCATCCTGGTGCGATCCTGTGCACATGTACGATCGGTCAGACTGTGCCGGAGCCATCACAACCGATCCCTTATGTCGATCCCGACTGTATATGCTGTTCCTCCCAATGCCGGTTGCCTTTCCTGTCTACCGGAACATCTGGAACCGAAGCCCCCAGTCCGTAGCTCTCCAGGGATACCACATTCAAAGTACTTCCAGTATGGGGTACTTGCTCCAGGAGCCGATGAGTGTAGGTCCAAGTGATCGGACCCTCGCTTAGTGACCATCCCTTATTCCGGAATGCCCGGGACGGCGTGGATCCATCAAGATATGATGTTCCCAAGCCCCTTCCAGTGATCATATGATCAGAACGCGTTACGCGTCTCATGTCCAACACACCACAAACAGGATTCCAGTCCGTCCCCGTCTAGTTCCATGAGCGGGAATAGAGTAGACTTCACGTTCCACTTGGTCGTTGGGCTCACATCTCCTACAGGGTTCGGAGCAAGCACATGCCAATGGTTCCAGAGTATTCCTCCCCGTTCCCATCCGTTACTCAGTGGTTCCTGCCCTGCCAGCTACTTGGGAACCTCAGTACTGACACTTCTGGAGCGTAGCCCGGCACATGTCTTGTCCATGAAAACGCGAAAAAGCGAAAGATTTCATGGGTGGACAATCCCGTGCTTATCACCGTATTACGGCTTTGCTAGTTTATATAGATTTCCTCATGAGTTGAGCCTAAATTCGTTGGATTTTTGACCTTGAGAAGGTTGTGAGAAGCAAATACAAGTGCTACTGGCATCCAACGTGGAAAAAATTTGCAAGAAATAGCAAACCAGCCATAACTGGACCAAATGGAACACCGGTCCGGTTTGAAATCACTGATAGAGCCTGTCGGCAACGAGCCTGAGCTGCTGCCGAGGTGCAACCCGCAACTTGTGATGTTACTAAAAAGTGATGGCACCCAGGCAGGCTGTCGGCATGGTTGGCATGGCGAGTTTTCCGGTTGATTTTGCATACCGTATTTTACGCGTAAATGGACGGTTACAGGGACCCGTATACGGGCTCACCCGTACCGTCGCCGTGCCGTTGGAGGTTGGACCAGTCTCGCCGACGGTACGGGGGCGTAACCGTTTTTACGGCCCGTCGTTCCCGTAATTTTACGGGACGGTTATATGCCCTACCTGGGCCAACCGGATTGAAATTCTCGTTGCCGTGCGATGTGGGCGATGCTCTGAGTTGGAAGGTGTGTGTTGCGGAGACAAGTGCCGACTGCGATGGAGGCTGAGGGATGAGGCGGGGGTGACTCTGAGCCCCGGGACATGGAAAGTCAAGGCAAAAACTGAAAACAAAAGAGTGAAACACAAACCTTTTCTGGCGCCGACGATGGCTTCATCCACGCATCGTCGAAACTCAGACAGAAAGCAAAGCCTTGGGCACTGTCAGGTCAACATTTTAAGCTAGATGTAATGTGCTGTAACTTTTTCCGCACCTGATGATTGACTGTCAGCGCATTGAATCTGACTTTGGCTATTTTAATTCACAAGTGTCGGACAAGGACGCATTCAGACACTACCTGAATGCACCGGCCGGGGAGAGAAAACCCAGGCGGAACTCCAGGAACTCTCACAAGACACCACAGCTGGATATAAATCAGAGGGCAGCATTTGCGGACCGACGCTGACACGAAGCCCATAACCGTTAAAATCGAAAAGGAAATTTACCCGCTCAGTAATTGAACATACCCTTGTTACTAAACATTGTCTTACATGTTTCCAGCACCTGCTGTATTGCGCGCTGTCTCACTGGACAATCCTGACCAAACGGGCACGGGTGGAGGAAGATCATGTCAAAATTGACGATGGTAGCGTCCCGGTGTTGTTGAGCGGGTTCCAAGCGACCGCCTGCGCATCTCTCTGCTGGAGGCTGAGGTCGCAAACCTCCATACTCAAATGCTCTCCGATCAGCAGGCCTTCGAGCCCGCCATCCGAGAGCTGCAACAGAACTGGCACATCATGCGGGGAGACTGCATCAACTGAGTGGAGGGCTAAGGGTTCGTATGGATCGAGTTGAGGGCCATATTGACAAGATGGTCGTACATCTTCCGGGTATCATGGTTGGAGGTCTGAAGTCGGGTCGGAGTATGATCCTGATACAACGCTTGCAGATTCGAGGTCGAAGACGGCTCTCAGCCTGTGGAGGACGGGACTCAAGACTGGTTTGTGGAGGTGGATGAGGACAAGAAGGGTATTGCCACGACTGTCTGATGTTGTACTGTTTGACTCGTGTCAACGTAACATAATACATGTAGAGAGAAGCGGCAGTCGGACCGACTGCCTAAAAGCCCTTGATCTGAGTGTGGTCCAACACTCAGACCGACTGCCGGTATGCCCTTGTTCCGACTGCTATCCCACACTTGAATTAATGCATTTTTGCCATTTCGGCAGTTGCGTCGACTGCGTGTTGGCAGTCAGTTTGAGGGCTTTCGGGCAATCAGATCCATTGCCGCCAGGCAGCCGGTTGATGGCGCCTGGCAGTCAATTTGAGTGCTTCAATACAGCTATTTCTACTGCACATTTTTGCGGTAATAAGTGTATATATAGCTAATAATCACATCTTATCCTGTCTACTGCCAGTTCAGTACCACATCCACCCGCTTGCGCTGCAACCAATCAGGAATGTGTCAGTGCAATAACAAGGACACAAGTCAAAGGCTTACCTCTGACAGAAAGATGCGTACAAGGACTTCTGCCTGTAGGAGAAAATGAGCAAAGATCGACACACAAAAATAAAGACTCACCAAGCCATCCCCCGTGCATTTGGAGATAAAACCGAACCATGTGGGATGCGTGACCATAGCGGCGCAGACAAAACAGTAAGCGGAGGTGACTAAATTGGAATTGTAACAAGTACCTTGCACGATGAGGAGAAGATGAGGGAAAACACCGTTGAGTGACAAGCAGGGTCATAGTGATTCTTCGCTCGTGAGCAGACAATGTCAGTGTTGAAGATAGATTAGACTAAGAAAGGCAGAGCAGAAGTCGGGCACATACAGTGAAATAGCATGAGCGCGGCGGCGGGCACAGACGCAGCACAACATGAAAGACCAAGTGATATAAACAACAGCTCATGTGGCATGGTTCAGTTTTTGAATCAAAAAAGCTGGAAGGGGAGACTTACATCATAATGACAGACTGACCGAGCAACCCGCCGTGTGCTTGAAGATTAAATCGGACTCGAGGATGCACGACACCGTCAACGACCGTTCCAGCCTTGCCATTTCTGCGTCACATTGCTCATCGGGAAAGAAGCTGGAAGAACAAACATTCAGACGGGTCAAGGTGGAGGTATAACTTGACCTGGTGTGCTGAGAAGAGTTGGCGGCGGCGGGCAAATGGGGAATAGAAGAATACTTGCAGACAATGAGGTTCTGCTGCCTCCTTCTCAGCCATCTCGCGTGCCTACACACGGTCGTTGAGAAGTTGAAGAGGGTGAAAGATTCAAAGCCCACCTTATATACACTGAAAGGCATGGCCTCCAGCTCCTTGATCATCTACACGAGAAGTCCGCGTCCTCTCCCTCAGTATTCTCTGTGGCATGGTCACCGCCAACGGCCTGCCTCATACCTCAGCGCCTCGCAGGACACCGATGACTCCACCACCCTCACCGCGGTTGCCAAGTTCCGGACCTGCACGAAGTCCTTTGACGTTCTGGAGCTCATGGAAAACGCCAGCATCACCACCGAGAAAGCTGCTCTGGAGCTGAATGCCACCCATGTCGTCACCAGCATCACCTACGGCGGCAATGTGGTCGCCACGCTCACGTCCAAGTCGTCCCTCAAGGAGAAGGAAAGTAAAGTCTCCGGTGGCAAGCTGAGCCTCGGGATCATGGAAGGCTTCAAAGCCATCTTAAAGTCGGCGCCAGCGCCAGTCTTGATTCCCTGGAGCGGAGAGAAACTCACGTCTTCCAACCTGGAAGTCAGACTCGGGCCGACATCCGTCTGGGCAGGAGGACGAGTTACCGACCGACCCACTCTCCAGATCCAGTTGGGAAGTGCAGCCCACGTTGTGGGTGAAGGCGTTCACTGTGAGGCCCGCCTGGTGCCGCCCCATCACCAAATCAGGAAAAAACTTGTTTGGCCCAGGTACGGATCACGATTTTTTCACAACAATTTCGGACATCACAACCCTTGCGAGCGGTCACAAACCATCCCACAATAATTGGGATTGTGTGTCTGCGGCCATATTTGTTATAGGCGGCAGACGAGGACTCGTAATTATTGTATTCCATCGTGATAGTACACCGCAAGTGCCCCCACATCAGCGGCAGCTGGTCGGCCATGTGGCAGTCACCTGTACTGGAATCTGATTTCATGTGGTACACGTCTGGTCGACAGCTGGAATCACCAGATAATTATATAGCTGACCTGCAGCTGGACGTCAGGCCCCTCCATCTATCAACGGGCTGGATCCCAGGTCGCCGCAAATATTATTATATTATATATAATGCACGTTAATTCGAACAATTACCCTTTGAACCATTTTCACCTACTTCCACGGTTTTTTGAAGCTTTCCCTCCCTCCTCCCAAGCCCTGCTGCCCTTTCGGAGCACGCGTAGCTATCTGCCGCTTTGCCCCGGCCGCAGATCGTTTGGGATCACAATTTAAGTAGTGCCAGTCCTCCGGGCCAGTGAATTTCTTCCAACTTATATGCTTTGAATCGAGGCATCATTGATTGTTCATCAACGATGAATTTGGTAACTTCACTTCGAGCATCGAAAGGTCCGTGTGTATGCCAAGCGTATGCCGTTTTCAGTTTGACAGCTGTCATCCTCACGTGCATGTTGGTTTGCACCGAGTCACTTCGCTCTTTCTTCCTCTTCCACTACCAGCTCACTCTTCGCTTGGGAACGACAAGACCGCCGAAGCCCATTGGAGCTCGCTGTCATCAACGCTTCAAGAATTCTGGGGGACCGTTGACCACCAGAGAGCCAATCTGGAGTGCTGCAATCGTTTCGTCGTCCTCAACCGACTGTTCTCTGCTCCGCCTCACCAATAACCCCAAATGATCCAGCCCTCTGCAGCTTCTTGCTGCAATTTCAAATACAGCAAAGCTGCTCAAGGGCCAACCACTCTAGTCGTCGTGTCAGCCTTGGTGCCAGCAACCGCACCACATTGCCGCCAGAACATCCCGTCTCTTCAAGTTCTGTTTCTCGTCCTCAATCCAACATCTTTTTTTGTATTCTTTCGATTCTTCCTCAACTTGATGTACGCCTCGCCAAAATTCGCACGGAAGGCCGACGGCGACCGAAGAAGTTTTACGAAGTACATCGATGTCCTGATCGCTTTCTAACGGGATGTCTCAAGCTCGACGCAAGCGTCAAGACTCACAAGGACGACAAGGACCATGCCTCCGATGCCGCACACCAAAATATACTTCAGCTCACGCGCGCAGGCCATCGTCAAGGGGACCCAATGCGAGCATCACTCTCTGCGCTCGCGTGACCCTCATGGTGAGTTTCCAACAAATATTCTCGCTTGTCAATGGTCTCAAGTTGGTGATAGCACAAGGTCTATCTCAAGTTCCCGGGCGGACTACTGGGACAAACTGGACAAGCGTCTCGCAAAAATCGGAGGGAGGCAGACACGAAGAAGATCATAGGTGGTGTCTATTCCAACAGGGGGTCGACGACCTCATCGACATTGCGGTCGTCAACACAGCGACGTTGGTTCAAGGAGGGTCTGTGTAGAACTTGTACGCTGTACTTAGAATGCCAACAATTGAATGATTTACATATATTCAAGTAACGGCATAGGGAACGGCGGAGAACATAATTAGTGGATGTGGTACAACACCTGAATCACAGGCTTGCTGCACAGCTGGCCTCCAGCCTAACCTGGCCCCATGGTGGCGCCATTCACTATTGAACGTTGCATAACTCTAATCGGCAGCTGTCTGCCAGTCTCCCAGGCCATGTCACACACAACTCACGCCCACATGCCTGCCACCTGTCGACCAATTGGCGGTGTAATACAATTATTTTTGACGTTGCACTGCCTTACGAGCATTTACAAGATGTGTAGAGAGAAACTACATAAAAGCCTTCCTCGTCACCTGAATTTTACTAACATAATTCATGGACATCTACGATAAATTTGGATAATTTTCTGAACATTTGCCAACACATCACAAAGAACTCAGAAAGATGCCTTGCCTACCCAGGATGGATGCCACCAAGCTGGATGTATTCACGGGCCAACTGCCCGAACAATGAACATGCTCGTCAAACGTACGAAATTCTCACATGTCTTTGAAACTCCGACAGTTTTTGCTCGCATCGCAGATTTGACAGATGGCAACAGGTGGCGTGACTTTTGATTTGGTTCGTCGCTAGGCTCTCTCTTTCCTCCCTCTCCTCCCTCGACCGTCCACTCTCGCTTTTGGACACGTACAGCTCAGCTTTCCTACTCGGTCGCTTCAAGAAAAGATCTCAAAAAGCGACCCGTTGTGTCCTTGACGATCCGACCCCCTCAAGGCCTCAAGCTCAATTCTCAAGACAGCAAGACAGCCGCTTCGTTTCAAGACGGAAGTTTGTTTGTCCCATATGATATGGAGCCTGCCCCACCTTGCCGCGGTTGCATAGCTTCACCGCTCGTGCTCCAACCTGCCCTGCATCAATCCTTTCCCTGAATATCTTGACCTTTGCTACGTCGGCCAATTATCCCATCGAAGACCATACACAAGTTGCTGTTCCTCTACACCCACAAGATCAAGCCACTGTACTCGTACCCAAAAGACATCAAACCGTGCTTCAATCATCGAATCAAGACTCGACTCTGCCTTGTCATCAATCAAGTTCCCTGTTTTTTCATATACGCCCCACGTTCGGCACCACGCTGCTCTATGTGAGGATCAAAGAGCGCGTTCCTCGGAGACGCCTTCGTTGACCATCCTGCAGGCTGCTCGCGAGACTGATACATAGAGCCCGTATTACTTTTAGATTTCTGTGTTCGTGCACCTAATATGATTCTATTGTTTGCTCTGTTACAAATAGTTTCGGGTGAAGACGAGCAAACATCCACCTGTCTGGTAGGATGTGCCGATGGCCACCTGTGCTCGTAAGGACAGACAAAGGTGTCTCTGTATTATGAGCCTTGCCAAACTTCACAATAATACTTAATTCGACGATCATCACACACACAGACTTTCGATTACAAGGCCTTGTGATTTTGGTCACAATAATTGTGAGGATTGTATGGATTGTCTAGATCG
>JARKIC010001442.1:0-120039 GCA_029378375.1 Mycena olivaceomarginata | reverse complement strand
TGTCTCGTGCAGGCGTGGTTTCAGGAAGTTGCTACTCGGATGTCGTCTGGTGATACTCCTGAGAAACTGGCTGCTGCGTAAGCATGCATTTCTGCTGGTTCGAGTCCGCAGTGTTCCTTTCGCTAACACTTACTTTTCAGATTTTTCCGGGTTATCACTTCGCGGAAGTGCAAGGCGAAAGACAGCATTGGGGCGCCATGCGAAGGTCATCCGATCATGAAGGCGCGAATAAATGTGTCCATCCATCTCCTCATTCCTGTTGTTTCCCACTTTTACATGTCATTTTAGGGAGCTTTTCGCAAGGGCTCTTTCATTGGCTGTAGTGAATGGACAGCAAGCTGGCGTAACCACCAGAGCTACTCAATCCCCGACAACGTTGACGAGACGCTCCTTGCGCAGCTCATGTCTCCGCAGGCTGCGTTTTCTCCGGATCGAAAACGGAACCCTGCAGTCGCATTATTTCGCCACGCATTGGCCTTCGACAAAACTTCTGCGGTAATGCACCCTGTATCCTCGGATCCTCTCTGTGCGACGAATTAATCGATTTTCTAGCGCACATACATCTAGCGAATGGTAGGTCTGTACGTGGGACTATGACCCGTCGTCCCTGTACCGCCTACATGACAATTTACGTGCCTGTCGACCCAAATACGCGACTCGCGTGTGTTGTCCTCGACGCTTCTAAGCCGCATACTCATCCCATGCCTCCCCTGGTGAAACTATTTCTGGATGTCGATAAAGTGTACCGAAAATGCGTCAGGGCTGCCGGAGTTCTGGGAACGACTGTTCAGAAAGTTGACGACGGTGCATATTTCTATCCCGTTGATTTAATCCCAATTATGCTAATTATCTATGACAGCATCTACGACCATTCTCCTCTTAAAGGGCCAGTCTCCGGCAATGTTGCATCCATCCCTCCACACCAAACGACGCAAACAGGGCATTATACGTTCCGAAAAGCTCCTGGCGTCGCCGAAGGACTTGGTGTTGGCGGTAACTCTTCCACACTCGTCCCATGTATATTCGATAATTTAACAATGCTTCTTCAGGTGTCTATGCCCGGCACGTCCAGGATTTGCAGTTACCACTCGAGTCGCAATACATCCAAAGCATTATCACTACTCCTAGCGGTCGAGTTCTCATTATTACGATGGTACCTTACCTCGCCACCTTTGTACATGTTGCACGAACCGTTCAGGTGGATACGACCTTTGGGCGGACTGTGAGAGATCTCAACGAGTGGGAATTCATAATCTGGTACGGAAGCGTTGAGCGCGGGGCGTCATAATTTTACTTGACTGGCCGAACCGCTAACATTTGGATAGTACTCACCGTTGGTCGCGTGTACACCAACGGCGCCGATCGCCCCATTATAAGACCCTCTTCGACGAACTTCAGAAGGTGATTTTCGACTCACCGGAAAGCATCTTCGCTTCAAACGTTTTACACTGGCGGAAACCTTATCACGATGGGGGTTGACATGGAGGCGGCTCAAGTACAGGGCGCCAGTGACTCCTTTCTTTCGACAAACGAACCCGAATACAGCGGGATCACCACGAACGACCCGGATGAGTTTGCCTTGTACTTCGTCCGGGCTTGCATTTCGCACGCTAAACGGTATGTTATACCTAGTTTCCTTGAAGCATCAATCACTCATATTCATTTACAGCGGGGTGACCAGTCTCAAGAGCTATGTTACCCCGACGTTCTCAAACGCCTCATGGACTTCCCGTATATGAAAACCGAAGAGGACCTCGCGCACTTCACGTCTTGGATCGGTACATTGAACATCGATCCTTATTCCTTGCAGACTGGTGGACACATGAACTCCAGTACCCGTGGATTCTACCCTCGCTGAGCAAGTCTCGCTCCCGAATTGACCCTGCGGACTGGGATATCACCGACGCGTCGACAAATCTCAACGAAGGCCAGCACCATTGGACCAATCAACAAACCGGTGTTAAATTAACCATTCTCGAAGCAATCGAAACGTATGTCCTCCCCATTTAATCTCAATCATGTATTTCATTGTCTGCAGTGCTCTTAAAGTTGATTTCAAAACGGCACGCGAGGTAAAGGACAGCCTCGAGACCGGTATACTCGATAACAATTCCAACACATGCTCCACCGCATGGGCCGCAACGTCCAGCGAAAATCTAATAGCGTCGCAATACATCGTACAACCACTCAAAAGACTGCAGAAGCAGATGAGCTTCAGGCCCGGGTCGACGCCGCAAAGGCGGCGAAGAAGGTAACGGATCAGGCGGTCAAGGATGCCCAGACCGCGTTGTCTGCAGCGAAGGGGACATCCACGGGGGCGAAAGTCCGGCAAAGGTAAGATGACAGCAGCGGGGGACATTCCGCTCTTCCAGGCTTCGTCCTCGGGACGTGTGCTCTCTCCTCGGCGCACGTCACAGAAGGTAGCGCTTCTACCTTTCTGAAGCTCTGCCGTTTCTGATTTTGAACAGGAGCTCGTCCCCGTCACAGCTATAATTCCACCGCTGCCATTTATCGATCCTTTGCCTGGTCTGTGTAGTCATCTCCACAGGATTAAGATACTGTAACAACAACCACTGCGGATGTTGAGCTGGCAAGAGAAACTCTAGTCTGTGCAGCTCTGCGGATGTACCTACCCTCACTACACTGACATATACAGACTCTGTGTAGTTGTCTACGCTTCGGCTACACCCAGCTACCCGGACACTGTGTGTAGTCATCTAAACGGGATCTGTGTGGCTGATTAAACATGTCTACGCATATCTAAAACTCAACTACCCAAACTGTGTTTAGGCCACCCTTGAACATAGTGCCTGGATTTCGCGCTGCCATTCGACTTCGGCGATGACCTGGCGTGGCTAGACAACCTCGGGTTCATCTCCGAGACATCTCAACCACTCGACGCGTCTTCCAACAACGTTCCACTCGCGAATACGGTCTGAACAATAATCCTGGGGGCACGGAGTTTCAGTACGATGGTACTGGCGAGTTAGATTGGCTCTTTGCGAACGTGATTCAGGGCGGTGGTCATTTCGTCGCTTCCTCGAGTCAGCTCGACTGGAACGCCAACGGGCCCGACTTGCTTGACCCATCTTCTTCGACCGGCGCCAGGGGGATTGTTTTCGACGGGGGGATACAGACACTATTTCTACGCAGTCTGAGCTTCCAATTTTACTCCCACCCCCTGTGTCGTCCCCATACTCGTTCCCCGCTGCCCAAGTCATCTCATCCTCCCATTGAGGCCTTGAACGCCGACGTCGATGAACGCAACATTGTTCATTCCGGATCCCCACGCACTCGGAATCCGACCAAACGTGCGTTGGAAACTGTTGGAACTGCCGTTCAAAGCAGGGCAAAAAAGCCGAGGAGTAAACGGGTGAGTTCCTGTGTGTCTTTGTCTATCGCTGCCTTTTTGCTTATTCCTCCCTCAGTGATTTACAGTTGTGGTTTGGCGTCCATCAAATGAATTACCTACGAACATGTATTTTCTTCGTTACAATAGATGCAGTCTTTGAATCAACAATGAAATAATTGGCCTCATGGCACCGAACCGACAGTGGCACAAGTGACATGCAGACGCGCCACAGTGACCGAACCGACAGTGGCGCAAGTGGCATGGAGATGCGCCACACTCACCCAACTCACGCCACACTGGCGCAACTCGTCTGTGCTAGCCGACGAGTCTGAGTCTGAGTGTGGCGTAGTTGGTTGATCCCCGGTCACCATTCAAGTTCATTTAATTCACGTAGAAAGAGCATGGAAAGCATTGTAATTGTAATTAGAAAATACATTCATTTAGTCCTGACGGCTACGCTTCCGAGCCCGCCCATGCGGCGGCGCTGCACGCTTCTTCCCCTCCGAGAGACTCAATTCGGGCTCATCATCCTCGTCCCCATTGTCCTGCATGTCGTCCAAATCCATTAAATCCTCGTCGCTGTCGAAGCTCGGGCGGCGTTGAGGCTGGGCGCGACGACGCGGCTGGATGGTCCAGCAGACGGAGAGCACCGAGGAGACGAGGCGGGGATGGCGGAGGTAGTGGTGGGAGGAGTGTGCGATAGGGTACGACGGGCTGACGCCGCACGACGGGCAGCGGTGCGGCAGGGCATGTCACGCAAGTGTCATATATTAAGGTGTCTATTCATTACTCTACCTGCTGACGGCTCTCGAGTACTCTCATGACATAGATAAAAATCGAAATCATCGCCGACTCCCCGTCATACTTGAACGCTGCGTAGCGTATGGTCAACTTTTACGGATTGTTCAATTTTTTGCAGATTACCTACATCGAAAAAAAGATGGCCAGCCTTTGCCGCAAGCTCAGAACGTGCTGCTGGCCATTGTCGCCCTGTGAAGCTCGCCAAAAAAAATCACCTCGACACCCCTTACTCCAAAGACGGAGACTTCTCCCCATTGAAGTCATTGATGTTGACGATATCAGCTGTCTCGTAGCGCGTATCCCGGACCACAAACCAGGACCTCGAATGTGGGCTCTCTGTGAACGGCCAGACGCGATGAGAATGTCGGAGGAGTCTCCAGAATGCTTTGATACACTGTGTTAAATTTTTCTGATTTTCAACGTTATTCACAATGACTTCGTTCATACTGTTCAACCATGAATTTCATATGGCTACCACAGCAGCCCCAAAGTATATGAAAAAAGTACATGAATTGAGAAGTATATGAAATTGAATTCATGCATTCAGAGCATGAAAATGTAATTTCATAGAGCAGCCCCATGAAATTCACAGGGTTTGACGCTCACAGTGTAAGTCCCACGATGATTGCCGGGATGTCTGGGCTGTGGTTCGTCTGGAATTGATCGAGCCGAACGGTATACTACATATATCAATCAGTCAACGCCATAGGTCCGGGACGTAGGAAAGATAGACGTACGAGGCTCCGTAGTGTGAAATTTAGGATACGATACAAGTTAATGAGGCAGTTGAAAAATGCCAGGGTGGATTGCTTATCGGTCGACTCGTCAGGGAACGCAATGGGCAGGCTGAGGTCCAACTTGAGCGGGTCCATAACCGAAGCACGCCCAAGCGCGACGCTGAGCTGGGTGTCGAATAACAAGAGCATCCTGGAGTGATGGATTAAGACGACTGAAAGAAAAGGATGTATTTGCACTTGCCAAAGCGCTCGCTTTTCGAGCTCGTCGTCCGCGGTAGTCGTCGATGTACTGCCATTACGGTGTGCCTTAATGTCCTTTGCAAGACGCAGACCAAATCCAACAATAGACCACGCGGAACGGGGATTCCCAGCGCAGCTCAAAAATTGGGTTGCGAGCTGCAATTGTATCAATATAATGGCAATTGTCAGCATATGACGGCGTACACAGTAGGCTTGGAGGTCATATAGCGCCCCACAATTCGACCTGGTTATAACAACTCCACGCCATCTGGACGCGGTCCGAGCTTGACAAGGGAGTTTGATAAAGCGAACCTAAGGCACAGACGAGGAACACAGCCGTTCGAAGCCGAAGTCATGGATGTGGAGGCCCTGGTGCACGCTCTGCTCAAAGATTGGACGATGCAGTAGTGGGAGGAACATGTTGACGCTTGAGAAATAGAATGAAACAAGCGATTTGAAGAAAATCGGTTGGGAAGATGGCAGGTGGAACGTTTCGGGGGCTATTGTCCCACTATGTAGGGATTTATAGCAACGAAACCCCTGTGCTGAACATGGACTGCGTTATACACGCTGGGGAATAAGGCGCAAGCTGCGAGAGGAGGCAGTAGCGCCTGGGTCTAATGCTGGTGGCTTCAGTGCCGAATACGAGGCCGATCAAACGCCGATGCACGCGACGAGTTCTGCGAGCCCTACGAGGCTGAAGACGACGATCACAGTTTGGGACCCGGCAGACCCGACGTATATTCCCGGACGCGGTAGAAGAAGAATAGGGATGATGACGGGATGACGATGGGATAATGAGGGCCCGCTCGAACTCTCGACACCCTCCAACAGGAAATACTGCATTGATAACAGTTTGTATGAAGTTCGTATGCGCGGACCACCATCACGCACTAAGGAACGTTGTCCATCGACCAGGAACACAGGAGAAGGGTGCTGGATCTCCCTTGCCGCACCATCGGATCGCTGTTCTGGTTTCATGGGCCCTGAAGTGGCTCAAAATTGGTGAGCATTTCGTTGCACAGATCTCGGGCTACTTTGCCACTGAGAACCACGCAGCGATGCCGAATATGACTGAAAGGACGGCTGTAGAAGCTGCCTCACATGGCGTGGACACTCGTTTGATAAGGAGAACACTTACCACTTGAAAAGTGAATGTTTGCAGTCTCGGGATGATGAATAAAGGACAGCCGTCCAGGGTAAGAGTGGCGATCTAGCGTGTGTACGAAGGGGTGATATCGGAAAACAGAGGAGATTTCACTACAACGTACGCAATGGGAAAGAAAAGGCAAAAGAAATTCGATGAGAAAGGTACCCATCGCTTGGCAGCGGCGGACTGCTGAAAGATATTCTAGTCCAACCGGCATTCGCCTTCAATCGCGAGATGCTTCACGCCAATCGATGATCTGTAGGCCTGTGGAGCATTAAGATGACTAGGAACGAAGCGATGGAGAGAGAGAAAACATACTCGCACCCACGACGCCGCTGAACGTGCAATGGTACAAGGCTCCCAGGCGGGACGTGTCGAGATACAACTGGGGGAACATCTGATAAAAACGTAGCTTCCCCTGCATGGAGGAGGAAGAGGTGTGCAAGCACCGTGCGGCACGGGTCGGAGTCGAGAATTGTATCACCACACCTGTGCGAGAAGAGCAAAGACGGTTTTGGCTAGCGCTCTGTGTTAACCCGGAAGCCCAAAGAACGCTCAATCTTCATGTAGGGCTGATATGGATTCATAGACATGGCGCGACAAGTACAGCGCTTGCAAGTGAGACACAGTAGAGGCCTTGATAAGAGGCGGAAAGATCAAATTGTTGGGTTAAAGCCAACATTGGGGGGCTGGGAAGGGCCTGCAGCTGGGGGCCTGTATCGCGCGTAATCATCATCATCTATTCTTCGTGAAAATCTATTCTTGAGAATCGAGGACCGCTATGCAGACTTCGTCGCTTTGACAACGGGCACGACACCTAGAGAGGGAGAAGTCGCAATAAATATTATACATCCGTTCGAGATTCAAGAGATGCACCGGACCTCCGGTTGGAAGCGCATATCTGGAACGGCCCAGCGCGCGGAGGAAGCCGTTGATGATCCCGCCGTGCGCTGTGATAGATACGACTGTTTGATGTCAGAAAAGGACTTTGTAGGAAGGCCGGACACGAGAAACACATACCCAACGCATTTGTGTCCTCGCGGAAGATCCGGTCCAAAACCGACTCCGCACGAACGACGGCGTGGGCTGCAGTCTCGCGTAAGTCGGCGTCCAGAGCTCGTCCTCCTCGGTGAAGCCAGCCTCGATGTCGAAATGGGGGAACGTGTTCTGGATGTAGGTGCGCGTGTTGCGCTTGTCGCAGGTGTGTTCGCCGTATTCCTCGCGGCAGTTCTACTCAAAGTGTTACTGCGCGTATTGGCAGAAGGAATGAGAATGTGAATTATTTACCTCGAGAACAACAACAGTCGGGAGGGGGAGGTCGGCAAATGTGATGACGTTGGTCTGCATTGCGCGGGTCATGGGGCTGCAGTACAGTCTATCCGGAAGCGGGATGTGCGCAGCAAGCTCAGCTGTCCAAACCTTGTTGACGTCGGTCGCTTGGTCCTTCCCGACGGAAGTAAGCTCGGGGTCCGCTGCGCGGACATTATGACGTGAGACGGCCCGGGGCCAGAATGATGAGGTCTTATTACGCACGACCCCAGGTCAGTTCGCCATCGCCGTAGAGTTTGGCCCAGTAGCTGTGTACACGGCCAAGATCAGCGGGTAATACTGAGCGGCTCGGAAAAAAACGAACTCATCCCAGGCCTTGGTGCCGTATTTCGTCTCGGCCACGTTGTCTGTTCGTAAAATTTCACATTACTGATACAAGCCCGCCTGGAGAGGACTGAGCCATAACGTACGGTACCCCTGGCCATGTCTGCCAAAGAAAATCAATTTGTACGATGATGACGCATCGATAGTGTTCAGTTCGCGCAGTTGGAGGTAAGATTGGGCCATCGCATTTCGGAGGAATCTAAGAGCCCAAATCGAGCTGGAACCTTGGAGAATCGCCGTCGAATCAGTTTGTGGTTAAGGATCGAGAGGCGACTGACGGCGCCGATAACAGCCGGGTCCGCGAGAGGATCATCTTGAGCAAAGAAGCCAGGGAGGGCCTAGCAAAATTGTGTCAAGGCCGTGTCAGATAGCCGGGAAAAGCCAACCTCGTAGCGGAACATCAGGGGAAGAATTGCAAGGAACACGTGGCGTATACAAACAAGCACACACTGTAGCATTGCCACTCGCCTGTGTCGATCACTGACAGCTCTTCTTTCCAGCGACCAGTGCTGGTCTGCCACCGCAGCTGGACCAGCTCTTCCTCTCCCCCATGGCCTTCCGCAAATCCATCTTGAACTCTGTCCCCGTAGAAATCCTCCGTGAGATCGCCTCGCGGTGGAGGCATCAAACGACAAGGCTGCTCTTGCAGGGTGTCTCGACTGTTAAATCTTGTCGGAGTTCCTATTCTATATCGACACATTCTTCTGGGAAGCGTGGAGCCAACACTCAAAGTTTTCATACTCTTGCCAAAACCCGAAACGCCACGACCATGTACGGAGCCTCAGGATTGTGATACAGCACTACCAGGGTTAGTCGTAGTTTTTTGGCTACTCTCCGTTGCGTACGATTGAAATCCACCAAAGAGACTATGTTCCAACGGATATATATATTTCCCCTGGAAGAAGGATTACGGACACTCCGGAACCTCGAGAATCTGTACCTGCGGATACCCAACTTCAACGACAAGTACCTCGTCATCTTCGCAACCCTCGTCCTGCCCAACCTGCGCACGTTCTCCACCTACCACACGGGCACTTATTCTCCCCTCCTCTTCTCCTTTCTCAACCGCCATAAAGAGCTCACGCACCTCGATCTCATCCGGCCCTGGTCGAACGCCAGCGGCGCCGGGACGGCCCCCACCGGCCTCCCTCTGCTGCACCTCCCGCGTCTGCGCTCCTACCGCGGGTGCAGCGTCTACGCGGCGCTCCTTGTCGTGTCCCACCGCGGGCTCATGCGCGCGGACATCTGGGACGCCCCGCCCGCAACCGACCTCGACGCCCTGCTCAGTGCGCTCGGCGACGCCACCTCGCGCCCGTCCCCTTCTCGCTCACGTTCCTCTGGGACGGGCCGCAGACGGCGTTGTTTGGCCCCCTGGCAAAGCACATCCCCCACACGCGCGTGCTGACTGCGGGCCCGTTCATGGGTCCCCACCGCGCGCTGAATCCGGTATGTATGCTATGCGTCAAACCATGCATTCTATACTAATTCGATATGGATATCCGCCAGAACGCCGTCCAAGACATCTGCGAGGCATTAGACGCGTTCGTCAGCCTCTCGCGTTCAACTTCGACAACGTCGGGGGGTGGATCATCACGCCACTCGATTGCGGGGGACGTTGCCACCCTCGCGGCCTGGAGCACGCGCTGCCCCACGCTGCTCACTAGCCGTCTGCGTGAGTGGATACAATTCTTCTTGTCCCTTTTCATTTTCTGATCGCGCTCATTCGAACTTCGCAGACGGCCGGAACTGGTCCCGCCATAGCGGCAAGTGGGTGCAGGTTGATTAAACCCAAGGCAAGTATCCGGCCTGGGTTTAATAATTTCAGGGCATAGCAAGGAGCGGCGCGGATTGGATTGGATTTCATATTAGGACTTGCGGCGGATTGGGTTTCATATGGAGCTCATTTTCGTTTATGTTTTTTCCCCGTGTGTCTCGATTTTTGGATATTTGTAACAGTAGGTAACTCGTGGAAACTGTATCACTCTGAATAGTCTCGTTCTAGCTCCACGTAGCGCTGCGTCGAGGTCCAGCACATTTCTCGTTCGGCAATTGGCACCCATTGAAATCATGGGGATTCAGCATACAAGCAGGACAGATATCTGCGCTCCAGCTCAGTGCAACCAGTACCGGGTAGCTGCAACGAATGCAACGAATGCATGAGAAATATGGCGGCTTGGAGGAGTCACGCCTCTTACCTTCAATCTCACCCCTTCGTTTCCGCCTGACGAAATCATCTCCCGGGCCCAGAAATCGGCACCTCCCAGACACCAAGCTCCCAATCGTTCCAGTAGTCGTCGCATAATCCTATGAGGAATCGAATGTCGTACGCGTGCGGGGTTTGCGAAGCCTTGTACAGCAGCTCGTCAAACCAAAATTCTGGTGCAGTTCTGGCCTCAGAATCGATTCTGGCGCTGGCTATCTTTTTATGTGGTCAGCAGCGATTCTAGCGTGTTGGCGGTGCTGGCAGGCCTGGTGCCGGCTCTGCCAGCTCGAAAACATTTTCCTGATGTGTAGGGACAACAGATTCCAAAACTGAACTGAACTTTTGGACAGTTTGAGTTGAGTCGAGACCACCGAAGATTAAGGGGACGGCGCATCAACCTCGAGCCATCAAGATTCATTATATTCGATGCACCAGGTGCCGAAGCAAGAGGACCAAGAAGATCCCTTTTTTCCACGTGTCTTGTTTCCAGACCACATGTCATCATGTCAAGCGTGCATTCCCATTGGCCAAGGAAACCCTCCCGTCGTCGCCACATCGCCAGAACCCCTTACAACTTCGCCCCTGTCTCTCGCATCTCCCTCTTCGCCCTCTCGCGCAGGTCCCGCCTTAGAAACTTGCCGACTGCGTTCTTGGGGATCTCGTCGACAAATACCACGCCTCCCCTTAGCTGCTTGTACGGCGCGACGCGGGCACGGACGTACTCCGCGATCTCCTCCGCTGTCACCTTGCCTCGATCATCAACAACAACGTACGCGCGGGGCAGGTCGTTGCCGGGGTCGTCGGGCGCGGGCACGCCAATGACGGCGGCCTCGTGCACGCGCGGGTGCGCGAAGAGCACATTCTCGAGCTCGGCGGGCGCAACCTGCTGGCCCTTGTACTTGAGGATTTCCTGTTTTTTGGGGAGATAGATCAGCGCACTGTTTCTCTCCTGAACACTTCATTCTGATCCAAAATGAAGACGGGGGAAGCAAGGATACGGAGTACACACCTTCTTGCGATCCACGAGGTAGAACCTCCCCTCCCTGACCACTCCCACATCTCCCGTGCAGAACCACCCGTCCCAAAACGCCTCACGCGTCGCATCCTCGTTGCGGAAATACCCCCTCGTCACGAGCACGCTCCGCACAAGCAACTCACCTTCCTCCCCCTCCTCGACATCCCGCATCTCCCCGTCCACGATTCGCAGCTCCACCCCTGGGAGCACGGAACTAAGACTCCCGTCAGCGTCCGCGTCCGCGTCCCCACGCGGCATGGCCGTCACCGCGCCCGTCGTTTCGCTCAACCCCCACGTCTGCCCAATCCTCACGGGCTCCTTTCCCCCCTCTCCCAACTTCCCGCTCGCGGTTCGCTGCAGCGCGGCGTCCATTGGCGCCGCGCCTGTACTCGCCTGTTCTACAAACCTGAAAGCCCTCGCTGCGGCGGGGTCCTTTGTGATCCTCAAAAAGATGCTCGGGACCGTGTAAAACACGGTGATCTCGTGGCGCTCACGTACCGCAGCAGGTCCGCCCAGCTGTAACGCGGCAGCCAGAAGACGGTCCCCGCGCTGTACATCGGCCCAACCATGTACCCGAACAGGCCCGCGATGTGGCTGACGGGCAGGTGGCCCAGAGTGCGGTACGGGGTCGGGACAAAGGATGGGTTCGTCTCAAACTTGCGCACGAGCCAGTCCCTCCCTGAAAGCGCGGTGATGTACGTTTCCGCGACGAGGTTCAGGTGCGAGAGCCGCACACCCTTGGGCAGGCCCGTCGTGCCTGACGACCAGAGGATCGTGATCAGGCTTTCTTCTAGGGCTTTTGGGTCGGTCACACGCTCCCACTCCAGCGTCTGGTCCGACAGCGCGTCTATGCTCCTGTCCACGCTCTTAAGGCTCCACCTTCCCGGGGACGAGTCGAGCACGAGCACCACGCGGTCAGCGTCCAGTCCGCACTGGGCCGCGGCCTCGCGCGCGACGCCCGCATGCGCGCGGTCCGCGATGACGAGCTGCGAAGTCCCGATCCGGACCTGCCGGGCGAGGTCGGCGGGGGTCGACGACGGCGACGCCGCGCTATAGACGCCGCCCGCGGCGATGATACCGAAGAATGCGGCCGGGACGAGGACCTGCCCACCGCTGATGACGGTCACAATGTCGGTATTGGGACCGCGTGCCCCGATGTCGAAGTGCGTGCGCAGGCCGTGCGCGATGCGCTGCGTGAGGGACCGGAGGGTGGCCTTGGTCACTCTGTTGGACGGGTCGGCAGCGTCGGCGTGCAGGACGAGGGTGTCGTCCTGGGCGAAGGAGTATTCCGAGTCTGTTGGGTGTGTTAGTGTGCGTGGACGAGATGGACCCCGCTTCTCTGTGGGAGAAGTTGGAGATTAGAGGGAATGACTGGCCAAAGAGGAAGGTGAGCAGGTCTAGCTGTGGGATTTCGACGGTGGGCTTCGTCGGGTGGCGATAGATGCGGGACATTGTATTCGGTGACACGACTGACGGAGTGAATCAATTTGAGACGGATTTGTCAATGGGCAGCATCTTGCATCCTGCGGCGACCCCGGCATTTATGCCTTGGGGCCAGTTTGGGGATGTATGCGGCCGCCGCTGTTGCGTGAGGGGTTCGTCGCCACGATCTCGGTTTCCCGGCGGCCGATGCGATCACGAGCTCTTTCTTGACTCTTCTCCCTATTTATAAAATTAAGCCTGTCCGTCCGTCTGAAGCTTTTTAAACTCCGCTTTTAATATATCATTCCGGCAGAAGTGGGAGCCGGCGCGAAGCGCCGGCGAGCGCTTGTACTTTCTCAATAAGCGCCTGTCAGCTGACCGCATCTCCCTATTTATAAAATTAAGCCTGTCCGTCCGTCTGAAGCTTTTTAAACTCCGCTTTTAATATATCATTCCGGCAGAAGTGGGAGCTGGCGCGAAGCGCCGGCGAGCGCTTGTACAGTCTACAAATGGAGATACGGCTTCAGAATAGGCTTAATCCTATAAAGAGAGTACTGTATTATTTTGACCGAATGTTGCGGTGACGAGTGACAGAGGGTCGTGAATTGAGCATTTTTGAACTAGGTGACGTGACCTTTCAATTCGGTGGCCGAAATAGGCGAAAAAACGCCAAAATTTCCGGTCCGGCATTCGGCGATATTGTATGCCGAGGAATGAACACCATTTCCTGTGAACATTTGTGGCGACAGGTGACAGCTCGTGAACATTGGCCAAAATAGTACAGTACTCGGGGCAGATTCTCGTCCAATACCCATCCGAATTCGCTCAAAAATTTTTATATTATGGACGGGCACAGCTGTCGGTTGAATTTCCGGTACTTCCGAAGACGGTGGATAAAATATGAGTTTATTTTGGTCAAGTACAATTATAGTAAGCCTTGATTGCTTGCTGCTCATTCCGTAGGCACTCCTTTACGGCGCGAGCTTCATGCTAGCTACCCGAGTTTGTAATCACGGAATTTCAATATCGCTAGGGGCTTCAACATCAACTTCAAATATCCCAAATGGTTTATCTTCTTTCTGATTCCACACACACGAGTGAATCTTGGAATTTAGAGAATGCCAGACAAGCCGCAAGTGCTACATGGTAGTGCCACCATAATTATAAACTGGAACAAGATGTGTCATCGCTTCGCTCTGGCGCACAGGATAGAAATCGAAACTGAAGACCAATGTTGCATTAGAAAATACTACAAAAACGAAATGAGCAAAAATGAGAATTCAGAATATTTCCGAGTTTGTTCTGAAAATGGTTTGGATACTGGTTGGTTCCACTCCATTTCTCAGCACGTCCAAGTCGGAAGAACTCAATCAGCCAAGCCATAGGACATTAGAGAGGTTGTGCACCAGCCACACACAGCTTTTGGGCATTGTGCAAAGCCGCAGGGTTTTTCCGAGTTCATCTAGGAAGAGTGGAGCTTTCAATGAACCCGCTGAGCATTTTAGACTATGGGATGGTTGTCCCATTTGTCATTCAATTTGTAGGCACTGTGGAATCAATGCGGAAACTCAAGGACAAATCACTGTATTTGCCGGATCTGATACGATAGCCCCATGGATGGAACATTCACAAAGGTATTCATGTGAGTCATTTACGGCGGGTTTATGAGTTTGGGATATTGAAATCCTCCCCGCGGCTTTGCACAATGCCAAAAAGCCGCATGCGGCTTGAGCGGCTTTTGCACAACCTGTCTATTTCAGCATCAGACAGTCAGTAGCCAGAGGCCTTGGATGGAGCTTCACCCTGTTTTGTGACTTCAATAACCAGTTTGCACTGTGTAACAGAGATATCTGAATATGGAATGAGTGAAACATGAACAAAATGTACAGTGATTGCAGCTTCATGTTCGTTTGCAAAGCGAAGCATTTGGCACATTGGGTGTGCAATAACAAGTTGTAGTCATAGAACTTGCCGAGTTTATCAAGAGTACTGCCTGGCCCCAGGTTGAAGTTTCTATAGAAGCATGGGACGATAAACTCACCGGGGAAGACCAAGGAACTTACAAAGTGAGGCAGAGTATTCACCATTGAATGAAACAGTCTCAGGGAAGTGTCTGGCAACACCCCAAGCACATTTGCAGTCTCTGTCCCTGGGCTAGATGCCACCATGTGCACATCTATCAATAAAGTAATGTGTTGACATCCAATGTCAAATATCAAATTCAACCTCAGCCTTTTGGCCTACTCTACCCAAATAAGCTATCAAATATTTTATCCAGGGCCTCTAAGTTCATTTCAGCCATAAAAATGGTACAAATGTTTATTGTGAGAAATATACACTAATATACACTAGTTGTCTGTTGCCTCAATGTTCTCAATAAGCAAACTCAGGGATACAGCCATATCCAATTTTCCTGAAGCTTGGTAAAACCTGTTCAGGGACTTCATAGCCTGCAGTGTAGCTGGATGGTTTTCCCCGAGAATCTTTCTGCGCTTTTCAAGAACAATCACTGTGTTCCCACCCCATGTAGACAGCGGGTCCATCTACCCCCGTAGCCAAAGGTAGATGGACCCGTCTACATGATGTAGATGCAGTTAGTCTACATATGTCTACAGTCCGTTGTCATCCCCCAAAAGTGTTTGGAGATGAAAAGGATTAGAGCCATGTTTGGATAAGATTCAGCAATCACCGAAATTACCAGACAAGCCCGCCTAACCCCCAGCTCACTGTCACTAACTTACCCTGGGAACGATTTACCCTTTTGAGCTACCACAAGAAGCACAAGGACGACAATGAATTGACACCAATAGGGGCAAATAGCGATGCATTGTGACACCGTGACCTAATATTACGGGAACAGACAGAAGAGACAGCAACTACAGAGGACACAGGACATAGCGCGCACAGCATGTTACATCAATATAGCAGTACCGGCAACCAGTACTCAAACATGACATACAAGACACAGCATGCACAGCACATTACATTGACAGGGCAGCACCGGCAACCACCCTTCAAACATGATATGCAGACAGACAAAACACTTGCAACCCACGACATGGCACCCGACAATTGATGTCATGACTGAACCTGCGCCCACAATCTATGCTTGACACAATATGTCAATCCAAGGCTGTACAGGCCCTACACAAGATGACAGATTGACAAAGGTAACTGGTGTTTTACATAGCATGTTGACATGAGGCTGTACAAAACGGTAAAGTAAAACGGCAGATTGACAGCAGAAGGCATTGACCTATGTAGCATTCAACTCAGGATAGAACAAAGTATGCCAAACACTCTGTATATAAATACTCTACATAATTCGGTAGATAGAACCAACCAACCAACTACTTTCCCAGTAACAATCTCTCTTCTCTTTAGTCATCCTCCCTTCCACAACCCTCCTCAGACTCACCGTAAGTAAAACAGTCCGCTTCCTTGAAGCTATTCTGTTCAATCCACGCTCTTTAACTTTTGATTAACAGTCCGCTTCCTCAAAGCTATTCTGTTCAACTCACCTCTTTAGCTCTCGATAAAAATACAAGTAGCCTGGGACCGAAAACCCTTGTACTCGTATTTCTAGTAATTTGTACTGATAGCCTGGGGCCGAAAACCCTTGTATCAGCACTTCATCTTCTGAATCCGCCTTTAGCAAGTAGCCTGGGACCGAAAACCCTTGTATCTATATCTAGTCAACCGAATCCGCCTTTCGCAAGTAGCCTGGGACCGAAAACCCTTGTATCTGTATCTAACCTCTCAAATCTGCAAGTAGCTTAGGACTGAGAAACCTTTGTGCTTGTACCACCACATTCCATAATTGAACAGTCCGCTTAACTTGGAGCTATTCTGTTTAATTGTTCTGCACCAGCCTCCCCACTCACCTCTGTTTCCACTTTTTCCCACACTTTCCCCTTTTATCACTTCTCCCTATTTTAAGGAGAAACCAACAACTTTTCATTTCACTACCCATTTCCCGAACTTACGAGAAACTCCCGAATAAAGTCATTTCCGGAGGACCTCGTGTATAACATTTTATACGCCTGACACTGTCCACATTGGTCTACATTCGTCGGTCGACGTAGCCACATGTTGGCCGACGTAGCCGCATGTTAGCCGATGTAGCCGCATGCAGCCGTTTGTAGGTGACGCAAAGGTTATGTAAAACTTTAAAAGGCATATGCCATATATCAAGCAAACTGAGATTTTACCAAGAGACTTAAGACTTGTCCGAGAAGCAATTTTGATGCTGTTTCATACCAAGATTGGCCAAGTTTGCATTATGGGTTGAGCGAGGTGTATCTACGCTGTAGATGCAGGCAGACGCACGTAGCCGACGGGTAGATGCACTACATCTACCTCACGTAAACGAACATAGCTGGACATCAATCAACCGCGGCAAAGGTGCGTCTACATTAGAGCGTAGACGCAGTTCGCCGGACGTAGCCGAACATCGCCACATGTCGGCATATGTCAATCAACATAGACACAGGTGCGTCTACAGGGGGTCGGAACGCAGTGGATAACTCCAAGCTCCTCTGCTCTGTTGGATTGACCAAAGCGATGATATATCCATGCTAGATCATTCATGGTGGGCAGAGTATCTGGATGTTCTTCTCCAAGGATTGTTCTTCGTTTCTCAAGAACAACAGTTGCCATTTCCTCTGCCCTGGTGCATTGGCCAAGGGATTGGTATATTACTGCTAGGCTGTTCATGCTTAGCAGAGTAGCGGGATGGTTTTCCCCAAGAATTCTTTTGCGCTTCTCAACGGTAATAGCTCCGAGCTCTGCTGCCCTGGTGGATTGACCAAGGCGGTGGTATATCCATGCTAGATCATTCATGGTGGTCAGAGTATCTGGATGATCTTCTCCAAGGATTGTTCTGTGTTTCTCAAGAACAACAGTTGCCATTTACTCTGCTCTGGTGCATTGGCCAAGGGATTGGCATATGAATGCTAGATTGTGCATGGATAGCAGAGTAACTGGATGGTTTTCCCCAAGAATTCTTTTGCACTTCTCAACAGCAATAGCTCCGAGCTCCTCTGCCCTGGTGGATTGGCCAAGGGAATTAACTACGGACACTAATGATTACGGAAATTAGGAGTAACAGGTAAAATCGGAGGGAAACAAGTTAAATAAATGTGTATCCTAGCGATAACGATCGTGGGGTCGGAGCCAAGGGAAATTCAGGCGAAAATAGAGTGTTTGTTGGACACTCTCGTAACATGCACATCCCGGTTCCAGCATCGATACGAGTGTTGCGTCAGACCGTCTCGTTGGTCTTGGTTGTATTGGTCCTGGTTGAGACGTTCCGCAGCAAGATTACAGTCCCATTGGCCGCGCCGCTAGATTCCTCACCTGCGGCACCAAAATTCGGGACAGTGAGGATATTTCCACTGTTCGAGAGATTGTTGCGAAGCGGTTCACGACTTATGAAATGATCCATCATTGTCTAGGACAAGGGGGGTATTAGCGTTCAGTGTTCGTTGGGCATAAATAAACTAACATGTGTGTAAATTCGCCCGATTGGGAAGGTAAACAGCGCAATCATGTACGTGCCAGGCGAGAAGCGGAAGGAAAAGAGAGTCCCTAGCGCAAAGACAGCTAAAATTCCCCGCACGTTGAGTCCATCATATGGTTCGTTGAGAGTGCCAGACCACCCACCAGTGAAGAAACCTGATTGCACCGCGGTACGAATCAAACGATTTAAGACCTTATCCGTCCTTGGGATGGTCGTTTTCGAATTTGAATAGACTACGGTGAGTACGACTTAAAAAATTATGACGTGAATTGGAGGTGGCATGTGACAAGGAACAGATATAACTCACCGGCAAGGATCACGTCGATGGCGCACTGAAGAGTAAGTTGGACCACGACGATTGGCTGGAGCACGACGAGCTTGGCTAGTCTGTGGTGTTGCAGTGACATTGGTCCCGGCAACTGTCGTGCCGCTAGGAAGATACGCACTCGGAAAAGATCCACGCCTCAATTGCAGAGGCAACGCCCATTCCACAGGCCGCCAGAGACGCCACCACCAAGAAACCGACGCGAATTCTGCTTCCGGTGAACAAATATATCCGCCACGATTGGAACATCTGATTTGTAATTGCAAGGACGGCCGTTGCTGTAAGACGTTGAGTATGATGAATCAAATTCAAACCGGCCTTGTCTTACTGAGATATGTGAAGGGATACGGCCATAGAGAGACTGAATAAACGGATTCAGATGGGGTTTCTCCCCCGGTAAAGAGTTCTTACTGGCAACCACACCGGGATTTGCAAAGTTCCTATCCAAATGAATGAGTCCCCCACCATCGTTCTCAAATGTCGTACGAACGTAACACAGTAGAACCTGCATGGAATAAGAATCAGAATAAACAATGAAGTCGGCGACGTCGTATAGACACCTACCATGACATGTACACGACAGCAGCGGCCTGGGTGATGTTGACTATAAACAGAAAGGCCACCAATGTTCTGGAAATTGATCAACTGATCGAGAACGGCAGGGAAAGATTATTAGTTACTTGATCCACCATGGATCTTGGTACCCTAGACCAGTTCCGGATCTTTCATTCGAGATTTTTCGATATGACTCCTCGAGAGTACGCACTTGAATTCCAATATGTGAAAAACTGGGACATGATCACCCCTGTAAGGTATGTGTTGACTTTAAAAAAATTAAAAACTAAGAGTCCTTTCAGCGGGGAGAAAAGATTCAGAAGCTCACCAGTCACTCCTATGAGGGTAAACCCTAGACAGTACAGGTGAAGACCTTGTTAGTCGTGAAATGAAGCAAGTGATGTAGGACGAACCAATAGTCTGATCGAACTCTCCCATACCCGGTATGAACGCGAACAGAATGCTTCAGTGCGCAGAGGTCAAGGCAAAGAAACGGAAAAAACGAGTGCCGGAACTAAATGGGAATCTTTTGCGACTCGCCCAAATTGAAGTATAAATGGACATAGTTGGACGTACGTAAGAGGGAAATCTACGTTGACATTGAATTCCGCAGGTCGTAACCATGATGTATGGAAGATCAACCCCTGGTCTAACGGTTGCCAATGTGGCGGCAGGCCTGAGTGATGCGCCACATCTCCGTGACTGTGGCACGTTGTAACGTGTGAGGAGACACTGCATTCAGACCCCCCCATAGGCACACATGTGCCTATGTTCGCAGATCTCTGCCGAGATGCGCCTATCCAGGTCTATGTTGGTCTATGTTGGTCTAGCGTGTCTGCCTACACGAGGCCTGCCCACGTTGACCGATCCGAGCCGATGGTGGTGTGCCGATCATGGCCGACCCTGGCCGAGGTAGGTCCGCCTATTCCGGCCGGAACGCGTAGACCAACCTCGGCAGATGGATTGGCAAAGGTCGGCGTGGTCTGCCTACACATATGCCTACTGGGATCCGGCAGACCTATGCCTACGGGGGGGTCTGAATGCAGTGAGAGCGGTCGGAGTCGGGCTCGATACTGATGGCGGTGTGAGACACCGGTATCCCGTGCACAAAGTCAAGTCTAAAAAATATCCCGCGGGGCTGCCGGCACGTCCTCCTTGTTTTGTTTCGACTTTGATGTTCACTTGCCTGTCTACACCGCTGGCACGTTCCAGCCCTTTCTCGAGGACAAAAAGAGTCCCACAACACAAGCGTTACATCCGCTGTTATCGCCACGACTGACGACGGCGGTGTGCTCACCATCACCATCCCCTTTCTAATGATTAATCAAACTCGATGACCCTGGCGTCCTTGCGTTGACGATGTCAACACCTTCGAGCGGGTTGCCAGTGAAATGAACGAGTGGGAATTGGCTTTCTTTTCCAGAGCTATTCAGCGCGGTACATTCACCATTCGGTTCCGATGATCTGGAGTTTGTTGTGACAGGTTTTACTGCGATACGGTTCAAATGCGCGCCAAGAAATTAGAAAAAGCAGTAACGGCAAAGTTCTCGGTATGAAGCGGTCCGTTAATTTGTCCGTGAAACGCGTACATAGAGGCCGCTCAAGTTCTCCGCGCTGCACGCTCCATTATGAAGACTAGGAAAAAAGAGTAAAGCGGTATAGACCAACGCCATGGCAAATGCCATGGCAAGTGTCGGACATAGGCCATGAACCCACGGTCATGGCCCTTGCCCCCAGTGTGAAGGTTTGGAGAAGAAATTTGATAGGGGCGAATGGGTGCCCGCATTTTTGCGCGCCTACGGTTTGCCGGAAGGATGGATTTCGCATCGTCCTGCTACAGGTAACTACTAATCCGCCGAAAAGCGAAAAATTTCCGTCTTTTGCTCGACTAAGTCAGGTCCTTGACCCAAGCGTGATCACTGTTTTACTCCATGTCAGCAGAGTTCCAAGTTCAACAAAATATATGTAGATCACAATTTCTATAAGCCAGCGGTTATACCATGTTCGCGGCGAAAGTGTGTTTCTTCTCTTTGTCCTGGTAGTGTTTAAGCATTTGAGAAAATGAATTAGGTTGATCTTACATGGGATTTGTACCCATTCAGAGAGCTTATATCTATGGTTGTGTTTGCAGGATTCTGAGGGTTGGTGGTCCCAGCACTCGCGTTACTGGAGAGATTCCCAAGAGAAATTGAATTACATCCAACTGAGTCGTGCTGGATGCGTTGACGAATATGTTCGCGTGTATTGAGTGTTGCCAGCATAGAGTTCATATAGACTGTCGCAGTGAGAAGAGGAAAATATACAGCGTGAACTTCAACACACGTTTTCCGCTCGGAATGAGAGCCAGGGAAAACCAGAAACTGTTTGGAATCGAGATGAACTACAAAAAATGTGAGTAGTAAGTTTCGGGGAAGATATAAACCGACTAAAATGATGTTGAGGGCGGCAGCGAAAGCGGTCAACATTCCTCGATTCACAGCGTTGATCTTGAGCGTATCGAGGATTGAGTTCGTGCTGCAGGAGAACTTGAGCGACAGGAATCGACACTCATAGGATGCTGAGTACATACGACTTGATCGTAGATTTTTGACCATTTAATGTGTAGCAGAGACACGCTGTGATCAAAACGTCGCAGACGAGGGCACTGGCGGCTTGAAGAGTGGTAATCCTCTGACATGAATTGAGAGCAATCAGCGAGGCATCCAAGATCTCCACACCTTCGTCTGATTAAGTAGCGTGAATGAACCCAATTCTGCGACGATAACTGTCTGAGCTAAGGAATCGTGATGTCAATTCAGGCACTTTCTGGACAAGATAATTTGATACCAATTCCAGCACCTATGAACAAGGGCCGTCCTTTCAATATCAGGGCTATAAATGATTCTGTAATGACGTACCGATTTGCAGGAGTGCGAAAATAGTCTTAAAGGAGTAACTTGTCAGAATGAGAACTTCAAGGAGAAAAAAGGCCGGATACAATGAATATCGGCATGATCTTATATTTGGGGCTCGCTAGGACCTTTAGTGTCTCGGAGACAAACGCTACAACAAAGAAATTCGTACCTTGCATATTGTGGAGGACTATTCGAAAGTGAGTGAGACGGCACACAAGGCTGTTGTACGTGTACTCACAAGCGTAAATGCCATGGGCAAAATACCTGCACGATGTGATTAGCATTCATTGTAAGGGTCGTTTGAACGTTCTTTACATTTGCACGATGGATACGGATAAATACTTTGGGAATGATGAGTTTCGAGGCAACTGACGTGGTCGAGCTCATACCCCGGCAATTAGTTGAACCTTCAGCCGTGTCAAAGCACGCCAATTGAAGTTTAGAACCCATGTTACTCACCACATCGGGCCTGCGTCAACAAAGGATTACCGCTTATTGAACGAAACACGCTGATATGCCGCTCACCAGGTGATGACGAAAAGTGCATCGAAATCGCCAAAGTGGTCAATAAGAGCCCCGTAAGTCGCACAGAAATATAAGGTGATGTGCAGTGTTTCGCAGATTCTGAACCACGATCGTCATTTTGTAGGTCGAGGAAGTGAGGAGGTAAGCGACGGACAAGAGACATATGACCTGGAGGGAAAAGACTCAGTATAATTGCTGGCTCTTTGCGGGAGGAGCACCTACAACAGCTTTTACGCCCCAGTGATCCTTCGTATACCAGTGGAAGTATAAGTACGTCTGAATGAAACCCATTCCATAGAGTCTGCCAAAGATCAGACAGATTGACTTCCGCGGCGTTTAAACCTACATTGTAGCTAAGAAGAGGCTCACGAGCCAAGCACTGGTTAGGAGATTCAAAATTTTCAGCACAATTTATGGTGGAAAATGTTGTTTGTTTTTCAGACATTTTTCAGTGAAAAAATGGTGAAATTTTCAAAGCTTTTTCACCACTTTTCTGGTTTGAGGTGAAAAACTTGAAAGAAAGTTGAAAAGGGGTGAAAAAGGTTTGAAAATTTCACCATTTTTTCAGTGAAAAATGTCTGAAAAACAATCAACATTTTTCACCGTAAATTGTGCTGAAAATTTTGAATCTCCCAACCAGTGAAGCACCCATGGTAGAATCTAGGGGACTGGCCATTACAGAGAAAGTCAAGTTGGACGTTTGAAATTATTGTTGGTCTGTTATTTGAAGGAACTCATTGTTAGAAAATCGGCACCACGGAAAAAGTATTACGAGAATTTTCAGATTGTTGGTCAGTATACCAGATTCTGCCATAATTATTGATGGCCGCAAGTCAGGTTCGGAGTTTTGGGCTGGACCCTGAACTGACAGCTGTCAGTCAGTCCACCAGATTTTGCCACAATTGGTGATGGCCGTAAGTCAGGTTCTGATTTTTAGGCTGGACCCTGAACTGGCAGCTGTCGGTCAGTACACCAGGTTTTGCCATAGTTAGTAATAGCCACAGGTCAGGTTCGGATTTTAGCCTAAAGAGTGCGTAGTAGATTGGTAGAGCTCCGTAATCTCCAAATGGCCGAATGCAGTAAGATAAGGCACAACAGCTGAAGGACCTTGACCACCGTTCGTCTTTGTCGCCACAGCCAACCCGCAGCGTGAAGCCAACCAACGAACAGACTACTAGGGATCGGCACCGTAACCGTATATCCGGTATTACGGGGACGGTTATATGGGTACCATAACAGGCCCCCAGTCACTTGGGGTAAAGTCGGTCAGGAATAGAGTAAATCTGCGGAGAAATTTCCGATTTTTCAGTCCATAAAATAGAGCAAAACTGGCTCTGAGCGTCGCAGGTCGGTCCATGACATTGATAGAGTAAATCAGGGAGCCCGAGAATTCTTTTCAAGATGCAGGTGGAATTTTTTGTGGGTGAAAACAGAAGCGATGTAGTGCCAAATGCAGGAAAAAGTCGCAGAACGGTCCGAGAATGACCGCAAAATGACCTAGAAAACGGGAAAAAAACACGAAAATTTGGTGCTGGGAGAGAAAATTTGCATAAAAGTCAGTCCAGAATAGAGTAAATCAGAAGCTTGAGGACCATTTTCATAGAGTAAATCTGACCAAATGTCCCAAAAATTCCGGACCGACTTTACCCCAAGTGACTGGGGGCCCACCGTAACCGTAACGTACGGACCCCTTCGAGGATCTATATGGTTACGGTTGGCCACCGGCTGTATACCGTAATAACCGTAAACATATGGTCCGTATACGGTATTTTACGCCCGTAAAGTGCCCCATATCGATCAAGAAAATGAACGACATTACCCCAATTGGTTTCAGATGCGAGATCGCCCGCAACTATCCGAATGGCCTTACCCGAATTCTCTGTCCACCCTTCATTCCATCTGTATCTTTACCTGAAGATTCCTGCGTAGACTGTTCGTTTCCTCTTGTTCGTTTTTTCATTGCACCTCTCACTGTTCACCTCCTCAATTCAAAAATTACCCATTTGGTTTGATTCTTACACGCTCTGAGCATTTTATCGTACCGAGAGTCTGTCGTTGTTGCACCTGATGTGGTTCTCCAGGCTACGCAGAAGGCGTAGATACGTGCTGATACGTGTTCTCTATCTTCGTTTTAATTTTACTTAATTTTATACGACCGTATATGGTCGTAATGTCCGTAACCGTATACGGTACGGTGCCGATCCTTACAGACCACGGATGGTGTGGCTGACGGCATGTACTGGGTACCGGTACACTCACAGTCGCCGTTTGGGCATTTGCATGGGCAGATTAGAGTCGGAGAGGAACAAGAGCGGGGAACAAGAGCGTGGGGAGTTTCGTGGACTCGTCGAGTCGTAACACGCGGGGCTCACCCGGCTCTTTGGAGAACTTGGACGCGAGCTCGAGTTGGGAGGGGCGGTGCTGTTTTGCAGTACTCGGACGGGTACATGCACAGTGCCAGACGAATCAGCTTGTTGAAGAAACCGGGCTAGAGCAGGGCGCATGAAGCACCATGGGTATTGGGCCTAGTGGCCATGGGTTTGAGGACCGCAAGTTTGTGCTGCCGCAGCCGCAGGCCGAGTTCCAAAGGCGATGCGGAAGAGTGTGGGCCCGTGATGAAATGGTCTCGACTTGTCGCGAGCGGAAGAGGCATTCTGTCCAGCAACGGCATGGTTCAAGTTTAAACCGCATCGTCTACAACGATGGGCATGGTTTAAACCAGAATGGTTCAAACCACCCCTTTGGAAGCCATATAGAAAGCAGGCTAAGCCATGGTGGTTTAAACCGTGGTGGTTTAAACCATTTGTAGGTCCAACTGTGGTGGTTTAAATTGGTTTAAACTGTGATGGTTTAAACCATTTGTACGTCCAACTGTGGTGGTGGTTTAACCCAGTTTAAGCTGTGATGGTTTGAACCACTTGCAGGTCCAACTGTGGTTTAAACTGGTTTAAACCATTTGTAGGTCCAAATGTGGTGGTTTAAAACCGGTTTAAACCATGGTGGTTTAAACCATTTGTAGGTCCAATGGTGGTTGTTTAAACCATCTGGTTTGAACCAAAGTTGTTTAGACTCTTGTTTTTTTTAATCACAGAAAAAGACAAACAGAATTATGTTTTTTGTTACCACCATTCACACCACCGAAAGTAGAGAGAAATTGAGAGAGCTCACCGGCATTGATTTTGAGGGTGGCTTGTGATGCGGAGGCTCCGGATTCCAGAAGAATGACAATGTGGTTGGAGCAATATCAAGATGATCTGTTGACTGGCTGAGTGATTTCAAGGTCTATCTTTTCGGAGATAGTACCTGGTTTGGGTTAAACCCAGGCCAATTGTTTTCAACATTTGCAGACCGTCCTTTGCACTGCCGTGAGAAATGCACGTGCCACAGCCATCCTTCATGCGACTTCATTTCTCTTGCAACTACAAAACAACTCACTGCCATGGTTGTGCTTGGCCTTAGGCCTACAAGTGCCTTCAACTGTTCAACAAGAACATCCTCCAGTTCTTTGCACCCCTTGTCGCTGTCTCGGATAGCAAAGAAACCTCCAGCTATTGACCTACCCACAAAATTCAATGACTCGGCTGGCATAATCATGGATGACATGCCTGCCCACCGAAATTCCAAGTCCATCATTCATGGCTATTACTCCTTTACACTCTTTGTATGCACTCTCATCCTCTCTGGCATGCCCTTCAAATTTTCATGCATCCTATTATTAATAAGTACCTTGTCTTCAAGTGTGGATGTACAAGTATTATTATGAATATACACAGTTAATTTGACTCTACAGTATGATTCAGATCATCAGGGGAACCTCCACTCCGGCCGCTTCTCCAGCCGCTTTCGCCCTTCTGGCCGGATCTGCTCTGGATGCTTTTCCGTCCACTGCTCTGGATACTCCTGTGCCCGTTCATCTGTCTGTCCAACCATCCAGGACGTCCATCTGCTCTCACTGGCACGTGCTATGGGATCAGGCCTGAGATCACTGTAGATACCTCCGGACACGTGCTACTGGGTAGTTACTGATTAGTATATAAGGTTTTGCCTAGCATGGGAATCCCCATCCTTTCTTCTCTTTGGATTCCCCCGCTAGGTGCATAGTATTTCCACTACTGTATTCTAGTGCCTATATTTATTCTTCGGATTCCCCCGCTAGTTTCTGTGCCCCGCACCGAGCTTAAGGTTGCCCTTACACAGATAGTATATTTACAAGCGGTTCCTGGGTTGCAAAGCGACCCAAGACCCCCTTCTGCATCAGTGTTGATTTTCAGCAGAGTTGACAGTCTAGTTAGTTACAGCTGCCCGGAAGTGGTAAATGAGTCGAAATTGTTAGGAAAAGGCTTCAGACAGCCATACTATTGCTTGAGTTGAGCGTGAAGCTGATAACTATTCGCCATAATCATGCAAAAATACACCCTCGGACGACTGAGCATTGTCAATTTTTAGTGACTGATTCCTTGAGTTGCAGAGTTCAGTTGATGATATCAATGTATGACGCCGCTGAAGAGAATCAAGCAAGCAGGATGCTCGCCCCTACACGGGAGAATTGACGCCTGCCATGAGAATAGATCTAGTTTATCTACGCAATGGCCGCTCAATGGACTAAATGCGGCCTGTGGTGTGTCATGAATCGTCTTTTCATTTTACTTCCAGAACCTGAACAACCCAAACAACCCGGTCATTGATCTGATCAACTATCTGATCAATCGAACCAGGATACCGTTTTAGGATCTCTAACGGTTTCGATCGGTTCCCCGACCTTCGGGTTCCCGATCGCCCCTCTACATTCATATACCCCTTCATTTACTTTGCATTAATCTTGTCTGTTGCTGTTGGACACTGTACCTTAATTTACAACCCCTAGGGACTTTAGTATATAAGCTGTAGTTAATTCCCTGTACTTTACACTATTCTAGTCTAAACTCCAGGCTTATTTGTTTGGAACTCTTTGTGCTTCAGTTGCCTTCGTCACCTCAGAACCCGGAATCTGCTCTGTGCTGACATGGTGTCTGGGATGCCGAAGGCGGCAAGGGGATATGAGTGCTTGCCATGGGAGCATCTAGAGTTTGGGTGCCGTGCAGTTCCGGTGGCGTGCGAGGGCCCACAGTCTCGGTTACAAAAGACCATATGCAGGGCATCAAAGGCTTCAGACAGACACCCGTTATTTTATAAAGAGAGAGACCATTCCAAGCATCTTGTTCTTCAATGCACATTGGCATTGACAAAGATTGTGACTGCCTCTCCCTTCGCATTTATATTCCCTCCCATGTTGTGCCTCGGCGTATCTGTGGCCCTTCCAAGTTTCCTGGTTGGGCTTTGAATAGATGCTCAGCAGTTAAGGAGGGATTTGGCCTGTCATCGAACTCTGCAGCATGACATGACTCAACACACCTGCAGCACATCATTTCGCTCAACAGACCATGAGGAACTTGAAGGAAGTAAATTGACATGTTGTGAGGAGGGGCTTCAGTGTCAGTGACATGTCCAAGGTGGATGTGATGCTCAAGGTGTTGGTGGGAGCTGGATATGGGGGCACCAACACGATGCTAACACAAAAAGAGCATAGTTGAATATTCCCAAGCTAAGAGATTGAACATAGGAAGACCTCACTTGGCAGACAGCTGAAATTTGGATTCAAATTTTGAGTGCCACCTGAAGTGTCGAGGACACGGTGGCAGTGTATGCAAGAAATGGCATCAGCACCAATGGCCCATTTGTCCTTAGGGTGTCCCATATGTGATTGCAGAGCCCTACAAACCGCCTCAATGGGAGAAATTATTCTTGCCCTCTGACTTCACTGGTTCTGAGTGAATCAAACTTGGGCTAGAGAGTCTGGGAGCAGAATAACTCAAACTGTGAGAGGGTGAAGCAAATGGTGCTCTTTGTAGCCTGTGTGAGCACATCCAACACAGCCAGGCACCCAGACAACACAAAAATACCTGCAGCAATGCAGTTCATGGCCAGGAAAAGAACACACGTGCAGTGCAGAAAATCAAGGATGTCCAAACCAAAATCCAAAGTTATGTACACAAGTATCGGCAGGCTCATACTGCAATGATTGTACTTGGGTGCAACCCACAAGACCCTAAGTTTGGGTTTCCAGAGTTAAATTTGTCTGAAGTGGAGGAAGCTGAATATGTCCTAGATTGTGAGTCAAGTTGTCTCATGGATTGTTTCAGAACTCATTATTATACAGCAGCACGAGTACAATGGCACCGTGCTCATGCAGATATGGAATGATGGCAAGAAGAAGTTGAAATCCTTGCACAAGAGTTCCGCTGTGCAATTCAAGGATTCAACAAAATGGAGACCATCTGGATTGCTCTTGCTCATGACCATCAAGAAGATCCAGGAAAGAAGGCTTATGCATTGAAGAAGGCAAACATGTATCAGGAGATGGGGAAAGATGCACAGGAGAAATTTGCAAAATAGGTGGCACTTGGCCCATCACTGTGGCTGTGCCGGGGCAACTGCAATCCGCATACCTTTCGCTTGTTGCGCTCAAGGTTGATCATTGAGCAGGGGACAGACAACAACCAATGCAGCCAGAGACTGATCCAATTGTTCTGTCAGCTGTACAAGTTTGGAATGAGTCACAGTGATTTTCCAGTGAGATAGATCTCTCTGTCTGTGCTGCTTTTTCAAACACGGAAAGGTAGCTATGGACAACTCCCGCCGAAAACCCGACACTCAATGCGGCGCGGAACCATCTATGAGCTCCATCTGAGGGAATCTTCGAGTCAGTTCATCGGTTCATTGATGGGAGCGCATGAAGCGCACCATTGACCTCAGTAACACTCTTCTTCTCAAATGATGGTGATATAATGTTTGCCAAGGTCAGCCTGAATGCGAAACGAGGACTATTCAAAGCACATTGCATAGATACTAGTGCTGTCTACATATGATATTGATACGAAATTTTGCATATCATATTACAGGTTCCCAGGTCATATCATATCCGTATCTATTATCTGTGTACATGTACTTATATATTAACAGGTATCAGAATATATTAATAATATATCATTAATATTCCAGGATGTTGAGTAATTCTGTCCAATTCAACCCCTTGTCAAGCCCTGATTTCAGTCGCTCCTTTGTTACAATGCACACAGATGAATTCTTGGGCATCATTGATGTTCAATCATCATTCAAGGTGTGTTACATGCTTAAGAAAAGGCACTCAACAGCAATACTGACCCCTGGGATCGCAAGAATGTCTCTTACGACCTGCACAACAGACGGCAAAGTCCCTTGATTTGCTAAAGTACAATATCAGATTCAGTGGAAGTCAGACTGTGAGAGTACTAATTTACCTTCCACCATCCGAGCAGGCCATCAAAGCCATCCTCAACTGGAGAAATCCCACCAAAATACAGTTATATCAGATTCAGTGGAAGTTAGACTGTGAGAGTACTAATTTACCTTCCACCATCTGAGCAGGCCATCAAACCCATCCTCAACTGGAGAAATCCCACCAAAATACAGTTCAACTTCATCTTTCACTGAAAACGAAGTCTTCTTCGTCTCAACAGGTCCCTTGACCAGCATCGGAGTAGTGTCAATTGTTATTTCAACCCATGCAGCTGTTGCTTATGTAGCTGGGATCAGATGAAGTAATGCTTCCAGCAGAGGGACTACCATCTCTAAGTCCTTGTCTGTCATGGATTCGAGATCACATAATGGGAAGCCTGAGCATGGGCCAAAATTAGTCCATGCTTGCCGTGACAAATGAGAGGAAACTTCGCCTCAGGAGGCCTCGATCTGCTCTTGGCTTGAAAGATGTGTTCGCTTTGGGTAGAGAAGGACATGTAAGCTCCATTATGGGCATCTTATGGAAATATTTCAATGGGTGGGCTGTTGTCAGATAAGTCAGGTGTCAAGTACATTCCCAGAGGACCATGTCATGTCCCAGCCATCATCCCAGCGGGAATGCCATCAATGGCAGCCTTGGGATTGTCAAGAAGCTGGCAAACTCATGTCATCGACAGTGGGGTGTGTGGATCAGTGATTCAGAAATCCTGAGGGGACACGACTCAACTGCAGTACTATGTATCCTAAATTCAAGTCTGTGAATATAAGAAAGAGAAAATTTATAATTTCTGCCAAGTGAACTTGTGATAACTGTATGTCTGCAGTAGCATAGTCTCTCGCAGACAGACACTTCAATGCAATCTGAACTTGTACCTTGTTGTATTGAAGTCTGTTATTAAGTGTGGGGGTCCAATCAGGGTAAAATCTTGTTACATAATGTGCACCGCCACGCCATCGCTTTTCGATGTTTTGTGCCTACAGAATCAATATTCTAACTGGATTTTTGCGTAGATACATCCATGGAAGTACTCTGAATGTTTCTATGTGGTCAAATCTTTTTATACCATGCAGAACGGAAGTGGTAGAAGTGAGCATATATTCCACATGACTGCACGCTCTGTGGAAGTACGAGCCTTAAACAGTGCTCTAAAAGGCCAAATACATTCCAGAAGGTTTTTGAACCGCAACTGAGTCCTTTTGAGTGGTTTAAATGTGCAGAAAATGCTCATGGTGGACGCAGTTAGAGGTTCAAGATGATGTGGCTGTGCACATTATGTAACAAGCTCTTACCCTGATCGGACCCCGCCGCTTAACACACTCCGCCAAATCGGTTGTATTGGTGGGCCTGAAGATCTTCATGATATCTCATGTTCCAGCCACAATATAAGAGCTACCAAGACTGGGGGAATCGGCTGTAGTTTAAGAGCAACTGAAACTGGAAGTATCAGCTGCCCACCCGATACTTTGCAATTCGGAGCGACTGATACTGCTGCTGATATTGCCGGATCACCCGGGCCGGGACGGGCCACTCCGGACCGGCGACTGATACGCTGTCTGATACCTTGCATATCAGTCTCGGAATTACGGAGTCGGATACTCGTCGTTTCAGTGAGGTAAAAACTAACCCTGAAATGTCTAGTTTACACAGTGTTTATTCTGTTGCTGAAATTTAAGATCTCAGTAACATTTCCAGCAACTCCGAAACAACAAAATTTCCGGAGTGACAACAGACTAGCGGTAGCATCAATTGTAACATATGCCCGGTTGCATCACTCAATTAAAAAGACACGGACGGAAAATCAAAGTCCAAACAAAGATAATGGGCGTCCAGGAATGTGGTGGACAGTGTGACTCCCAAATGCCTAAGAGATGACCAGATACATGACCAGGATTGAAATCAGGCCCGCAGATGCAGTTACATAGTCGAACCCATAGCTGACGCGGTCTCCGAGATCATTAATAAGAAATTTCGCCATCGCTGGGTGGGAGAAAGATGGGCAGCAAGCAGCCCAGAGATCGCCTTTATACTTCCAGCGCTACCAACATCAACTTCGACCGCCTTATTTTGATCCCAGAATATATTGCCTCCAAACGAGAGGTGTCGTGGTTGCGATGCAGTAGCTCATCTTAGTAGGATCTTTGTCCTCGTGCCAGGAGGAATTGATGCGCGAAGGAGGTGTGAATATGAAGCGCAAGCAAAAGAAGCTGAGGTCTGCAAAGCTTGGGAACGCGGAAAGCGAGGAGCACCAGCCGAAGGACCGGGATGCCGTTTGAATGGAGTCACATGAACCGCTGCACTTCACGTCCTGGAAAACTGGAGCGACTACCGATGCGCGGAGGCGAGTTGGCTGGAATCCGGGAAAATCGCGCCCAACGCGCAGTTGAAAACCTCGGTCAATACTTCAAATTTCAACGCGGCCCACAGAGATCTGGAACGCCAGTCCAAAGTATGCCAGGGTTTCAAATATCGCGGAACACTCATGTGCATGAAGAAACCGTCAAGAGTAATGGATCAAACAATCCACCGGTAAGGTAGTTTTCAGTCTTTTCAATTGTAATGATCGAGGTATTTACAGACAAATGAGAGCGATTTTGTGCGAGTGATATGTGGGTCGATGTGAAGCCAGTAACATAGATTAACTGCCCAATTCTTCCTTTGGTGACTGGGATGGACAATGCCATGTAGAGCCCAAAAGTGGTGAAACGGATACAGTTCAATAAATAGACGTACAATCCGGGAACGCCTCGCACCGCACGCAGAGTCAAACGAATTGTTTGATCTGATCTTGGGTGTACTGTTCGAAAGTATCGAGCGGTATTGGATCGAGTCGAAGCACGGTGAAAGAAAAGGAAAGGGAAAAACAAAAATTTATCAAAACACCATCAGAGCTCTGGCTCGAGTCGAACAGGCTGCCCCTGGCTCAATGATTTCCGACTCACGATAAGTTGCGTACCATGCGCTATCAGGCCTGGGATACAGAGCGGCGTGAGGTATATAATGTTCGTTTATAACTTGAAGGCCGTGACGCCCGGAAATATTGGCGTGCGCGATCGACTATTTGGGCTTCGCGCAACAGCCACCGCGGCCTAGATTACACGCCCGAACGGGCGTACAAATGCACAATCCCCAATCGAGCGAGGGCGGGAGTGAGTCCAGTTCTGGTCGAGAGAAGAATTGAGGGAAGGGCCCTTCAAAAAACATGAGTAGGTCGAATCGCCACATACCTGGAGCACTGCGGCAAAGAAACGAATTAGTTAGGCTCACGGGTGATCCCCCCGCGAGACGAGGACTGTGTTGGCTGGCGGTGAAGATGGTACCACATATCTGAGGAGAATGAGTTAATGCTTCAGTATGTGCTTGAATATTTAAGTTGAGCGTTTTGCTCAATATTTGCCGTGTTCGGCAAACTGGATGATTGAAATGATCCGTCTGTCATCATTCCGGCAGTCAAGATCCACTCTTCCTTCCTACCACCATCCACCTCAGGAACAGACCCCCTGTTCCTATTCTTTCGACTGCGACATTCATTGAGTCATAAATTCTGCACGGTACTCTAGTACTTCAAGGTTTGTACACGAACGCTACAGTGCAACTTTTTTCGGCGTTGGGCGCTGACGGTGGCAAGAACGCACCCTCGTTCGGGTGGTTTGAAGCGAACAACATATAATATCCCACCCCCGATATTTGCTATCCTGAACCACTTGGCAGTCTTCAATCACTATGGGTGCAATAGCGGCTCCGATCGATCCCCTGCTCAACCTTGCTTCAGACACAATCCACCTAGCCCGCGGAATTCAAATGTACCTGCCATTGTGAAATGTCAGAGGTACGTTCCTCCTTCGCTCTCTTTCCCCCACACTTCATCCTTCCCCAGTTCTTCTTTACTTTCATCTCATAATAATTTGAACCCACCATGGCCGCCCGGGAAACAAAATCTTGTTCCGCAGAAGACCCAACTCTGACGCTCAATCCCAAGACACTTCTCCTGATGGAAAAATCGCTGGGCAGTCCTTCGCCTCCACCTGAATCACACACTCCTTTATCATCTATGCCTGTATGGTTATCTGGTCCGCTGCAGTCGCCTCGAGCGTGGAAGGTCCTTCTGAGGTGCTGGGTCGCCACTTTGGCCTTCTTCATCATCCTCCTGCCCAATGCATCTCTTCGCACCATCGGGGTGACGAGCGGCATTTCTTCCTGTTTCTTCTTCAACTGCGACTTATCATTCTGACAGGGCCTTTTTTTGCGCTCCTGACAAGCCTTTTGCTGCCCCGGTCTTCGTGGGTCTGTCTTCATGGATAGAGTTCCAGCTCCGCTCTCGCGAACGGTTATTCAAGCTGCTGTCCACCCTGGTGGCTGGCCTGCTTTCTGAATGGGGGATTGGGATCGGCGCAATGCGCGCCGCGGACGCGGTGCGCAACCAGGCGCTCGCTCATTCAAGCGGCAGGGCAGCAGATACAGGGCAGGTTCGGCTTCCGCATTCTCCTTTCTTTCACGAATTCCTGAATTTACTTAATTTGTACGAAACAGCATCAAGGCGAACCCAGTCTTCCAAGCGAATCCTGCTCTGGCACAAACCACTGCAGTGTTCTCTGGCTGGTTCCTTGATGCCCGGTATGTGGTTCGGCACCATCGCCTGTACGTCTCCCGTTTGTACTCAAAGTATCCTAACCCCATAGTGACACTTGGACAGTGGACATCTTCTGCATGCGTCTCCCTTTCATTCCCAGTATATATATTTTCCCCCTTAAGATTGCATGCCCATGGGCCGTCGGCCCGCTCTTCCCCTCCCAGCGGTACACCCTTCTCAATTATATGGCCATCTCCATGGGGTGCTATATGGCCATCGTCATCGTGACTACGCTCTTCATCTTCCCCGAGACGACGAGCCACGCGGCCCTCGACACCGTCGCAGGCCAGCTCCAGGGCGTCGCGCAGCTCATCCAAAGCAGGATATCGTCCTCGGCGCGCGACCGGAGGAGTTAACGAGCGATGGGACGTTCATACGGAAGTTTAAAACGCTACTGGCAAAGGTTATTGGGACACAGCAGCAGCGTACGTTCTTCCTTAGAATATTTTTGTCAGGGGACAGCGCGCTTATGTTCAATAGTGGTGTTTAGTCGCTGCGACCTCGGGACTCCTCTCGCTGGAGTTTTCCATCCGTAATGTGCAGTTTCATTTGGGGTGTTTTTTTTTTCGACTTTTTCACTTTTTGACCTTGTGGCGTCCTATTCCCGCTTTCCCATTTCGATTATGTGCTTATCGGGCTTCTCTCACAGGCATCATAGGATGGGGAATACGAGCTGTTGTGTGCTATGAGCTGCTCGGGATAGTGTTCATGTACGGGAAAAGGTACAGCGTAACCAGCCCATCAGAATGTCATAGAATAAATACAATTTATATTGTTCATCGGTTAAGATGTGCATGGTACTAACCAACTTCTAGGTCAGTTTCAGACTCCTTGTGTTTAACTCAAGATAGGTTGAAATTCATCCGGAATGCCGCAGGGACCGCAGGAGGAAACAGACGGTATTTGGATGACTATCATCCTAAGTTGGTCAACCTATGAAGAGATGCATTTTAACCCTACGGCTGTTGAAAATCAACCTAGAATGGGCGGTATTGCAGCCTAACTTTGGTTGAACAGTAGATTGAATTTCATCCTAATACTCTTCGTAGATTGTTCCATGATCAATGAACTGTTGAAACCACCAAGTAATTAGGCAGGTTGCGCCACAGCCGCACGCGGCTTTCAAAGCCGCCTGCGGAGTTGTGCTCTTTTGCTCCCCAGCATCGCTATGATTACTAAATAACATTCCCCAGACCACCAGAGCGAAAAGCGAAAAAGCCGCATGCGACGAGTTTGCGCACAAAACAAGCCGCATGCGGCTTTGCGCAACCTGTCTATTACCCTGCATGCTTTATCAAGAGGTTTCTCGGGAAAACACGGATTCGAACACCGATGATTAGCCTTCTTTGCATGCTCAATTCGAACAGGACGGGCAGGCCTGAGATCTCAATGTCGGTCGGTATGTATGTCGTATTATGTATGTCCCCAACCTAACCAAAAACACACTGCCCAATCGTCTCTGATTTTATCTCCACCTAGTATGTAGTATCCATCGAATATGCAATGGCCAAACGCCTCCCTTTAGGTTGGCCGAACATACGGCTTCACGAGCAACGGCATCTGTGCTCCCGCTCCAGGCTCGCTCCTTACCATCGGGCGTTGCACAATCGAGATCTTCCTTCCAATATCCGCCGCGGGCACCGCTAGTTCGAACTCGAACGCCCGGACGAGGGTGAACAGCAAGGCCTTCATCCTATACGCGTACGTCAGCATCGATTCAATTTTTGTTGCCCAACAGGTGGGGGCCTGAACGAATAAGGGACACGCACTGGATGACGGAGAAGCGGTATCCCTGATGGCAATCAACTTTCCACCAAATAATTTGGAGGTAGTGGAGAGGGATGAACGCACGATGCACGCCCGTGGGCCACCGAGGAACGTGAGGACCTGGCCCCAAACTCCAGGGAGGGTGTTGGATATCGGCGGCTCGGATTCCCAGCGTTCAGGACTTTATGTGATGATCAGCATCACCGAAGCAAAGTCAAGCCCAGAAAGACGCACATAAACTCTGCTGCATCCGGGCCCCAGATTTCCTTGTCGCGGTTCATCATCATTATCGGTATCATTCTGTGCGTTTGTTTCATCTTTGAGAAATATTTTTACGGACAATCGAGTGATACTAACACATGCTGACCCTTGGTTACTCTGCAAGTGTTAGTTAATCAGCGCGGCTGAACACGAATAGAACACCCACCGAAGTGTTTTGTGCACATTCCCGTACTTATCCGTCCAGGGAGTGTCCAGGGGTACCACGTCGTCCTGCATCGCAACACGACCTGTCGCATGCATTGAATGAACATTTTTGCCCAAAAGAAAAAAAAAACACGCCTGTGGACACGACAGGTGGGTGCACCCGCAGCGCCTCGCGGACGACGCAGTCGAGGTACGGGAGCGTGTCCAGCTCGTCCATGGTCGGTGAGTCGGTCTGCACGCTCAGCAGCTCGCGCGAAGGCGGGTTTGAGCGAGGATGTTTTGCGTGAGCGCAAAAGGGCCCAGGTCGTGCCCGTGCTGTTGAAGAGTCAGCCAGCGGTGTTTGAGTATACGAGACAGGAAGAGTCAACGTACCTTGTGCTTGAAACGTCAGAGTTAGATAGGTTCAGGTCAGTCAAAGTCAGGGTCAGCGAGAGAGTGAAAGCGTGACGCACGTCTCGTGCCCCGCAACGAGGAACGTTGGCACCTCTATCGGCGTATTTAGTAAATTCCAACACATCGGAAGAGAGAAACATATACGAGCAAGGACCTCCTCCTCAGAAAGCCGCTGGCTCTCTGAGATATCATTCGCCGTGTTCGCGCGCACAAGCAGCGACAGCAGATCCCGCCCTCCGCCCGTCTCGAACGTCCCGCTCTCGGCCATCTCGTCTTTACTGCTCCGCAGAATCTGTCGGCCGATCCTGTTCATGGTGTCCTGCGACGTACGACAAACGGCGGCGAATTTCGTCGGCTGCATCGGGGGAAAAGGGAGGTGAGTCTGAGTCTGCATCAAGTTTGCAAGCTGGGGATGTACCTACCATGGCGCGCAAGGCGGGGACAAAGGCGAGAACCATGTCAAGCGCAGAAAGAGATGTGCTTGCCTGTACCGTGGCCGCGAACGCAATTGCGAGCTCTGTCGGGCGCTCGGCGCCGAGGGAGTTGAAGGGATAGTCGAAGCCTAGAAACCCGTGAGACCCATCACGGAGAGAATGATGAACCTGAACAGACCTGCGAGCCCGATGATATCCAGCGTGGTCTTGTTGAGCCACGGCAGAACATCCAGACGGACCGCCCCGCTGGCTGCTTGGGACGCCCAAATATTCCGTAGCTGCATGCATGTATGTTCGTCATGCTCCCACCTCAAGGTAAGGAGTGACGCACTTCCTCGGATTTTTCAAGAAATATGCTCGTCAGCTCTCTGATTTGGGGCGGCCCAAACGCCGGGTTCTGCGGAGTCAAGGATTAGCTTGAACGAGCATTATGTTGGAGTCATTGTACCATGATTTTCCTCTGAATCAAATCAGCGACTGCGCAGAGGGTGTCAGGGTGAACGGGTCAACGTACCTGTCTTCTGTGTACCTCTCCCTCTGTTACAAGAACTCCTTGATGTTCCAATTAAAATTCGAATCAAACGCATAACCTATTATATGCACCTGGCCCCACAATCAGGGAGAGGAGGTATCGCGACGGTGACGGGCGCTGATAGATGTCGTGATTGGTGAGGAAGTGGTTCAATGCCTTGGTGTCCGTCGTGTACAATCTTGACAACTGAGCCGATTCAGTCGCTCTGTGAATACCTACGAAATAAATGACCCACGCCGAAGAAGAAGGGATATTTCAAAGTCCGTCCGTACGTCTGCACCCATTTCTCCTGCACCGCGGGGCCATTCTTCCGTAATTCGTCAATTTTTCTTCAATGAGAGAGGAGAGACCAAGACAGACGTCCCGCAAAAGCTCCTTGCCGTTCCCATAGATGAAGCTACTTGATCTGGGCCCAGGAAGGTGACGGAGAGGAGAATTCAGCTCCTGGTACCAAAGCCTGAGGATCTTGAACAGCGAATAGGCAATCAGAGTTCCAGCAATGGATGCCAGCAGTCTTGAGAGCATGGTGGGAGTTACAAAGGGATGATTGTATGCGCGCACTGATTGCTCGCGAAGTCGGCGAAAATAGTATTACTGTAGTAAGGCTCACGGGGCCTCAATTGTTCACTGGCTCAGTTGTTCATTCCTCGGCAATCACGATAAAATTGCCATAAAAGGCAATTCGACAGTTGTTGGACCGAAAGTTTTCGCATTTTTAGGCCTATTTGGGTCAAAAATTGCGTAACCAAGGCCACATTCACAGGCACGTCACCCGTCACATGAACCTTTGGTACAGTAATAGAACACGTGTGAACTACGGTTGATGGTGTGAAAATATGCAGCAGATCAAAATAATGGCGGTGATGGGGTTCAGACGTCCGAAATCCTGCAAGCTTCTAGAAGATGTACAAAAACAACGATATATTTCCTTAAAAAGAGTGAAAGTGACATGTAATTCGAAGTATACAAAAGGCATCTTTCAGCCTTGTTAAATGGGAGACATAAAGGTGAACTGCCCCCCGCACTTTCAGATAGTCGGGAAGTTCATGGGCTGATTTATCTGATTTATCCAGGGGATAGATAACTAGAGATCCAGAGTCGTCGCTGTTCACGAGTGAGCCGCAAATCCCTCCTCCGTGGCATTCACTCAACTTGGATCAAAGTAGGTAGGAAACTCCGACGCCGTGTAGGAGCACCGCCAGCTTTCTGGAATCCACTCACTGGCAGTTTGGGTTCGACTCCCCGCGTCCGAATGTGGCTTGATCTCTGTCCTTTTTTGTTACCCGTCTCAAGGCCATTTCCTCCTTCCTTCTTCGTGCGTCTCATGACCTGATATATGTGGGGGATATAGAGTATGCAAATTTTCAACCTCTCCTCTGGACCGACCAATTCAAACCGACTAGTCCGCATGTTGGGAACATCGAGGCACTCTCCGCCTCGCGAGCCCTTACAGCCGAACTAGGCAAGAAATCATCTTAGCTTGCGGGCGAGCGTTTCACTTCGAATGGAGGTGGTGACTAATGCTCCTGCGCGTGCATGCAAGCTAATCTAAACAATTGAACCAGACAAAAGATTCGAACGAGGTGTACGGAACATCGTCAGGTTTCATACACGGCTGAATCACAAATAAGGCGCTACTCACTGTGAAAATTGCGGAGGTTTTGTGTTTCGAGGAGGTCCCCCAGTTGTCGGAGGATCAAATGGTATACACGATGCTCGCCAAATGCTCCCAAATTGGATTGTGTTCGGGAAGAGACTCCGTACAAGCAGGACAGCTATCTGCGCTCCAGCTCAGTCCAACCATTACCGGGTAACTGAAAAGAATGTATGAGAGATATGGCGGCGTCGATGAGTTGAGTCTCCCACCCTCAATTTCACCCTTTCGTTTCCGCCTGACGAAATTATCCCCCCGGACCCAAAAAATCGGCGCCTCCCCGGGAACCAAGCTCCCAATCGTCCCAGTAGTTGCCGCACAATCCCCTGACGAATCGGAGGTCGTACGCATGCGGGGTTTGCGAATGCTTGTACAAACTCGGATCAAACCATTGGATAAAAAGCAGCTTGAGCCGGGGGCATTCTTCCAATACTCTCAGAGCACTCTCCCAGGGGGACGAGTCCAGAGCAAAGTGCGTGAGAGCGGGTAGCAGCGGGATATCCGGAAGAAGCTCTACGAGGCTGCTGCCCTCAAATACGAATACGTCGAGATGCGTGACATATCGAAACAGAGGATGTCCTAAATTCAAATTGGCGGATCCAGGGGGGAACAAGGACCCTAAATTCAGGGCTAAGCGCTGAGCACGCGTTTCCGCAAGGAATGGAGCGACCGATGGGTCCAGAAATGCGATGTAACACCCGAAACTCAGGATCCCCCGTGCATACATAAGATTTCCTTTGCCTCAACCACGGAGAAGAAAGAAGAATACGATGTGAAGGCGACGTGGTGAACAGCGTCATGGAAGAACTTTGGGGCTTTGTTACTATCGCTCTCAGTAGGGGAGGATTATGCGTTGTTTGCCGTGGGATGCATGGATGACTCTGTAAAGAAAAGGCCCAGTCCTGCGTTCGAAATTGGGTAGACTGTGAGCCCAGCCGCATAAAGACTCCGACGGTCACCGACCAAATAAGCACCCGCTTGGCGACTCGTAGAAGGGTGGTTGGGATGGACCCGGGGTGCATGAGTGCTGTTGATTCACAGTTTTAAATGCTTTGCGTTCGAGTTCGGGTGGGAGTACAGGTTCCCCAGCTATGGCCATGAGTAACACGGAAGAAAGGATGGGGGGGGAGGGACAAGGGAGAGAAGACAGCGCACAGTCCCAACCGTCCGGGAATTACCAAACGATCAGTGGTCTTGAGCTGTATTAACCGTTCTTTAAGATTTTGCTCGTTCGGCTGTGCTATATCCCCATGTAACCATTCTCCTTTTGTCTTTCCTCTGCTCTTGCTCTTTGATCAACCCTTCTGTCCTCCACTGCCTTTGCTTCTCAACACAGCCCTTTTCATTTGTGCTGGAACAGCTGACCTATGCGCAGTCCTTCCTTGACATGCACAACAGACCGTACTTAGTCGTTGCTGTCTACAACGCAGCGATGCAGCCGTGGAGCCACATAACCTTTCCGGCAAACTCTTCCAATATATAAAGGCGGCCTGCTCTCGTTGGATCTCATTCTTTGCCCACTTCACTCGTCCTCACCATTAATTCTGGCCCTGATCTGATTTTTCACACATTCTGTCTGCCGGGTACTGGGCTTTGAATCTACCGTTTCTTTAACGAAATGACGAGGTTTCGTTTGTATTTCTTTGGTTCATCTCCATCGAGCTTATCCCCTTCCACGGTTCTCTCTCTTCCTCCTCCATCGCCTCACTCATTCATGCACAGTCTAATTCGTGTTTGACAAACACAGCACTGAAAGCTGTTAAACATACACCTGATACGAAGGCACTGTTCTCACCAATCCCGAATCCCGAACCGTGCAGCAACCCGCGACCCGAGGTGCGGTTAATTTAAACCCACAGCATCCCAGGCTGCAAGTAAATCAAGTCGGGTGTCTCTTTAGCGCAGAAGATCCAGAGGATCGACTTGGCTGGGATATGGGTGTCTCTAGAGAATCACGTAGGAATTGATCTCGGCTAGCTCTTTTAACTGAACTTCTATCTCCCTGAATCACAACGGCCTACAGCCTGCGCAAACGTCGCCGCAACAACCCCGGTGCTTTTCAACCACGGCACTAATAAGCTCCTTTAGGCGTCAATTATTCTTACTAGCACCACGATATCCAATGCTCCGGCCCTGCGGAGCGACTGCGAGACAGCACAAATTTGGACCTTGCGGGCGCAGTGGGGAGTCCCTGGCTGTGTCTCCAAAATTCTTCATGCGTTTAGCACAATTCTCACTACGCCCGCAGTATCGGCACTTTTTTTTTTTCACACAGCGCCCGATCGCCGTTGCAAATATAAAGGACCAACATCTCGCGTTCCTATCAACCAGTACCCAATTTTTTGCGCATTCCCATCGCTAACATCGTCTCTCTCTCTCGGAGCACTAGCCTACCTCATTCAAGCACCGAAGATCTTTCAGCTGCGCTGGTGGGTACTTGGGTTTTCGTCTTGGTCCTATCATTTCCCCACAATTGTAATTTTCAAGATGAATCAAATCCAAGCATTCAGTGCTATTTGGATTTCAACGCTTTGTTCCTGCTTTCTGTCCAACGGCAAATTTCCAGATGAGTCAATGCAGCCCTTGGTCCTCAAACGCCCCAAGATTTCTGTATTGTGGCAGCATCACTGCTATATGCCTATACTCCTAGCCGGCTCATTTTTCGGCACCAAAGCCGCCGCCGATTGTTAAAGGACTGGATGCGACATGCTATTCTTGCCTGACTGTGGTTGTGATGTTTTTCAATCTCACCAATCATTTGCCTTTCCCTTTCCTGGGCTGCATGTCGGACATGCGCTGGACATCAAAATATTTTAAATTGCCGGAGCGAAGCGCAGGCACATCTTGTCAAATCTACTGTGCTATTTCTGGGCTATATCGGTGCACCATCTCTCAAAGCGATTCTGTGCTTCTTTCAATATCGCTAGTCTCAAATTTCCCTGTTCTGTACCTGGGATTGGCGGGAGGATCGATCTCATTTACTCTTCAAGCCGTTGGTGAATCTTTTTCTGGACTGAGATTATCGATGTTACTTGCCCGCGGTACTGGCCAGTCGACTCCCGTTCAAGATTTCCGAACACGGCGCTTTGTGATGCTGGGGTGCCTTCTATATTCTCGCATCCCTAATGTACCCTGCCAACTGAACAATAAAGTTCATGTTGAAACAATCCTATGGAAATATTGATCTCCCCCGGTGTGAGCTTAAATTTCTCTTCTCAACCGGTGTCTTCCGCTAACACTTACGCATTTTGTTACCCGCACAGTTGCGATTCTTGAATCTTGCGCTCTTGAATACCGGAGCGAAGCGGATGGTTGTCTTGTGAAATAACAAAGATCCCGTTGGCTCCCCGCGTCCGAATGGATCAAGCAGCTAATTTTTTCGCTCTCTTCTCTCCTTTCGTGCATCCTCATTGTCCATTCGGGTATTGAGCGGAAGGGAATCGGGGCTGAATTCAAAATGAATCCCGCCCTCGTTCTCAGCCGCGGTTCAGGGCCGAGCTGCAGATCTCTCTATTATTTGCGCTCACTCACGGGCCTAGAAACTCGGTGACTATTTGTTCTTGGCACGTTCTCCAGTTCCACTTGTTTTACACGCTTTCGCTCACGCTACCTAAATGCTTTCTCTCAACGCCGGGGCCAACTTGTCAACCTACACTCTACCCTCTGCTAGACAATCTGGCGCCGCGCAAGAATTTGAACTTCCAGAAGTCCTGGGGCTGGCCACTCGGCATTCGGTTCCCCCCTTCCGAGTCACTAACACTCGTTTATTTTTTCACCGAAATATTTGCCTTTTTCCTCTCTGTTCTTTCTTCCAGTTCTTCCATCGCTGATTCGGTCAACTCCAGAGGATGACCGATATAATCTCTGGACTCCTGCACCGATTCTCTGGTTTGGATACTCTGCAGCGAACCTTGGCTGATGAGCTGATTAGCTTTTCAAGGTCGTAGAGATGCTCCGTGGGAGTCTGAATCCAGGCAGATCTAACAGGAATACACTAGGCAGAGAAGTTGGACATGGTGTGTGGAACACGGCCAGTTCACCTGTTGAACAAGGTAATTGAGCATAGACACTGGCTGATCGGGGTTCGATTCCCCGCGTCCGAATGGCGGATATGTCGTCTTTTTCTGTGTTCTCCGTTTGCTGCTTTCTTTGGACAGATTTGGGATACGTATATAGTTCCCGGGAGCAAAGACTCGTCCACCTGCGTGATGTTGGTTTGATCCAGGCAGACCGGACGGTCGGAATCAGTATCGAGAAATTGCACCGTAAGCCCGTACTGTACTTCCGATTCCATCCTCATGCAGGACTGAACCAGGCAGGGAGGTCGGACGTGGTGTGTGGAACACGGCCAGTTTACTTGGGCGATGCCTACTTAGGTAGACACTGGCAAATCGGGGTTCGATTCCCCGCGTCTGAATGGGGAGTTCGCAGTGATTCTTTTTTTTTTCGTCGTCCTGTGCATTTTCTGATACCTTTACAGATTGACCGTCCCTAGTATGTGGATCCCTTGTTCAATTCCTCGGACCGAAGGTTTGCAAGTCCAATCAAGCTGGACGTCTGGTCCGACAACATAGTTCTATTCGGGTGCTCGCGTAAACTAAAAGATTTGAGCTGTAAGTCTTTACATATATATATATTGCTGTCCGATACTTGAGAATTATTTTTCGAAGGTGTGAAGCAATAACTCAGGGAGGGAGAAAAAAAGAAGACTAAAGAATCCACAGTTCGGACGCAGGGAGTCGAACCCCGAAATGCTAGCGTCAAGTAAATCGACGATATATAGTCTAGCGGTGTTCCGTACACGACGTCCGAGTCAATGGGAGAAAGGAGTCGTTGCGGTTGTAGGGGATGGGTTAGTTGGATCCTGAGTGTGGAGTCAGTGGACTTGAAGGCGAGGTCCGAGGGAGAGCGGGAAAGACCTCGCCTTCGAGGACGCCGAAGCACTGGCAACAAGTTATATTTGCACCTACCTCAGTGCTCAGTCCTAGAGGCAGAGGTGGAGAAAAAACGAGGAGGCATTCGGATGCGGGGAGTCGAACCCCAATCGTCGTCGGTGCTTAACGAACGAGTGCATGTCACATCAGTGTGTCCTTGCGAGATCCGCTGTATTTTGCTTGGTTGCCTCGCGTCAATGAGCGCTCGAGTTGAACCAATTCAGCCAGTCGAGTCGACTGGTAGCTTTCCAAGACACAAACGCAAAGACTGATCATGAGCTCCGTAGTAATCAGGCGGTGAAGATTGGGTCTTTACGATCTCAAGTGTTGGTAAAAGAAACAGCGCACTCCGATTCCTATGTACATTGATGAATCGACAGTGGCTAAAAGTCCCAGTCCGAAGTCCGAGTAATGAATTACACTTGGATTACACTGCTAGTACACCTCACTGTCCGTTCAATTGGAGATCTTCGATGACACGTTATCGCTGCGTGGTCCATCAGCCAACAAAAGGATGGTTCGAAGGAAAATGCGTACCCAGTGATGTTCTCGAACTCATTGCGCGCGCCGTCGGTGATTTTCTCGTTCATACCGCGGTTCTCGGGGATGCCCTCCTTTTTCTCGAAAGCATCGAGACCTAGCACGCGCCGTCAGCGTCCGTTGTGTACTGGCCAGGATCAGGAGAGGAACCCACCCTTGTCGGCGTAGTCCTCGTTCCCCTGGTTGCCCTGTGTGGACGTGGTGTTGTTGTTGTTACTGCCAGAATCTTTGGAGAGGAACTCTTTTCCTTGCTCGAGGATGCCGGACATGATGCTGATGATGAGTGGGTTGAGGGTGGGGTGAGATGGGTGAGTGGAGGTTATTGAGAACAGCCCTGAGGCACGCGCTTTTGTACTGTGCCGCACGTCATGGTGGAGCCATCATAGCAACATGCGCGTCATCGCGGCGTATCACCTTTGTAGTTCGGTACCAATGCTGGTCATCGTGGCGGCGTGGAGTGCGTGGAGTGCGCCTCCTAGCGGCTCCTGACGTGTTCTGGTCATTCATAAAAATTCGGCGTATGTCGTTGCGGTGGGTGCCGTGAAGCCGCCAAATCCCGGCCGACGGCAGTCTGTTTGCCGATCCGGCCCGTCTCGGGTCCGGAAAACAGACAAGAAGGCAGCGACGGCAGCACCCGTCTCGGCATTGCAAATTCACAGCCACTACTCTGAACCTTGTTTGGATGACTGATACCCAGCCGCCGATACCAGGCATTCTAAAGCTATACCAAGTCCTGGACAAGTCCTGAGCAAGTCCTGGGCATGGCTTTGTGTCCCTTATCACTTCTAAGTCCCATTTCAGGCCTTTTCAACCTTGGCCGGTAAGATTTTCGTGGCAGATGCTCCCTGCACTTCCGCCACTCGAGTTAGGATCCACGCGAAGCCAACACAACTCAACTAGGCCAAGAGGTCATTTTCTGATCTCTTTGCAGCTTGATGCAAGGAATTCATCAGGATGAAGGTCTGCAAGTCTGCCACTTCAGTTGAATGCTGAAATGATCAATCAATCTGGAAGGCCGGTGGAGTGCACGTGTACGGAAATGTCAGATATGGTACGCCTTGCGGAGAAGAGCGGGGAAAATACATAATCATTAGCGTGCAGATGGGGAAGACACAGAGGCAAGCGAGTCGAGGATTAACGTGGAACAGATACCCATTGTACTTGGTGGACTGCGTCTGAATGAGTTCCCAGATCACAAAACAATTCCTGGAAGCTCACTGGAGCATCATCCTTGAACGCAGAGAGAAAAGCTCACAACTGTCTACCAGCTGAACACATCATCTGTGTGCTATACACCTCCTTTTTTTCTTTGGTCCCCTGCCTTGCAGCTTTTTTTTTTTTTTGGCAGATTTGGGACATATAATTGCCAGGGGCAGAGACTCGTTCAACAGGGTGATTTAGTTTCATTCCAGACGTCACAAGGCCGGAAGGTCAGAATCGTCGCAAAATTGTACTTTGACCTCACGCAGGACTGAAGTACGAAGTCGGACGTGGTGTGTGGAACACAGCCAGTTTTACTTGACGAACAAATGGCTAGATACTGGCAATCAGGGTTCGATTCCCCGCGTCTGAATAGCTCGCGCGTAGCAAAACACTTTTTTTCGTCGTCCTGTTCATTTTCTGATCTCTTTGTGCTTGAGAGTTGCATGCAAGGAATTCATTGGGATGAGGGTCTGCATGCAAGTCTGCCATTTCAGTCCAACGCTGAAATGATCGATCAATTTGGAAGGCTGGTGGAGTGTACGAAAAACAACCAGGCCGAGGAAGCAGATTCATGGACGTCTCTCTGCTCTACAACATCGAGCAAAGCCATCCATCCTGAAGCCAAAATTTACATACACACACGGAGACACAGATACGGGTGGTTTCGAGTACGCCCATTCAAGACGCACTCAGCTACGGCACGGATCAGCAGGCTACATGTGTAAACCAGATCGAAAATCCTCCGGCGGCGACCGTCACTGTCACGCTCGTTCCAGTGTTCACTCTGGATGGTGGAGCCCAAGGGTCAATGCCCACGGTTACACCGGCTCCAGGAGCTACAGGGTCGAATAGTGGCGGGAATAGTAATAAATCCAATGGTGGAGCACGCACCCTCCCCAGTTCCATAAGGGCTAGCACCGCATTAGCCCTGCTCATGATAAACGGGTTTTTCATTATTTGACCTCGTCTATCTGTGTTTGTCACCGTTGTAGCAGTGTTTGGGATCCCAATGTTTATGTTTTTGTTTCTTCAATCTATCAATAAGTTCAAAGGCCTGGCCTAACCCAAATATTTGAACAACCTAAATCGGCCAGACACTAGAAAAGTCAAAATAAAATGGATCTATTTAGAATCAAGGTCTTCCTCTATCTGCTGGTCATTTGTTTCTGCAGACGACACAAATTCCGGTATTACCAATCCTTGACATCCGATCAATTATCGTCCACCTTCCCCACGACTTGACACGAACAACAACCGAAATGATCGTTTAGATATCAGTGACAATTTTGGTGTTCATCATATTATATGACACGATCTCCTTGGTAGCATCCTTCCCACCAGTCGCACACAGAGTAATTACCGTAAATGTAAGGGCAACCTTAAGCTCGGCGTGGGGCATGGAAACTAGTGGGGGAATCTGAAGAATAAATATAAGTACTAGAATACAGGAGCGGAAATACTACGCACCTAGTGGGGGAATCTGAAGAGAAGAAAGGATGAGGATTCCCATGCTAGGTGAAACCTTATATATGAATTGATAACTACCCAGTAGCACGTGTCTGGAGGTATCTACAATGATCGCGGGCCTGATCGCACAGCACGTGCCAGCGAGAGCGGACAGATGTCCCAGGCGGTTTGACAGTCGGATAGAAGGGCACAGGAGTATCCGGAGCGCCGGGCACAAAACCATCTGGAGCATCCGGAATGGAATTTCTCGGCAGCATCAACCCGGTTACCACATTGAGCCCCCACCAAGCCCCCACCAAACTGAGGATGGGTGCCTCATCCTGCACAACTGCCATATTGGCCCATGCACCTCCGATCAAGACACGATCCAGCTCACAGCGGAGGTCACCGACATGGAATTCCACCCTGTCATGGAGCATGTCTTTCTGACGAGCGACCGGAAACGGAATGTCTGTCTGCACGATACATGCATGGCCTTTGTTCAACTCCTCCAGCGGATGCAGGAGGGTGCTGTGCAAACTGTGTGTACCCCCACATACATGACACACTTTGTAGTGCTCACCAACGAGGAATAGTATAACACTAAGCTCTCGCAGTGCGGCATCCAGCATTTGAGCAATCCCGAGACAAGCAGCATTTTGTTTAATCGCCAGGGTATGTGTTGTTTCTGGTGCACACCTCATTCCATTGCCAGCACAGGGACACAGCTTGGTGTTACGATGCTGGTGAGGACCATGCAAATAAATATCCATTGAGTATGCTGACTCTGCCAAGAACTACTTCCCCCATGATCTACTCACTCAGCAACGTTGGCCCGTCACGGTCTGCAGTGCGTCCAATCTCCCGGACAGCACACCCATCCCGCCTGGCGAGCGGACGTACGCGAATGCATGCACGATGGAGGTGCCCTGCTTCTTCCCGTGTCCATCACCGGGTATGTACTGATCAAACGCAGCATGGCTCGTTCAGCAGGCCTGGGCCCGACACAGACAAGTTGTATGCTGCAGGCTCAGACGACTTCCGGGCATATATCTGGTCGCTCCTGTTGCCTGCCTCCCTCGCGGCGCAGCGTGGAATTATCCCATACGCTCTGAAGCGGCGGCAGCAGCGGGATCGGCTCCTACAGTACTAGTGCCTCCTGCATCAGGAGCCTTCCCTTTTACGAGTACTTTATGTAATAAATACTCGTTCTTTTCATCAATCGAGACCAGTATTTTGAGTTCGCGTTATGTTCATCAGTGCGTTTTTCCGATGTAATGAAATAGTGGCTGAGTTCATTAGATTTTTGAAGTCTTTTTAAGAGCTCGATCTAATGACTTTAGCGCTTATATAATGCATCAGAACGGCGAGTGTTCGATTCCCTGCGAGTGCATTCTTATACACTTTCTTCTGTTTACTCGTATTCTTTATATACGAGCGCCCCTTTCATCTGTATAAATCCTAAGTATTGCCGTTCTTTTTAACACTACCATCACACATTATCTGCAGTACTTCAGCCTTAGAACCTTGACCCTCCTCTAACTCGATCGGCGATCATTTCTCTCGGATATATCCGATGTGTCTTGCACGCTTGACTTCGGGTAGTTCCGACGACCTCATTGATCGCCCGCTTGTTCCAAGCACACATTTAGTGCTCCGCAAGAATCCGCGGGTACTGAGTGTTTTTTTTATTTATTTATTTATACAGTCGTGCCATAGTCCACCGGTCGACTCGTCTTCGCCCCCCTCCAAATAAATTACGGGGGGGCGCCTACTAACACTCGCTATATGTATTGTCCGACCCGCTCGTACATGACTCTCCTTTATGAGGTTGATATTATGCCTTATTGGTGCCTTACTCTCTGTTTCATATTCTAGCATGAGTTCAGACCCAGATCGCGCATCCGTCCACTGCAGTCGCCCTACAACTATTTTCCACCCTCCCTCCGTCCCTTGGGTCGCTCCAATAGCCGTGCTAATGCACACCAAGCTTCCCGGCTGTACGGCGCATTCAAACTCGTTCACGAACAACAATTGGTCCGAACCTATGGGTTGGTGTCTTTAACTCGTTATACTATGTCGGCTTTTGTATTTGTCACTCACCCTCTGCATCGAAGTTATCACGGCCATCCACCGCATTCACCGCGGTGGCCACCGTGACAATCTGTTGCTCCCAGATAATACCCAGCTGCCGGGTCAGGACGGTTCTTTGGCTGAATGTCGGTCGCGTAAGGACCAATATGCCAGTGGTCTAATTTGAATGTGAGCAGCGTACCAGGTACCACCCTGTCATTGCTTACCACAGAGTGTACCTTTCTGATCAGCGTAAAGCATATCGGCTCAGGGTTCGTGTCCTTGCCGTTGTCGCTGCCCTTGCGCATATTCCCTGATTGTTCTTGAGGCCTCGATATGGTGATAAGGGTTAGGTCTTTCTGAGTCAGTTCGCAGTGTACTCCGAATATCGTGTGGTATAGCGGGTTTGGTCTGCTGTTGATATAGTTGATAAGACCGTAGAGTACAGTGTTGGTCCAGGATGTCATGTTTGGGACTGGATGTTGTAATAGGAGTAAGCAGAATTTATTTAAATGTTTTTCCCCCTATCATGAATGTCTCTACTTCGGAGCTTTGACGGTGTTTTGAATTAGATGTGTAAGCAGCCGGGCGTGCATTTTTCTGTCCTTGTATTGGGCTGTATTTTATTTGATAACCGGTTTGACCTGTTCTATACTACATTGCTACGTGTTAGACGAATGTGCCCTGTTGTCGCATATGGTCAACATATGCAGTTTCTTCGCGGCAGATGCGCCGTCCTCCTCGTCGCTCTCAGTACTAGTCGTTATCCGTCGCTTCGACAGTTGATTCCCAGCGTGCCCCAGTCCCTTTGCTGCCGCTTTCTTGGTTTGATCCGCCTTGTACGCCTCACGGGCGAAGTGTGCTTCCTGTCGAAAAAAAAAACAAAATGGATCAATGTGTGCGTCAGGCAGAATCGGACATGGTCATTGACCTTCGTAAAACGGCCGTCGAGGAAAGTCAAAGTCCTCAGCACTAACATGCAAGTCCATTCTGGGCCCACGTTTCTGCCCGGTTTCTTCCATGCGACGAAGGCGAAGCCCATCTCGACTATATCCCCTGTTTTGAATGTGCCTGGATCCTTCTCGACGTATCTCGAACAATGTTAAAATTGTCTGCTGTTGTACGAGCGGTAAGACTTACTCGTCTTCTTTCAACGCCATATACATGACAGCGTTGTCGAAGCAGTGGGCTACGTGGTCAGACAGGTGGCATCCCAACACGCCGTGAGGGTCCATCCTAGGATGAAAATCCGTTTGAGAATTCGCCGGTATATTTCGGCCAACAGTGAAGTATCGGCAGTTGCTACTGATCACAGCGTCGTCTTCGTCTGTTGGTTCTGGTCTCCACGGCTCGACTGCGCCTTCAGCAAACACAGAGTACATTGTGCATCTGACTTCCTGTATGTTCTCCACCGCCTTCCTAAAGCACACAGCGTTCCATCCGATCACGGAGGCGTGTTGGCGCGCAAACTTGATCCTTTCGCTCTTCATACTGTTTGTTCCCAGCAATCAGCTTGTATCGGGTCGACCAGACCTTTGAACACTCACTTCGATCCTTTCACAGGCGGCAGGTCCTTCGTTTTCAATGCGCCCACTACAGTGAACACGGCTTCTTGACGGTGCTGCTCGGTGGTCGGAAACATCGCCTTTGCGCTTTGGCCGCCGTTGACTTCTTTGATGGTAACAAGTTCGCTCTGACTTATCAGGTCCCTTGCGACGATATAACAACAGTTCGCTCACGTTCAACGCAGTCGCGGGCCACGCCACGGCATTCTTGATCAAGGGCGCGTCCTCCTTGCAGAGTCTTTCGTTCCATTCCACTATCGCTTGTGCTGCAGCAGTCTCAGGTTGATGCAGTCCGTTGGCACGTCGACATACCTGCGGCCTGTGTGGGGTAGAAAGAGTCCATATAGAGAGTATCGGATGTTGTATCAGTGACCGAGTAGGTGATCCTAGCGCAAGCATCCTCGATTCCATTGGCCCGACTTTCAATTTAGGCCGGCGATCTAGCTGTTTCTTTGTTTGGCTTGATGGATCGATTGGCTCAGTTCGGTGCTCCTAGCGTTTGTTGATCCATGCATGTGTTTAAAGTGTATCCGCCACCTGGTTCTGCACATCGATATCCTCTGTGTCACCTCTTTTATGTTCCATTTTACTTTGTCTTTAAATTGGTATGTTTGCTTTCCACCGGTGTTACGTATGTCGCAGCACATAGGCCATTGCTTTGGGAAATTATCTTGTGTTCACTTTTCCGCGTCGTCAGGATTCATTCCGATCATTAGTCACCTAGGGGCACGGCTTCGGAGTTTACTTTGGTTGATTTTCAACAGTGTGATATGTATCGTGTTAAAATTTAGGTGTCTTGCAATCGATCAAGGGTACATCCCTCTTTTCGGATTGGTCCGATTAAAATACATTGATCCAGTTTATATCCACGAATTTAGGTGTTGTACTGTTTCTGTAACATTGTGATATGTGTTGTGTTGAAATTCATGCGTATTCGCAATTGATCAAGCGTACATACACATCACTCTTCTGTTTGGCCCGAATGACGTACCTGTATCCTCTAACGGCGTCAGCGCAGTCCGGCCTGGAGCTCTCCATGTAGTACCATTATAATGTGCCCTGGCCGGGCCACAGGTGCATATTACAAAGTGTCTCCTTGCTTGCCAGGCCTGGTGCACATTATAATGTGCACCCTTCCCCTGCCATTCCCGGCATGCTGCTGCCTGTTCCGGCATCAATGGCATGGTCCTTATTTGTACCTGCTTATGCACCTTCTGTATTAGGCTTCAGATTGATTGACAGCATCTGCCTGTCAATCAACACCTTCTACCGCAATCACGGGCTTTTATCTGTCAATTTGATGGATAATTCCCAGGCATGTACATCAAATTTGCCATCATTTATCGCCGGCTTTGGGAATTGTTTTGCATTTTGTGCACCAACCAGGGACTCTCTTACCAAACCGTAAACACATTCAGATAGGCCTCAGCAGGCTCTACAACTTTCGTTTTGAGTGTATTTTTGGATTTGTACCACCAACTTCCTTTTTTGGCCACTACGCTTTTCGCCCAAAAAGGAAAGTCTACTGTTTTCTCCCTCCCTGGCTCAGAATTCAATCGTTTTTGATGTTCTAACTGGTCACAGATAATGTTGAATACCATAAAAAGTGAACTAGACCACAATTGGAAGCAATGAATCCCTGTAATGGGGATATAATGGGGAAAATAGTAGATTTAGCTCTACATGCTTGTATCTTTGTGGTATAGCCATGCAGGCCTTGGCCAGGCACCTTGGGTTACTTGTTAGTAATATGGATATGTTGTGCAAACACCATAATAGACTCCCAAAAGAAAGTGTGCATATTTTGACCAGAATGGAAAATCCGATCATTCTCTATTTTGAGTCTATGGAATGATCCAGGATGTAGCATCCCTACTCAGGAAGCAGTTTACATGTGTAGAAATGTATCTGATAGGTTTCAAACCTAGAAACCAGCCTGCCAATGAGGATTGGATGTGCAAATGTTTTATATGAATCCTTACCTTCCTTAGCATGCCAAAAAGGCTTGGAATGGGAGACACAAGTTCAAGGAAGATCTCACAGGCCTCCTTGAGCTCTGGATACAAAAATTCTGCCAATAGATGGTCTGGAAGTTTCAGATTGTCAGATGACATTTTTCGCTTATTTACTGAATAGGGCACCAATAAGAACAGCTAGTGCAAAATAAACACTCAGAAGAGGAAAAGCTTTGATGAAAGACCCACAATCAACTTTATTTGAAGAAATTTAGACAGGTTTTGAGTGGATTGTATTTCCGAGTACATAGATTAAACAGCAACTTTGAGTGCCCTTGTTGCACATAGCTGAAAACACCATCTGGGCAAATCTTGACCAAAATCCCTCAAATAAAAACCAAAATAGGTCTTTCATCATGTCTCTCCACTTTGGGATTGTTTATGTGGCACTAATGGCTCTACATCAACCCCAATTCACCAAATAAGCGAAAAATGGCATTTGCAATTTCGGAACTTCAGGGTCATATATGGAGATTTTCTTTGGCTCTAAGTGTTTGGATACTTTCTAATATTGGTTCTAGGTCCATAGCACACATTGTGTAATGGTGGCCTGTGGCAAACAGGGTCAACAGTCAGTCAGAGCATGTTCATCTTCAACCTTGCCATGCTGATGCAAAAGGGCATTAATAACCTCACCATTGTGTTTATATAAGTGGTAGATGTACTAGCATTATAAAAGGAACCACTGAAGTGACTACAAGCGGTGGGAATACAGCAATCATGGTGTTTGCTATTGTAGCCAAAATATGCTCTCTTGACTGGTCAAGTCATTTTTACTGTATGTAGAGCATATGTCTGGCATAGATATATCAAGGAGCAAGAGTTAGCTTTGATTCTCGGGCTATACCACAAAGATACAAGAGTTTAGAGCTAAATCTACTATTTTCCCCATTATATCCCATTACAGGGATTCATTGCTTCCAATTGTGGTCTAGTTCATTTTTTATGGTATTCAACATTATCTATGACCAGTTAGAACATCAAAAACGATTGAATTCTGAGCCAGAGAGGGAGAAAACAGTAGACTTTCCTTTTTGGGCGAAAAGCGTAGTGGCCAAAAAAGGAAGTTGGTGGTACACACCCAAAAATACACTCAAAACGAAAGTTGTAGAGCCTGCTGAGGCCTATCTGAATGTATTTACGGTTTGGTAAAAGAGTCCTGGTTGGTGCACAAAATGCAAAACAATTCCCAAAGCCGGCGATAAATGATGGCAAATTTGATGTACATGCCTGGGAATTATCCATCAAATTGACAGATAAAAGCCCGTGATTGCGGTAGAAGGTGTTGATTGACAGGCAGATGCTGTCAATCAATCTGAAGCCCAATACAGAAGGTGCATAAGCAGGTACAAATAAGGACCATGCCATTGATGCCGGAACAGGCAGCAGCATGCCGGGAATGGCAGGGGAAGGGTGCACATTATAATGTGCACCAGGCCTGGCAAGCAAGGAGACACTTTGTAATATGCACCTGTGGCCCGGCCAGGGTACATTATAATGGGACCACAGGGACTGTTGCGGCCTGAATATGTTACCATGACTCTATATACTGTTTTTTTCTGTATACTGTTGTTACTCCGCCTCAACTTTATTTATTGTTTTATCAGCAGACGAGGACCTCGCACATTACATACCTATACAGGAGTAGTGCTTCGCAACATATTGATGATCGGATCGAACAATGTTGATTGCATATGCCGCATCGCCCTATATGCATAATATTTACGAACCGGCCCGTCCAGGAAGCGACCTTGTCGAACACACACCCTGTTGCATATAGTATCATCTACTAAGCCTCCTGTAAGGAGTTTTTTGTTTTTATGTCCTTCGCTCCAATTGTCACGCTCTATCTCAATATTAATTCCTGTTGTTGTGGTCCGCATTGCTTGATGTACATTTATCACATGTGGGTTCATTGTAATCTTATCCCTGTTTAGCCTTTATTCCAATTTAGGAGTATGATGCGTATGATTGTTCCCCATTTTGATCCAATTCTGAATCTTAAACAGGAGCATTATGTACCTTTCAACTCATCCGCCCTTATAAGGCGAGTACGCTATTCGTTTATTATTTGTCCTGCCATATACAGAATGTCCGACAAAGGTTCCCCTGGTCCAGTTACACCTCGTCGCAAGCCTGCCGCTCGTATGTCGACTGGACGTCGCGCCCCCGCGTGAGTTCACGCTTTAACCTCCTTCCCTTATCCATACTGAGTTGATTATATCACAGCGCATCCAACCCTTACGTTGACATAGAGGCCGCCGAGTCTGGGGATTCTGCGGCGGAGGAGGACCTCGATCATTACGAATCCGATTTCATCGACGATAGAGACAATGGCACTGAAGACGCTGAGTGAGTGTTTTGCGGTTCCTTTCATGATGGATATAAATGTTCTGTTGATCAGTGCTCCTATTGCATGGCCACGTACCCCTTCGCCCGTTCCGCCCAAGCCCGATGGTAACTCTGCTACCTCTTCCACGGTCTCTGGTGGCGACGGATCTGGCTCTGCCAAGCGTGACCATAAGTCTAAAGTGATACCCGCCGCCGCGCCGTGAGTGGGCCTATTTGCTTTGAACTGTCCCATCTCACGCATGTTGCCGTCCCTGACAATGTATGTTTTTAGCCCTACTCCTATGACTACTCGTAGCCGAGCTAAAAATCCGACGGCCGCTGCAGTCAAACCGTCGCCTCCGTCAAAGCAGAGCAAGGCCGCTGATTTAAATACCAAGGGCTATCAGGGGTGAGCGCTTCCTATATATCTTCATTGGCGTTCTTCTAACGACAGTACAGGTCTCTTGATCATACCAGTGTCGGTGTTAAATCTGATTCTGTCGTACCTGGTACGGAACGCGGTGATACTCAGCGCAAGTTAGATACGGTGCATAAGGCGATTGTACCGTTGACTATCAACATGGACAGTGCTGAACATGAGTGCGTGTTCAGATGCACTTCGCTTTTGTCTGACGAATTAGCAGGGAATATCTGTTGTTCATGAAATCTAGAAAGGCCGCTGTTCAGTAAGTCCCTGCTGCTTCCACTATTGAAGGTCTATTATTAAACGCCACACTAGGTCCGGTCAATCCGCTCGTCAGCCTGCTACCCATGATACGGTTCCCTCGTCACGATCCGCGCGTCCCGTCCACACCTCGCTATCGCGGCGGAACCTCGCGATGACGCGGAAGAGTTCCGCGTGTTTGCGTTCATAAGCTTCTAGCCAGCGGTACATCTCGGCCTCGGCGCGGAACCACTGAACGCGATCGCCTAGTACAGAGGTTAGCATACGGCCGGCACGATTCATAAACAGACTTACTTTCTCGCTTGTACTCGGCCAATTTACCCTCGCCGGCCACTCCCCTCGACACACTTTCCAGCCATATCCAGCCATCTCCCCTCTTTTTCTTCCCCTCGCCTCCTTTCTTTTTCTTTCTCTCACCCCGCGCCCGTCCCAGCTTCCCCGGCTCTGATGGCAACATATCCAAGTCGCTGTCTTCGGCCCCAGACGACACCGGGCAGTCCACCGCTACGTCGTCCGGAATGATGTCCTTCAGACGCTTTGGTGCCCGTGGAGACTTCACCACACCGCCTGCATAGTCAATTTAGATAAGTAACGACTTGAGTGGCTCCTCCTTACCTGCACGTTTCAGCGTCTGAGTACCCGTCATGAACTGCGGCTGGCCTTCGTCCTCGTCGCGCCTCTTGACCGGTGACAGAGACGAAGCGAAACCTCCGCTGTGGACCGTCCCGCCACTTTGCAGATACCAGGCGGTCCCATCAAATAACCGCGAGTCCCCCTGCATCCGATGTAGGTGCATTTCCTTTCTACGCGTATCTCGCAGGGTCAGCGGCAGGTAGGGCTCCGTGGCGTCCTTGGGCATATGACCCAGATGCGTCAGAGCAGCCCGCGCCTTGTTGTACATGTCCATCTCGAAGAACTTCATCAGCTCCACGTTCTGGATGTTGCGCTGCGAACGTGTGATCCCAACCTGGCCGCGATAATCCAGCTCCCGGGCCTTCCTGATAGCGGATAGCGCTAAAGAGGCTGCACGGACAGCAAGAATACCGCTGTCCGCCTCGCTGCATCGTAGTTTGATTTCGGCCTGGCGCAGCTGCGAGTCGGAGTCGGTGGAATCCGTCGTTGTCCGCTGGCCATGCTTCATGCGGTATGACAGCAGCTGGATTGCCATCAGCTCCGGCTCGTTCACGTCCAGCATGCTGAGCGTCAGGCGCGGGTATATCGTACGCTGGTGCTCTCTGAAGTTCTTGAGGGTGATGTTGAGCGAGTCGCGTACTCTGGTGATAGTGTTCCACGTTTCCTGCAAGGGATGCTGGCGGTGGTTCTTCAGAAACGCGATAACAAGCACTCTGCATCGCAGCATCAGTATCACGACACTTTCTGCTGGCGGAAAAATACATACTGCTGACGCTCGATATCCATGCCATCGCGGACCCACTGGGCCAACGAGGTCGTTGGCTCAGACCCGGCTGCGCGCGGCAATCGCTGCCGTTGCTCTTGTTCCTCGCGCTGCCGTTGCTCTTGTTCCTCGGCGAGCAAAGAAGCAAGCACATTCTCGATGGTGAGCACTACATTTTTTTAGCTTGAAAAATCTGCCATGATTCAATACGGGCGTACCTTTGGTCGATTGGTGTTGATACACGCTTGCAAGTTTGCCATCATCTGACTTGCTAACCTTTCGCGACAGTCGCGACCAACCACCGACTTCCGTGGAATGCTGCCTGCTGAGGTCCTCCAAGACGGCCATGTGGAGCTCGAACAGCCGAAGCGCGTCGGCGCGCTCTCCTGCGAGAAGTTCCGCTGTGAAATAAAAAGTTAGTAATGATAATGATAATGCCGCCAACAACAGAGACTCACCCTGGCGCAGTACCTTCCTCCTATTCCACGCGTCTATGACAAAATTGATGGTGTCGTGGCGGGCACCTCCAGTCATTTGGCGCGTCGACGCCCCGAGAGGGTTCAGGAATCCCCATATCATCTCCGCCGTCTCCCTGTGGAAGTGTGCCCGGCACGCTGATAAGCACGGGATTTGTCCACCCATGAAATCTTCGCTTTTTCGCGTTTTCATGACAAGACATGTGCCGGGCTATGCTCCAGAAGCGTCAGTACTGAGGTTCCCAAGTAGCTGGCAGGGCAGGAACCACTGAGTAACGGATGGGAACGGGGAGGAATACTCTGGAACCATTGGCATGTGCTCGCTCCGAAACCTGTAGGAGATGTGTAGCCCAACGACCAAGTGGAACGTGAAGTCTACTCTATTCCGCTCACGGAACTAGACGGGACGGACTGGAATCCTGTTGTGGTGTGTTGGACATGAGACGCGTAACGCGTTCTGATCATATGATCACTGGAAGGGGCTGGGAACATCATATCTTGATGGATCCACGCCGTCCCGGGCATTCCGGATAAGGGATGGTCACTAAGCGAGGGTCCGATCACTTGGACCTACACTCGTCGGCTCCTGGAGCAAGTACCCATACTGGGAAGTACTTTGAATGTGGTATCCCTGGAGAGCTACGGACTGGGGGCTTCGGTTCCAGATGTTCCGGTAGACGGGAAAGGCACCGGCATTGGGAGGAACAGCATATACAGTCGGGATCGACATAAGGGATTGGTTGTGATGGCTCCGGCACAGTCTGACCGATCGTACATGTGCACAAGATCGCACCAGGATGGCGTGCTCGACATGGGCAGCCAATAGAAGGACTCAGATACCCATTCTTACGACGGATACACGGAAGTCGGACGGATAAACAGACTATTTTACTCATACTTACTTATTCTTGGACGTTTCCATGTGTTTCAGCGCTTTGTATTTAAGTAGTGGGGCATCTTGGGCGACTTCACGGAATCACCCCACGGCTAGTAGGCGGAAACACTTGCGAATTGGGCAGATACCGGGGAGTTCGAACAAGGTGTCTCTTAGAATTCATCTTGGCTTGGAATCTTTCTTTTGTGATCGGTATCCTTGGGATCCGACTTTGCCGTTCGACTGGAACTGTTGGGATCGTGCTGAGTACGCACTTGGTTGTTTGGGTTGTGTTGTGAAGAGCTTGGGATCGGAACCCACTACTGTTAAAGAGCTTGGGATCGGAACCCACCACTGTCTGGAGCGCTTGGGATCGGAACCCACTATTGTTGTTACTGTATCATGCTTGGAATCGGCATCCACCTCGCTTTGGAGAACCCCAGCACCCCGTTCTCGTTTGTTTTCATAGCTGAGAAGCTTCACATCATCGCGCTCTGTGCTTCCTGTCTGTTCGGGTCAATCCTCGTTCACTCAGATCTAGCCTGAACACTTGCACAGCAAGGGTTCCATTCGCATCGACACTCTCGTTGCGTTCCACTAGCTTTCCTGTCTGTTCCGGTTCCATTCCGGTTCACTCAGATCAAGGCTCAAGTACTTGGACTTCGTTCCAAGGACTTCTATAAACAATACAACGCTCTCTCCTCGTTTCCGAGGTCTATACCATTCCCTGCAACCTTTTATAAGGCCCTGTACCAGGGTCTGATCCTCGTCTGTGCACGTCTCGAGCACTTCCGTTCCGTTCCGACGCACTTCTGTGTGTAGGTTTGGTTTTGGTTGGTGTTTTCTTGATAGGTTCAGAGCACATCGATCAACGCAAAATACACCGCCTGCCAAACACATTGACAATCCGGCCCGTGCCCGTTAATGTGAGCTGCCGGAATCTGCCCTTCTACCTCCTCCAGCATCTCGTGGAACCAACTGTCCTTCGGGAAAAGGACAGTGGCGCGCTTGAGCTGGTTGACCACGAACGAGCAATAGCTGTCGTAGCTCATGACTAATGGTGTGGCGGACTCTGGGCCACGCGGCGGCGAGTTCGTGTGTCTGAGACCCTCACGCTGTGCGTAAGTTCCTAGTGCGAAACTAATCGGATAAATCAGCGGGCCGCCTTCACAGCCAAAAGTAGGTAAGTACTTACGCCTCACCGACTAGCATGTCGACAAATGCCAACATGACCGCGTGGTCGCAGGCAGTCCCTACGACACCGCTGATAGCGACATTCCCGTACTTCGCGTGACCCTGGTGCCGAATCGATCCAATATGCGCCTTGCACGGCACTTCCTGCGAGTCGTTCTCAGCACTGAACAGTAAGAGGGCCAGGGCCAGAGTTCTTTACCTTGTCCTCCTTCGCGATCACATACTCCTTCGCTATCGGTTCATACTCTTTTTGAGGGGGAAAATGCATGTTCCCGTCCGTGAGGGCCGTGTCGCTGCCATCGTCGCGTTTGAAGAACATGTTGTTCTTGTAGTTGCCGTCAATCGTAACATGCTGGGAAACAAGATGCCTTATAGTCCATGAGCGTCAGCCTGCTCGGCGTGTAACATATATTCAGCACTCACCGAAGAAACCTCGGGACGTTGACAATGCTGGGCATATTCACGCCTCTTTCTGGGCAGGCTGCGCACTGCATACCCAGATACCCTCTCGCGCGATTGGGGTACGGGCGGTCGGCTTCGCCAGGCAGAGGGACATCGTCCCTGTGAGCATGCCCCCGCTGCATGATGACGCTGAGATGTTGATGGAACCGGGTGATGGCGAGAAAGTTGGCGTATATGTCCTAAGATCGTGGTGTTAGGATCCCTCGTCCAGACTAGGGGAAGTTGGACCCACCGGAACCCGCGCCCGCAAAGAAGGGGTCTGCCATCCGCTGCAGAACGTGTACGAAGTTGTACGCGGAACCCTTCCCCTGATTACGCTCCTCGCGATAATACTCGAGCAGACCCAGTGTATAGCCTGTTTTCGGATCTTCGACGCTCCTGGGGAATATACCCGCGCGCAGGAGTTGCTGGAAAGCCGGAGCGCTGCGCTCTCCGTCGACAGTCTTGCACCGGCAGAACTTGATGGCGGTGGCATGAATGCCATTTGTGTCCACCAACGTCAATGTCCGGGCCAGGTCTGCCTCGGGACACCGCTCGCCATAGTGGCCCAGGGCAATCGAGGCGTTCTTCATCACCCAGCAGAAGTCGTGCTTCTGGAAAAATTTCCCCTTTGCATCCCAGATCAGTGCCCAATGCGTGGGCATCGTCCTGTGCTTGTGCAGCCAGCATTGGGGACAGAGAAGCTCCGCCTGGAGGCATTCGGTGCACGCAACAGTCCGAACGTGCCTGTCGACGCTGCAAGAGCAAGGCGTGTGAAGTTGAGACGAATAATGGAGGGACAGCATGGTGTCTAGAAAGACAGCTTGCTGTGCCTTGAGTTCATCCATATGAGCCACAGTCTGGAAACGATATTATTACGGCCCCACAGTGCTTGAAATTGAGATAATAAACGCACCTGTCGTTTCTTTGCACCCTTCTCATCGCACGGCGCGGTCGTTTCATATGCCGGGACCGCACCCGGCTCCTCTTCATGTGCGTCCGGGAACGGTAGGGATGCCCCGCCCTCGATCATGTCCACCTCGGGTGCAGGGTCGACACTGCTGGCGGGTCGTGCCACCGTCGTGTTTGCAAGGTAGCGCTCTTCTGATTGGGGAACAGAAGAATCTGTGGGGGGTAAGTCCGCAGCGCTGGCCACCGGTGGCAAAGGCTGACCAGTGTGGTAGGTGATTTTGTACGTTGGCAGGTTGGTGGCCAGCATCGAGGTACTCGCAGTCGCGTTGTGGCAGCTGACATTTTGGTTTTTCTTGCTGCGAACACTCTTCATTGTGCGACGAATATAGCGCAAGACGTCGACAACCGAAGACCTGAGACGACGTGAGTTTTGAGGATAGATTCAAACAAAAAACGTACAACCGAGTGCCCAGGTCGAATAACAAAGGGCCGTGATTGATGTGGCCACACAAGCGCTTTGGGGATGTCTAGCAGACATTCACGAGGTCTGACACTCCTAAGAACGCGTCAGTATTCGGCGCGTTAAAGGGAGAAGAGAAATCATTCACTGGATAATGTGGATTTATTCGTTTTCGAGAATTACAAGTCGATGTGCAGGTAGATAAAAAGACCGTTTGACTACGAAGAAGAGTAGTACTACAAAAAATAGACCGTTCGAGGAGGGAGCATGGTGTTAAAAAAATGGGCAGAGGTACGGCGCCAACATGAAGTCTGGCGGGCTGACATGAAGTCTAGCCCTGGGAATGGTGCAGGCCGACATGAAGTCTGGCCTGCACCGAGGGTGCGCCTGGCGGTCGGTTCGTCCTGCTGCTGAGTTTTCTCGGCTTGCCGTCGTCGCGCTGGTGGAGGCTGAGGAGGCGGGAGATGGAAGGAAAGATCACGAGTCACCTGACGGTGACTGCACATCATATCCATTTTCGTCTAAGTCCGTCTCCTCCGAGTCTTCTCTCCCTCATGCCTCGTCCGACCGCGCTACCACAACCCGCGCTACCACAACCACCTGATCCAGACTCCACGTCGGATCGTAACCTGGATCCAGACTTCACGTCGGATCTCTGTTATCATGTTTGTTCGATCTTCCAGACTTCACGTCGGAAGTTATGGCTCACAACTCGCTCCGCAAAGCGCATACCCACACCTACATGAACCTAGCAGAAGATCAAGTGGTATTAGCGCTCTCCTTAGTTTCTGTTGTCGACCCTCTGACGATGTTTTACGCACCTCTAATAATCCCCGGACATTTTGGGCGGCTCTTGATTTTATCCTGAATTATATCGACTCAAGCAGAACTCGGATGTGGGTTTTACACCGCGCTTTTAGCCCAGCATTCTGATATTTTCCACTACACAGAACAATTGATTGTACCTGCGCGCGTCAAATTCTCGCCGCCGCACCACTTTCCCGCCCTTGGTGTTGTACTCGGACGTTTCCACATCTGCCGGCTTCGAATGCGCCCCCCGCCCCTCTTCACCGCAAGACGTTGTACAATCTCGGGGGAAAGCACCGCGCACCGCTCGTTTGGCTTGCCCGCCGCCCACTCGCGTGCATGTGTTAGGCAGCATGAATATAATTCCATTTTCATTCAATTTGGCGCGAGAACTCCCGCGAGAATTCCTTTATAATTGCGATCTCATGTAAAATAAGCTTTTCTGCACTTGATCCTGAACCACCATCTTCATGGCACATCGCCCCCGACGCCGCCCCCCGCCTCGCTACATTCGCCGACTCCCCGCTTGCCTCCGTCGAGCACTGGGCCGCGCCCTGGACCAGGCGAACCCCCCTGCCGTTGATCGCGCCGTTCAACGCGCCCGTCTCAGCACAAATCCTTTGGCCCGCATGTCGGTGAATTCCCGCGGCTTGTTTCTCGCACTAACGACTCAAAAGACGCGGTCTTCGCGCTCCGCTGCAGCAAATGCTCGGCCTCATGGAACTCGGCCCTCGCGCGAACGAACAGGAAGGCCCGGGTGTCCTTTACATCCAATTTTGCTCTGCCCAGTTCAAAGTCGGCCACACCGACTGCCTCCCGCACCGACTGGAGCAATACCGCGTGTGCCAGCGGTTCGGGCACCAGATCGAGACCTGGGTGTGTTGCCCCACGCCCAATCGGAAGCTCTCAGGTGAGTTTTATTCGTCTTGTTGTCTCGTCAATCCCATCCTCTTGCAGAGCGGGTTACACACCTGCTTCTAAACTCCCTCGGCGCGAAGGCCCCTTCCTCGCCCTGCCCCGGGTGCGGTATCAAGCACCGCAAATTTTACTGGTACTCCCGTGTCGGCGGCCGTCGAACGATCCTACGTATCGTCAGACTGGCGATCTGGCTCACGGGTGGGACATTTGGCTGGTAAGTCATTTTATGTGCTGTTTGCCTTCTCGCGTGTTAAAAAATTATTCGCAGGATGGAGGTGTAGATATCGTACTCTACCGTATATAGTTTTTTGTAGCTCGGGCCCTCCGCAACAGGCTCAAGGCCGGCGGCCAAGTCTTCACCACGCAGTTCGCCTGTAAGCTTTACTCGTAAGCTTTGCTTTGTCCTTTTTCAAAAAACAAACCCATTTATTTACCCTCCCTTTTTTGCAGCTCCGATTGTGCAACTATCTACTGGTGCGTCCTAGCCCTCCGCCCAGTCGCTTACTTTTCTTTCTTTTTCTAGGTCCTCATGATACAACATTATGTTTCATTTGTGGTCCTACGGCAATTTCAACATGTAGGTCTCAACCGGCCATGTCACTCGAAGGTAAATTTTGTTTTCCTGTACATACTGCATGTATAATATTCTAGTAAAATATATATGGTGGTGTCTCAAAGCTGAATTGCCTTTTCGGCTACATGAGTGTAAGTGTTGGCTTAATGTGGACGAAGATCAGACTCGCGAAGACGTTTCAAATTTGCCCAAGAAGTTAGCATTTGCGATATACAAGATGGATACAATATACTACATACAATACGTACAATACGAGGAGTGAGTGTAATGCAAAAACGTCTATATCTCGCCGTCTTCCTTCTCCAGCTCGTGCTCCAGACGCATCGGCAGAACAGCAGCGCGGCCAAAATACTCCCAGAACGCTTGCGTATAGTGGCGACACACCGCCATTTCGAGAAGCTGCATGTCGCTGAGGGACCAACGGAAGTGGGAGTCCTTGACGCGGTTAATGATGTTGGGGCGAGCAGATTTCGTCGTCCAATCGAGCATCAAGAACACCGTCCGCCCGACATAGCGATGGCGCTCTTCGAGCGCGGGCGCCGCCCAACCTTGCTTGCTCAGATGTAATGGGGGCCCAACCAGCATATGGCCTGCAAAGCATGCGCGCACCTCGTCCAAACGGTCTTTGCCGGATGCCCGTCTGTCCAGAGCACAAAACTCGAAGCGAAAGCCGGTTTTGGCAACCAGCCAGACGATTTCACGAGTCTGCTCGACGGTGAAATGGGGCAAACGATCGAGGGACACGGGGAGCCCCTCGATGCTGGCGATGTTGGACGCTTCAAGCGCAGGGCGTATGAAGTCCTCGAGCTTCGAGCTCCTCCTCTTTGTTCTGGACCCGGCCGGGCCGCGTTCGGTTACCAGCCCCTCCAACACGTCTCTCCACTCCTGCGCGCTGAGCAGCTGGGGGTGATGCTGTGTCAACACGTAAAGGAAGCCGTCGCGGAGCAGATTCCAATGGTGAAGGAACTTGCGGCGCCGGTCAGAGGTGGTGTTAACGAGCAAGGCAGGTTCTGGGAAAACATAGCGCCTGTCCGCGCCATCAGATGTATATGGGACCACAGAGCGATCCACCTTGGCCAGTGCATCGGCCATCGAGGCGATGGATGGCGGCATTTCGACAACTGCCAACGCAACAAACTTATCATGCTCAGTTTTCGCAGCGGGGGTTCGGTGCCGTCGCAGGGGCCTTTGCCGGAGGTTTGACTGGATCTGATGTAAAATGGCGTCAGCCAGTATAATTTTTGGCGACCCAACACGCACATGGTTTATATCGCGGTTGCTGCGATTGATTTGGCTGCCTGACTGCACGGAAACCGCTTGAAACAGTAAGCGCTGCAATGAAATGCTCAGTTTCGTGCACGTCGGAAGATGAGGCACGTACAAGGCGGCGGGACTGGACGAGAGGTGCTTGCGGAGGCTGCAGTAGGGGGCGGAGAGGGAGGGCGAGTGAACCCAGTTTTGAAAGGGTCAGTATACCACGGTGTTTGACGGGCGGCGCTATGGATGGCTGCGATCTTGTCCTGTGTGCTGTTCCCGGTATACAGCGCCGGCGGTGCACCCTGGCCGTGTTCGTCGGGGTCGTAGAGACCCAAAAGCGGCTGCTGTAAATGGACGACGGCCAGGATGTTTTCTTTGTCGAACACTTTGTATGGCCGCACAAACCAAATCGGTACACCCGCGCCCCAGAACTGTTGGACAACATTTGGAAGCGTTGTGAAGGCCCCGACGAATTGCCCGACATCAGCATCAGTGTTGGCCATGTAGTTGTCCATTCGCTCCTTGTAAACTGTCATGTAAAGGTACAGCGCGTCGAGTTCGAGGAACGTGCGTTGCAAAGAGGTGACTGCGAACAGCATCTTGGTGTACGTGGTGGGGAGACTCTGCAGCTGCTCAATCCACATGACAAGTTGCTGGATGAGCTGGCCGAAAAGTGGTACTGCCAGGGCAGGGGATTTTTGACGAAGCGCTTTGCACTGCGGGACGAGCTCATTGACTGGCGCCAGAAATTTCGAGAACTGGTACTGTTTCAGGCGCCCGAGCCCTCGCATCACCGCGCTCCCTATTTCAAAGTTGGATTCGCTGGGGGTCCACCACATTATATCGAGCTCGTGGCACACCCCCTTTTTGGAGATCAGCGGCAAATGGCAGTAGAAGGGAGTGTACTGCTGGGGCCAGAGGGTGGGGTCGTCGGTCCCATAGCGCATGTCCGTGCGGAGATAGACTTTGTGCAGGAGTTCTAAAGAAGGCACGGCGGGGACGTAGTTCGCGTTCGTCGTTATGAAATAGTGCTGCGCCCCGATTTGAGCGTGAGCAGCGACTCTTCCATCGAAGGGCCCCAGCGGGCTGCTTGGATTGCGATTTCTGAGCAAATTGACGCTGTGGGGGTGCGGTTTTCTGGGTGAAATCTGAGCCATGGTTTCCGACGTGAAGTCTGGAATATCGGACGAATGTAACAGAGATCCGACGTGAAGTCTGGATCCAAGTTATTATCCAACGTGAAGTCTGGATGGGAAGGCCTGGGCGGTCGGATGAAGGAGGGCGAGAGGGCGGGAGGGAAGCCGGAGTTTGGTGAGCGCAAGCGGACTTAGAGAAAATGGATATGATGCTGTGTAGTCACATCAGTGACTCATCACCTTTCATTCCACGATCTCCTTGCATCACTGGTCCATCTGCCGCCTCTATCTCCTCAGCCTCCACCAGCGCGACGACGACAAGCCGAGCAAACTCAGCAGCAGGACGAACCGACCGCTAGGCGCATCCTCGGTGCAGGCCAGACTTCATGTCGGCCTGCACCATTCCCAGGGCTAGACTTCATGTCAGCCCGCCAGACTTCATGTCGGCGCCGTACCTCTGCCCATTTTTTTAACACCATGCTCCCTCCTCGAACGGTCTATTTTTTTGTAGTACTACTCTTCTTCGTAGTCAAACAGTCTTTTTATCTACCTGCACATCGACTTGTGATTCTCGAAAACAAATAATATCCACATTATCCCGTGAATATGTTCCCTTTCTCCTTGAACACCCAATGCTAACTTGTGAGCTCTACTAGAAGCTACCTCTACTCTACTACATCAATTGGAGTGAGAGCTGGGGTGCGGCATCGACTTGGGTGCGGCATCGACGTGTATGTGGCCAATATGTGTTTGACATTGCAAACACTCATCTGTTTTTTGCAGGGACCTTGGAGGAGACGCACTGAAGGCAACATAAATGGGAGCAAGTAACATAATGCATAAGGTGGGCCAATTCCAATTGAAAGCTACGGGTACGGAAGAGTGCTAATGGCCATGAAGTCTACTATTATCATTACTCCGTCAAGTCGACAAAGCCCAAGAACTTGACCTTGGCCTTCTTACGCGGGCGTTCCTCCACCTCAATGCTTGGCGACCGTTTCCTCTTGTTCGTCATTTTGGGAACATGCCGGTCAACAATGTCGCCAGTCAGATCAATGGGGCGCAGACGCGAGCCGGCAGGAAAGAGAGCGGGCAAACGCGGGCCGATTGAGACTGGGGTTTCACCACGGGTGGGAGAGGTCGGTGGAGGTGTGGGGAAGGCAAGCTGGCGACGCCGCCTGTCCGGTGCGGGAGCGCGGACCTCTTGGACCCGCTCCATCCCAGGTAGCGGCTCCAAGGCCCATTCGGGATGGGGGCCCATGCCACGAGCGGCCCGATAGGGCACGATATAGTCGTGCCAAGCCTGCTCGGCCGCCTGGAGCGCAGGCAGAGCGTGGTGGTTGCGTATACTGAGGTCCTTACCCCGCTTATAAAAGCAGAGGTCGAAAGCGGCGCGATAGTCCTGGAGAATTTTCTGGCTGGCAGGGCCGGGAGGATCGGTCTCCCTCATCACCCGCTGGTCATTGCGGACCTGAGTGGCATGTCAGCGGGGAGCCTGAAATACAGGACAGGGGATGAGTACGCACAAAGCTGGTGATTATTTTACCGAACTGGTTTGCATTGATTCCTGATCCCATGGCTAGACGCAGTTTGGTGGTCCGAATTAAGTCCTGCTGAAGCCCTTTTTGGGTGTGGAGCTCGAGCGCCTTGCGCAGGAAAGCGCGGTGGCGGGCATTGGTGTCGTCGGCAGGGGCATTCGAGGGGCCGAAGAAGCGGCGCCTGTCCTGGAGGGTCATAGTGGGCAAAAGGTGTGGTGAACTCGTCAGTTCGTGCCTCAGAAACTTATATATGTGCCAGGCGGGCCACTATTTCCTTTCGGAGTCAAGTTCCAGCGAGGAACTGAAGCTCTTGGTTGGTGGACAGCCAGACAATGGCGAGCACTTTGGAGCACTCGCTTGGTGGTGGCCTCTTCAGTTCCGGCGAGAACTGGAGTTCTTGGTTGATGGGCAGACGGACAATGGCGAGCACTTTTGGAGCACTCGCTTGGTGGTGTTCGGCCTTAACTTCCGCCGAAGGTAACGCTGCGAGCTTGAGTTTCCAGTACAGAGTCTGAACTGAAATATTCACCAGATTGCTTTTTTTACTACAAGTCGCTCGTTTTTGAAAATAAAATAAAATACAATAAAACAAAACTTCCCAGCGAGGGACATTGAGACGAGTGCTATGCTTTCTGGTTGGCGGCCAGAGCGTTGCGGCCACATTCTGTGGGCCAGCGGCTTTTGTTGTCCCTGTTGGGGACTCGCGTTTCCTTTTTAGGATTTGCTTTGAGTCTGGGTTTTCGGTGGGTGGCACTCCATTGCATCGCACCCTCGCTTAACCTTACCTTTCACCACACCACTACCCAGTGTTCTCGCACCCCGTACCATCCGCGCCCACTCGCTCGACACGCCACGACCAGTACCATCACCATGGCGCGCGCGAAGAGCAGCAAGAAGAGCAGCAAGCCGAAAGAGATGTTCAAGCCATACGACGCCGCTAGGGTGCCCGACGTAATGCCATTCCCGGACTTGGCGCGCGTTGCCACCTCGAAAGGCGAAGAAGCCGCTGTGCCCACCCTCAACGAGCACCAACGCAGCTGGATACTCGATGTAGGGATCCACAACATCGATCTTCCGAGCCTGAACGGCAAGGCTGCCATTGCTGTGTACGACCGAGTCAAGAACGATGCCTTCGACGCAGAGGCATTCAAGCACAAGGCGCAGCCTGAGGACCGTGCAGAGGAAGCTCGCCTGCCCGCCCTCGTCGCTGCCTGGAAACAAAAGCACCAGCAAGCACCCTCGACTGCCGCAGACGACGCTGACTCCAGCGACGAGGAGGAAGACGACGGCAGACATGCCACTCTCTTGCGCGGATATAGCAAGGCGGGTTGGCGATCTGTAAGTACTTCATTTGATAGCATGTCTTGTTTTAGAGGCGCTCTAACATCATGGTAACAAAACAGGCCATTCAGAAGGTTATCAGCAACAAACGGTCAGCGGATTCCAGGAAGCGCAAGGGCAAGGACGCCAAAGCTGCCACATCCTCGCATGCAACAACACCCGCCGACAAATCCGCAGGCGAGGCCTCGGCGCTGTCGAAGCTGCTCGGCCTCGCTGCCTACACCGGCCGCGACAAGTTTCGTGACGATCGCCACGACGTCATCTACGAACTGTCCACGACCCTGCCTGGCGAGAATGCAGGTGGCAAGTTTCGCAAAGCTGAAGGCATCCTATGGGCTGAAGAGGATCAAGCTTCTTGGGAGGAGGCGGCGGCAGTCGAGGAGAACATCGACTGGGTGGAGTAAGTATGTTGCCCAGTCTCTATTGCCTCACTAACGCGGTTTCAGATGTCAAAGGCTGGTGCCCAAGGGCTTCAAAAACATGGTGGGGAACCTCCACGACAGCCGCAAGTTCCGTCCTTTCATCGCGACGATGTTAATGGGTTGGCTGGATGAGGACGGGCACGTCCAATTCGAGTGGTGAGTTCTTCACTTACGAACTTCTGTGTGCCACTGACGCTTGCAGCAGGGCCGAAGCTGTTCCCGATGACATCTGCGTCGGTCAAACGTTCAAAGAGCTGAACAGCCAGCTTGTGAAAGACACCGTCGTCGCCATGCATACTTGGGCAGAAAAGCCACTCAAAGGTACGCTACAAAAATATCGTGATAACCTGTACTCATACTGCACCGTTAGAGTACCTCGCCGGCCGGGAAAGTCTTTCGAAGACCTCTCGGCCGATTTTCCCCCACAACCCTGAGGAGTTGGACAAGCTCGCCCCGAAAGTCTTGCTCCAGACGGTGACGGCTTCCTTGGAGGAGTCATACGGTACGTCGACTACTTGTCGTCCGCGGCTATTGACTTAGGCGACACAATAGGAGCCGCCTTTGGTGCTGGAGAAATACCGTGGCCTGCAATTGCCAGCAAGCTTGACGAGTTTTACGACGCCACCCACTACCCCCTCGGGTTCGGGTTCGCTTCGACCGGGCTCGCTGGGCTGACGTGGACCCAGTTGTATGACCTGGGGAACACACTGGCGTCGGTCGCGGGCACTGGGACCTCGGGTTTCTTCCGCAAGGCCCCTGCTGCCGAAGGATCCACCTTACCCTCCGCCCCCACCTCCGCCGCCTCAACGCTCTCCCCTCGCCGCCGCCGCCGCCTCCTGCAGGGTCTGCCTCACCCCCGCCCCCGCCTCAACGCTCTCCCTCGCCTCCGCCGCCGCCGCCTGGACCGTCTGCCTCACCCCGCCCCCGCCCCCGCCTGGACGCTCTCCCTCGCCCCCGCCGCCGCCACCTGCAGGGTCTGCCTCACCCCCGCCCCTGCCTCGACGCTCTCCCTCGCCCCTGCCGCCGCCTGCAGGGCCTGCCTCGCCCACCCGCACCTCCGCCGCCTGCCCGCACCCCCTCGCCGCCTCCACGGTCGGCCCCGCCGCCGCCGCCTGCCCACACTCCCTCGCCGCCGGCCCCGCCTCGACGCTCTCCCTCGCCGCCGCCACCACCGCCGCCTCCTGGCGGGAAGAATGGGGACGCCAAAAAACCACGTGGGAAGAAACGCAAGGCCGCCGATCAACTCGTGCCAGAGGAGGATGCAGAGTCTGGCCGCCCTACGAGAAAGCGCAAGACACCTGCGGTAAGCCGCAGCATCAACATCTGATTTGCACGACTAACTGCTATTTCATTTACAGGAGGCTCAAGCAGAACGTGAAGAGAAGGTAGCAGCAGCAAAAACTGTCAAACGGCGAGCTACGGAGAAACCCAGAGCGACAAGACGGTACGAAATTGACGCTAAGCACTTGATATGTGGAACTGAAGTTTGGTCTAGCAGCAGAAGGAACTGAAGTCGTGCGCAAAAAATACACGAACTGAAGTTCAGCGCAAACTGAAGTCCCCCGTAGGACTTAAGATTGGCCCGAACTTGAGTCGCGGGGGATTTCCTCAGTTCGGTGGCGAACTTGAGTTCTGTGGGACTTGAGTGCTCGTTGGCGCTGACTTAGGTACTTGTTTATGTTTTTTTTATATGTTCCTATACCATCTTAAGTTCTATCGAAACTTGAGTTCTACGAAACTTGAGTTCTATCGAAACTTGAGTTCTATCGAAACTTGAGTTCTACGAAACTTGAGTTCTATCGAAACTTGAGTTCTATCGAAACTTAAGTTCTATCGAAACTGAAGTTCTGCTCGAACTTTACACCAGATGCAAGCACTTAAGTTCTAAATTGTATGTAGGATACATGTAGCGTAGCAGGTATACAGTACGGTAACCGAACTTAAGTTCAACGGAACTGATGAGTGCGACGGGGGATACTTTCGGTCCGAACTTAAGTTGAGCTAATAAAGTAGTTGATTGCCGGATCAACCAGGCACATGCCCAAGGTGAGTTACACATCAAAATAAGGCAGGGCAGTGCACTAGAGCATGTTTGATCCCAATCTGGGGCCGTGAGCCCAATGCTGAACCTTGCAAAGAAGGAGTGGACTGCTTGAAAATTGGTGGACTGCTTAGAATGAGATGGACGGACTCCTTTGCCACATTGACCCGACACCTGCCCTAGGTGAGTTACGCGTCAAAATGAGTCAGAGCAGCATCCTGGAGCATGTGTGATTCCAATTCGAGCCCGCAAGCCCAGTGCTGAACCTTGCAAAGAAGGAGTGGACTGCTTGAAAACCGGTGGACTGCTTCGACATGGATGGACTCCTTTGCCGGATTGGCCAGACACTTGCCCAAGGCAAGTTACGTGTCAAAATGAGTCAGAGCAGTATGCTAGCACATGTTTGATCCCAATTCAAGCCCGCGAGCCCAGTGCTCAACCCTACCAAGAAGGAGTGGACTGCTGGAAAATCGGTGGACTCCTTTGAAGTTTGAAATGGACGGACACCTTTGCCGGGTCGGCCCAACACCTGCCAAGGCGAGTTACGTGTCAAAATGGCCAATCTGGCAAAGTGGTCCATCCATTTTGAAGCAGTCCACCAGTTTTCAAGCAGTCCACTCCTTCTTTGCAAGGTTCAGCACTGGGCTCACGACCCCAGATTGGGATCAAACATGCTCTATTGCACTGCTCTGACTGATTTTGACACTGTCAGGGGAACCCCCGCTTTGGACGGTTTTCCATCCGGACCCAATCTGGATGCTCCGGATGCTTTGGGCGCTTTGGGCGCTTCTCCAGATGGTTTTCCGCCCGGCGCTCCGGATACTTCTGAGCCCTTCTATCCGACCGCCAAACCACCTGGGACATCCATCCGCTCTCGCTGGCACGTGCTGTGCGATCAGGCCCGCGATCATTGTAGATACCTCCGGACACGTGCTACTGGGTAGTTACCAACTAGTATATAAGGTTTCGCCTAGCGTGGGAATCCTCATCCTTTCTTCTCTTCGGATTCCCCCACTAGGTGCGTAGTATTTCCGCTCCTGTATTTTAGTACCTATATTTATACTTCAGATTCCCCCGCTAGTTTCCGCGCCCTGCGCCGAGCTTAAGGTTGCCCTTACAGCAGAAGAAAGGATCTAAGGGATCAACCGGTCAAGATTGGGAAGTTTGGTGCAGGTACGGATTCGGACCACTACTCCAGTGCTCCATCCTCCCCCACTTCAAATCTTGACCCCTCCTCCGTCCCGATGGACCAGCCGCCTGCACCTGGCTCCGCGCAACCCCAGATCCTGAGTGTTCACACTCCGCATGGACCGGCTCGCTGCTGTCGAAGGCTCCCTCGAGAGCATCCAAAACGCGCTCCGCAAGCTATTGCTGAACACCCAAAATCCGCCGCCTGCCCCCGCCCCTGCCGTTCTGGCTCTGGCGCCGGGTCCAGATTTCTCGGCCCCCCACCCAGCTCCAAAAACGGTCCTTTGACCGAACCCCCCGGCCGTTTTTGACGGTGACCGGACGCAAGGACAGATGTTCCTTCACTCCGTCCTCACCTATTACCGGCTGGTTCCGGAAGCTTTCATGGCGGACGGGTTCGTCTCGCAGGAAAAACTCGTCCAGTTCGCCATGTCCTTCATGTCCAAGGATGCAGCCGCCTGATGGGCGGAACGGTGCGCATCCGCCGTACCTTTCCCGTTCCCCACCTGGGCCCAGTTCGAGGCCGAGTTCCGGCTCCGGTTTGTCGAGGAGAATGAACAGGACCAAGCCCTCACCAAGCTTGAGTCCTGCTCGTATTTCCAGGGCTCCCGCGACATCTACCGGTACACGGACGATTTCGAGGAACTGGCCGTAACGGCCGGTTACTCGGACGCTCTCATCTGGGTCACCAAGTATCGCTCCGGGCTGGACCCAAAGATCAACGTCGCGATCACGACGTCCGGGACCGCCCCCAACCTCACCGACTACGACGGCTGGCGTGCGCACACTTTCCGCCAGTACGAGGTATTCGGCCGAGCCGGATCCGGAAACCCTCCGGTTCGGGTTCGGCTCCCGGCCGCTTTCCTCGGCCGCGTGGAACGGGAATCCTCCCGGTTGCGCCCCCCCGCGTGCTACGGTCTCGTTCGCCCCGGCTTCAGGACCCGCGCTTCCAGCGGTCATTCCAATGGACGTTGACTGGACCCGATGCGGCCAGACACATCGCCCGGGACTGCCCGGTTACATCCGACGTCCAGCACGCGGACGTTCTCGACGAGGTTGTTCGTCAACTCGGGGACGACCTCCTCGATGAGCTGTTTGCCCGGCTCTCCACCTCCGCCTCGCTTCTGGCCGGGTCGGTGGACAGAGATGAGATGGAACCGGCGGGTTTTCCCCGCCCGGCCGAGTGAGCGGTGCGCCCTCGGTTGTGTCCCCTAATCGCTACGCCCTCCTGTATTCAGATAATGCCAATACATTTGAGTCCGAGGTAGTAACGAGAGGCGCACCCCCTGTCCTCGTCTCCATCCGAGTGACCGAGACTCTTGCTTCCGTCCTGGAGACGGAAACCCGCATTGCCCCCGAGCCGGGAACGAGGGCAGTGACGGAGGCCCCTGTCCCCGAGCCGGGAACGAAGACAGGCTCGCTTCGGTGCGTTCATCACCCAAAGTGGGAACGGCGACTTCCCCGGCAGTACGTCATCGACTCTGTCGAAGGCCGAAACTCCTTGCATATCTCGTTGGACCTGCAGTCTGTCGAGACTGCCACCTGGATGTCAGTGAAGGCTCTGGTCGACTGCGGAGCAACCGGAGACTTCATCGACTCGGAGTATGTCATCTCCCGCAACCTTCCGGTCCGGCCCATTTCGCAGCCCATCCCGGTTCTCAACGTGGATGGCAGCCCAAACCATACGGGCGGCATCACCGGCGTAGTCGATATGGTGGTCGACTACAAAGGGCACTCCGAGCGTATCCAGCTCGCTGTGACTCGGCTCGGGAAACAGCACGTCATCCTCGGTTACTCCTGGCTCCAGAAGCATAATCCGGAGATCAACTGGGAGACCAAGGAGGTTTGTATGACGCGCTGTCCGACCAGATGCCGCACCTGCCGGGAGGAGCTACGAGCTGTCCGGAAGAATGAGAAGCTCACCGCCTCGATCCTCCGGCAGCTGCGTGAAGGTCCGACCCCATCCATCTGCGCCATCAACTCGGAAGAGTGGACTGGAGACAATAGGTACGACCCGGCCGACGACAATGACCTCCCGGACCTCACTCCGGATTCGGAGGACGATGACGAGGACGACGACGAGCTCGAGGAGGGCGATCACATCCTCTACACTGTGTTCGCCCCAGCCGAAGAGATCCGCGCAGGAAGCACCGTCTCGCAATGTCTCGCAGAGGCTCACATGTGGAATTCCGCACCGGCCGGAACTGAGGTCCCGTCCTGGGCTGTGGTGATTGATGTGCTCAGAACCTATATAAGAAACACACAAATAACCCCACTTGACCCAAGAGCAGCACAGAAACAGTCCAGAGACTGTTCCAACAACCAACAAATAAATCAAACGGCAATATATGCACGTTTCCAAAGATCCCGACGAGTTACAGCCCCTAGTACAGGGCCTTGTAAAGGTTGTAGGGAGAGGTTTCGTATCTCAAAGAGATAATAGAGCAAACTGCGTAGAACGTGTTTCTAGACACAGTGGAAACGTTGTTTCCAAACAAGGTAGATTTATAGCTTCGCAGCGTGTGTGTGTGTGTGTCCAAGCGACAGAGAAACAAGTTTAAAGTAGTCCCGTAGACTCAAGTAAGGCCCCTAGTTTATAGGCCAAGAATGTTCACAGAGCTTTCCCTAAAGAGGTACTTTCTGAGCAACACCAGCAGTCACGTTTCCAAAGTTTTCCCTTGACGGTACTTTCTGAAACCCGCTCCGCAAACAACAACAATAACGTTTCTTTCAAAAAAGTCCCAGATCCAACAGATTCTCAGAGTTCAGACAGTAGAGAGCTTGAGCCCAAGCGGCATGCCACTTTTTAGGTTGTGCAAAAAGCGGCATGCCGCTTTTTTACAACTTTTGTGTGCACCTCAAATTCACACACCCTGATGTTATTGCACCTTGTTAATGCCCTTTAGAGGAAAAGAAAGAAAAAAGCAGCATGCCGCTTTTTGCACAATCTAAAAAGCAGCATGCTGCTTGGGCTCAAGCTCTCTAGTTTCCAGGCCAAGCCCAAGTGCATTTCCAGAATAATATATGATTCAGAAACAATTAAGATTTCGACTAATAGTGCTACTCTATAAGAGTGCGTTCGCCGAGGATCCCAGACCAACCCAATGCGCAAGCGTATAGCCTACTAGTTCGGGGGAAGATGCTGTGTCCATCGTAGAAACACCCTCGGATACTTATACAACTGCCAAGACACTGTTACAAAGCCCAAAACACAATCCCAATGAGTCAAAAGTCCGTTTATCCGTCTCTTTAACCGCGTTTCTGTCGGTTGTTCTTCCAAGCGTCGCCTCCCATTGGTTCCCAACTGTGAGCACACCATGTTCCTTGCCAATTACGAGGCAGGAACCTGTCAGCAGCACCCCTGTATTATTCAGAGGGTGTGTCGATCACAGATAGATCGGCACTGCATCTCGTTCGACCTGTTTCTGCTTCAACTCAAGTTTCCCCTTGGTTCCAAGTACGGAACTTGATAGTACTCCTTTGTAGGTCTCGGTAGATACCCGTTTCTCTAGGGTTTCCCAGAAAGGGTTCTTGAGAAAGAACCTTAGAACACCTTTAGAGTTGTGATCCGGATCCACAGAATAGCCGACCACCTGTTTCGGTGTATCCGCATCCGATGGAAACCGGCAACTCTGGCAACCGAAACACTTGTGACCTAACACGTCTCCCCTAGCGTCTCAACACAACACAACACATTGCCAACTCCCGTTCCTTTGACCCGTTTCTGTTGTTTAAGTGAATGTTGGAAACAAGTCAAAAGAAGTCCCTTGACTTATTATCTGGCTGCATGTTTCCCTTACAGTTTTCAGGGCGAGACTAGCCAATGGACGTTCTAATTCCTTAGAATGTCCACCCGTTTCTCTGTGGTTCGCCCAACAGCTACCAGGAACCAGTACTGTTGCATAGAAACAACAGTTTCAGCAATGAGCACGATGAGAAACACGCAAAATTACATGTATCTAACCATGGCCCAATTACTGGCTTATCACCGGATGGAAAACTGTCCAAAGTGGGGGTTCCCCTGACATCACCCCCCCCCCTTGGAATATGGTGTCCCGACGTATAAAGCAGATGGTCCTATCACGCCTCCGGAAGGACAGCGAGTCGAAAGCGGCCGAGGCTATCCGGCGAGGAGTGTTGGGGTAGCGGCAGTAGTAGGCATCAATGGTGTCCTTGGTGAAGACATCAGAGTGCTTTACCCACTTATTGTGCTCTGGACCATAACCTTTCCAGCGCACCATGTACCAGAGGCTGCCGTACCGGACCCGTGCTTCGAGGATCTCATCGACCTCCCACCTCTTCGTCTCCGTCCGTCCGAAGGATAGGTGGGGGCTCGTCGTTCCGGGGGCGCCCGGGGAACGGGTCCGGCTTCGCAAGCTCGAGTTTCACCACCAGGAAGACCGGGTGGAGCTGGGAGTACCGTGGAGGGAGCTCAAGCTTGTATGCCGCCTTTTCCCACAACCTGTACGACTTTGAAGGGTCCGAGCCACTTATCCGAGAACTTGGGAGATGGACGCGTCGTTTTGATGTCGAACACATCCACCCAGACTCGGTCGCCTACCTTGATCTCCAGCGCAGGTACGCGCCGGCAATCGTAGTACAGCTTGAACTCGTCTTTGGCTTTGACGAGCGCGGCCTTGGCTTCGGACACTCCAGCAGCGATTCGGTTGCGGAACTCGTTGACCGATTCGTCGGCCGAGCGCATGCCATTGGGCTCAAAACCCATCCGAGGGAGCCGGCCAGTGTCCGTCATAAACGGCACCTGCTGCGTCGAGGAGTGGACATGGTTGTTGTAGGTGAATTTGGCCACCGGTAGGAGCTCATCCCAGTCGTCCTGTTTGTAGCTCATGAAGATACGGACAAACTGTTCGAGCTCCTGGTTGACACACTCGGCCTGCGGGTGGTAAGCGGTGGAGGTAGCGGGTTCAATACCGATGAGGCGCCACAGTTCCCGAGTGAACTCAGCGATGAACTGCGGACCCCGGTCGGAGATGTACTTCCGGGGGGTTCCGTGGTGCCTCCACACGTTCCGGTAATATAACCGGGCAGCTCCGACTGCTCCGAGGCTGGTGTGGCACTTGTTGAAGTGGGCCCGCTTACCAAGGACGTCGACAACAACCATGACCGTGTCGAACCCGTGCACCTCCAGAAGCTCGACTATGAAGTCCACCGAGACGGTTGTCCCAGCGCTCGGCCGGAATCTCGGTCAGATGAAGCTCACCGTGGGGAAGTCGCTGGAGTGCCTTCATCCGGTTGCACGCGTCGCAGGTTCCGACGTACTGGCCGACGTGTCGGGACAACTGGGGCCACCAGTAGTTCCAGGAGATTAACTCCAACATTTTGAAGCAGCCAGCGTGTCCGGCGACCCACGTGTCGTGGTGCTGCTCCATAATCCACCGGCGGAGGTCCTTGTTCCGTGGCACAACGATCTTACCGCGAAACAGGAGCAATCCGTCCGAGATCTGCCATTCAGCCGAGCAGGGAGAAGGGGCCTTCCGGTTCTTGAGAAGCTCCCGGGCGACAAGCGCAACGGGGTCCTCGAGTTCCGGCTCAGTCGCAAACGCCTTCCGGACGTCACGCAGGAGGGGGACTTTGGTTCCATCAACCACGATCCCCTCCATCGCCCAGATCCGGAAAAGCTCCGGCCAAAGGAGCGTTGAAACGCCGTAACAAGAGCGCGCGGCATCTAGTGCTATTTTGCGATTTCCTAGGACCAGTATTTATACAACGGGAAAGCGCTAGCACTTCTGAAGTGCTATTACTAGCACTCAGGACTCTGGCTAGGTGATATAAAGGAGAACTGGAGTGAGCCCAAGCTGCCGGTTGTAGCCTCAGATACGACTAGTGTGACGCGCTAGCACGGTCTGAAGGCACAAACCACGGGGAAATAACCATGAGCCTACACAGTCAAGGTGCTAGCACCTAGGGAGCGAGACACAGAAGAGTGGTATTGCGACCACGCTAGCTGGGGTGCGAGCGGCGAGTCTGGGATCTGAAGGGTAGTAAACTATGCGCTAGCAGCCTTCTAGCAAGGGCGCTAGTGTGCGGAACCCCTCTAGCGATCGACCTGAGGCCCGAAACACAGATGCGAGCACGTGACGGTCGCGATGCGGTCGCGAGTCACAAACAGAGACAAAGTAGATAGTAGAGGAATAGCTAGCAGGCTATTGGTGCGGATGCGCGGGTCACCACATATGCAGTAACGGATAAACGGACTGCTAGCCGGTGCTCTGACTCGTGCTAGATGACTCCAGGCGGCGGATTCAACTCCGCTTCGTCAGGATAGCGATTCCAGCAGCTGATGGCAAGCTGAGGATCACTCACGATACCCTTAAATGGACGCTAGCGGATCAGTGTGGCTGTTCTGCTTGGCATAGACCCATCATAAAACCAAACGGCAGTCGTTTCATTGGCTGTCGTATCTATCACATCATTTTCACTCATTTATATTATTTATTCTGTTTATCACATGTACCATGGACCTCAGTAGTATAAAGGGAGCACAGAGCAGGCTAGAACCTCAGATTATTACACCCCGACTTTGTACGAAGTTGGTGCAGGTGGTCTCAGGTTGCTAGTGGAGATTGTACACACACTTCACAAGTAGTAGCTTTATTGGAATCAATACTGTTGACTCTGGACACGTCGAGATCTTAAGTTGAGGTTCTAAGTTGTTGGCTCGCGGAGTCTTCACGTATAAAACCAAGGGTGTTCTCTTCGAGAACCAGCTAGCAGTTGCGCTAGCAGCTTTGCCTTCGCCCCGATATATTCGTAGTGTGTTGGATCGCCTGCTAGGTGATTGTGTGTTGACTCGAGCCCACTAAGAAGAAGACGGACTAGGTGCCCCCACCTCTAGACCGACTGTAACTTGTCAGTTACTTCGCCTTCACCCCGATATTGACGGAAGCGCTGTTGTAGTGTGTTGGGTCGCTAGCTGGACGCTTATAGTGTCTATTGCCAATACAAAGTGGAAACATTCCTGTTCTTGGTTAAGGAATAGGTCAGCAGCTTAAGGACTGCCTTGTCGCTTGAGGATTGAAGTCCCTTTGTTGTTAGCCTCAATAGTCTTTGGGTATCCTATTACGAGGATTTTCACAAACCTACATACTCTGCCCTGGTGCCCTCGATCTAGCGATCCAGCCACCTTGTATCCAACCCATAAACCCCTGCCCATCCCAGGTGCTAGCGGTATTGTTGTTGGCAGCTGCGTAGTGCTAGCGTGTTGTTGAACGACTTTGTTGAAGTCTAGCAGTCGAATTGTGTTTGTTCCAAACCCGCTGGTCGCATACTACGGCCCGGACCCGAACTCACAAAGAGAAGCACTTACATCTTTGGAGGAATAGATTGTTGTAGTGGTGGTTTGGTGGTTGTTTTGTGCAAGCACGAATCTAAGCTATTTCTAGTCGTATATCAAGTGCACCGTTTCAGCGTAACATCTGAGTTCTCGGATCCGGCGCCGTGGTCCGGGCGGCGGGAGAGCACATCCGGGCGACCCATGAGGTGACCCGGCTGGTGGAACAGGGCGAAGTCAAACCGGGACAGGTACAGGGACCACCTGGCCTACCGCCGGTTCAGATTCTGCGACTTCTGGAAGTACTCCAAGTTTTTGTGGTCCGTCCAGATCTCGACTGGGTGCTGCGCGCCTTCGAGGAAGTGCCGCCACTCCTCTAGGGCTCGGACGATCACAAGCATCTCCTTGTCGTGGATCATGTAGTTCCGTTGGACATCGTTCAAGCTCTTGGAGTAGAAGGTGATGGGGCGCCACTGTCCATCCGTGTCCTGTTGCGATAGAATGGCTCCGGTCGCCCGATCTGAACTGTCCGCTTCTAACCGGTACGGCCGAGATTTGTCCGGGAGGACCAAGACGGGCTCCGCGGTCACCGCGTCCTTGAGGGCTTGGAACGCGGTGGCCGAGGCAGCGGTCCAGGTCCAGGCCACGCCCTTCTTCGTCAAGTCGAAAAGCGGCCGGGCGACGTCCGAGAACGCCCGGATAAACCTCCAGTAGAAGTTTGTGAAGCCGAGGAACTGCTGCACGTCCTTCTTGTTCTCGGGCTCGGGCCAGGCAGCGACGCCGGCGACCTTGACGGGGTCCATCTCGACGTGGTTGTGGGAGATGATGACGCCGAGGTACTTGATCGTGGACTTCTCGAACTCGCACTTCTCCGGCCGAAGGAAAAGGTGGTGTTCCCGGAGCCGGCGGAGCACCTCTCGGACGATTTCACGGTGACGGGTGAGGTCGGAGTGCACGATGAGGATGTTGTCCAGGTAGACCATGACATCTCGGACAGAATCAGGTCCTGGAAGATGTCGTTCATCATCATCGTCTGGAATGTGGCCGGGGAGTTGGGAAGGCCAAAGTACATCACCAGCGGCTCAAAGAGCCCCCGGTTCGTACGGAACGCGGCCTTCCATTCATCACCTTCCCGGATCTGGACGTTGTTGAAGCCCGACCGGACGTCGAGTTTTGTGAAGAACTGAGCTCCTTTTAACCGGTTAATAAGGTCGTTGATTAAAGGGAGCGGGTACCGGTTCTTCACGGTCATCGCGTTGAGTGCCCGGTAGTCCTGGACAAACCGGAGGGCCCCGTCCTTCTTCTTAATGAAGAAGACCGGAGACGCCATTGGCGACTTGGACAGATGGATGCGGCCGGTGCTCAACCCCTCCGCAATAAAGGCATCGAGCTCCTTCTGTTCGAGCAGGGAGATCGGGTAGACCTTGCAGTTGGCCGGCTTCGCGTCCGGGACGAGTTCAATGGTATGGTCCCATGCTCGCTTCTCCGGCAAGGAGTCGAAGGACTCCTTGTTGAAGACGTCTGAGAAATCCGCTGATAAGCCAGTAATTGGGCCATGGTTAGATACACGTAATTTTGCGTGTTTCTCATCGTGCTCATTGCTGAAACTGTTGTTTCTATGCAACAGTACTGGTTCCTGGTAGCTGTTGGGCGAACCACAGAGAAACGGGTGGACATTCAAGGAATTAGAACGTCCATTGGCTAGTCTCGCCCTGAAAACTGTAAGGGAAACGTGCAGCCAGATAATAAGTCAAGGGACTTCTTTTAACTTGTTTCCGACATTCACTTAAACAACGGAAACGGGTCAAAGGAACGGGAGTTGGCAATGTGTTGTGTTGTGTTGAGACGCTAGGGGAGACGTGTTAGGTCACAAGTGTTTCGGTTGCCAGAGTTGCCGGTTTCCATCGGATGCGGATACACCGAAACAGGTGGTCGGCTATTCTGTGGATCCGGATCACAACTCTAAAGGTGTTCTAAGGTTCTTTCTCAGGAACCCTTTCTGGGAAACCCTAGAGAAACGGGTATCTACCGAGACCTACAAAGGAGTACTATCAAGTTCCGTACTTGGAGGAGGGCTTCTTGGACCTTTACCACCACAAAGGTAGGGTGCCACTGGTATACAGTGGCGCCCGGCGACCCAGGGTAAAACCTGGTGAGCTCTCCTCGTACAGAGGAACTCAGTCAGAGTACAACCAAGTGGAAATCCGCTACCCAGCGGTGCCCCAGTCAACGTCGTAGACGACGTGTGATAACAAATCGAATTCTGGCAAACCTTTGCCAAAAGTCCGCATAATCCCGATGCGTGACCTGAGTGACACACTACAACTTCAAGCCTACGCCGCTCACAACACGCGCCTCGAGCAGCCACCGACGCAGCTACCCTCCCATACGCCCCAGCGCTGCCACCCCACCCCTGCCACCGCCAAGACACACGTCCATCCGCCACGTGGTGCCCACAAAAGGCGCTTTATGCAGACAAAGCACTCCCTCCCCTTGAAAATGTTGGCACAAAGAGATAAAGAAAAGCACGTTCCAGATCTTCTGTGCGTATGACGCAGCCCCTCGGCGGCACTACCGAGCTTTGTTCTCAACATCTTTAAAAGGCTGTTTTCCCCCCGCCTCATCCATCTCTCCCTCCCGTCCCAAACTGTCTACCCACATCGAAACCGACTCGCACGAGAACAAGCGCAAAACCATGCACCAAAACTCCGACTCGGACTCTGACGACGACACCCCCCACAACAAACGTCTACGCTCCGCCTCCGTTGAGCCTCCCACCCACTCCCTACACGTCGGCGACCCACCGTCCAACATCGCGCAGCCCCCCGCTACCAACAAAGACAAGATTATCCCCGCCGCTCTCCACTTCCGGAAGACGCCTGCCATGCCGAACCAGACTGGAGACAACGCCGGTACGAACAGCAATAGCTGTAAGTAACCACTGCCATAGCCATGAACGGCGACTGACCAACGCTGTAGTTCATGCCATCCAAGGTGTTACCCAACTCACTAACGGCCAGCAGCTCACGACGCCGCCGGAGGGAGGCTTCCCCGCAATCCATATGCTCGAGTCTCCTCTGCGCAACACCAGCGACCACACCCGCCTCGCCTGGGCGGCCGTCAAAGGCCCTAAATTCTTTGTGCGCGTCTACTGCGCCCACTACGAAGCGAACGCTCGGGAGACAGTGGGGAAGCTTCACTACGTCATCCCCCGCATCGTCGTCGCACCCCCCCTCCGCATTAGCCCGCCCATCGAGAGAGAATCCCTCCAGGAGCGCCTTGCCGCCCCCTGGCACTTCCTAGTGTCGGGTCTGCTGGAAGAGGCGACCAAGAAGCTCACTGACAAGGTCGTCTGGGCCACGCCCACCATTGTCTTCATCGCAATCCCCTACGACACCCCCCTCCCCCGATACATCATGACTCTTCAGAACTTCTCCATCTTCGACGAGGAGGAGGGTCTGAAGTATATACGCCGCCTCGTCACCACGAAGCTGAAGTCTATCAAGGAGGCGACCGACTTCCTAGTCAAGAACGCCCCCGGTATCGCCGCTGACATCGCCGCCGCCTCCCTCGACACCATCGACGTGAAGGCCCTCGAGATCGCCCTCCCCGGTGGCAAAAAGGACGTTGTCTGGAACATCTATTTCACCCCTCCCCACTCCATGTCTATCTTCCATTATATGGAGTGGACCCAGGCTGCACGCCAACTCGTTTACGAGTCCGACTTCGGGCTGGGGGTCGCCGGACCTCCAATTCATCTGCGGCGGTTGCAAATCATATGACCACCCTGTTGGGTTGTGCTTCCTCCAGCGCATTCCCGGCTGGTTTGGCGAGACGCCCAAGTCGGTTACAGCCGACGACGCGACCCTCCTCAAAGGTGACGAGAAGGCGGACAAGAACGCCGGGGTGTCGGGATTTAAGTCCACACACAAGAAGCCCAAGTTGGGTGGAGGTAATTTCAACAAGAAGGACAAGTCTTCCGGTCGTCGTCGTTAATCCACACGTCTAGTACTACAATCTACATACACGACCCTTGTACTACCCTAGTCGTAACTCCGTGCAACCCATCCTTTTCTTCTATATCCTCTGGTCTGATGAACGGAATGAAGAAGTAAAATAATATTGTCTTGAACCGACAAAGTGTAAATGTGTGGTCTAAATATCTACATTGAAGCTTGGGGAAAACCCGCGTGTTACTAGCTGCGTCGATAGGGATTCGCCAGCGCCGCCGGGAGCAAGTCCGGGGGAGTAATAGCACCAGCGCAGCGCCAACGGGAGCCTCCCAATTTGTGTGACAAAACTGCTTCAGCGGGCACAAGGAGGCTTCGGGCGCGATCACGGTGGAAACGGCGGCTGTTCGTGGCCTGGAAGTGCCGTACTGAGAAGTTGAAGTTGCGAGGGGGTGACACGAGCCGCACCTGCGAAGGCCTTCCCTGCAGACGTGATTTGAGAACCCCCCCGACATATTCCTCCGACGTTGGTCTGGGTAATGCCAACGGGATCCCCTGAGTGCGGTTAGGCTCGGGGGTCCTATTTTCTAACTGCTGCAATTAACACACCTTTTACCCCTTCTTCGTCTCCACAGGTTCAAAGTCGAGACAACCCCTCCCAGGCTGGAGGGGGGGAAGGGTGGGCCGCGCACAACCCCCCCGGGGAAAGCGACGGGAGGTCAAGTGGCTTGCGACAAACACCGGCCATGACCGGCCGGCAGAACGAACCGAGCGCGAGCTCGGGGAGAGGCACACAAGCCCAAGCGCAAACTGCGCAGTCAGCCACACAGCAGACGAACGATGGGTCGAATAGACTCACGGCTGCCCAAGCCCCTGCTACTACACAGGCACAAAATGGAGTCCCCCCTCCAGTGCAAACCGCACAACCCAACCTGGGCCCCATCCCGGAACAGGACGATCAGCCTGACCCTATTCCTCCTCAGGATCCCAACGCGATGAGAGATGCCAACCTCCCCCAGTTCCGGCCCATAGCGCCGCCCCAAGCACAGGAAATTCCACGACCGCGAGCTCGGTCCCAAAGACTGCGCAGACAACTAGCATTCCAAAACCTCAGAAACGTAAGCCACCGAAAGGAATCAAGAAGAAGACGAAAGCCTACATTAAGATCTCGTCTCTGAATATGAGAGGACGACTCCACAACGGCGAAGACAAATGGCTGAGAATCAATCAAATTATGAGAGACCGTAAAATCGGAATCCTAGCAGTGCAGGAAACGCACCTGTCACCCAAGGACGTCGATGATATCCACAAGATCTTTAGTAAGAGGCTTCAAATATATTCAACAATCGACCCAGCAAGCCCACAAGCCAAAGGGGTGGCGATTGTCGTAAACAAGGAAGTGTCAAATATCACGGGTATAAAATCGAAAGAGCTGATACCTGGACGAGCACTACACCTCACGATTCCGTGGCATGCTGAGAAGAAGCTAACAGTGATAGCGGCCTACGCACCGAACGACGCAGCGGAGAACACTGAATTCCTAGAGAAGCTAGAAGAGAAAACCCGAGGTTTGTCGAAACCAGACATAAGTCTGGGTGACTGGAACATGGTCGAGGACAGCATTGACCGGCTCCCACACCACCGTGACCCAAGCGCGGTGACAGACGCCATGAGAGAGTTCAAGAGAAAATACAACTTGCAAGATGGGTGGCGACAAACGAACCCGGATACGAAAGGGTACACATTCCTGCAATCCGCAACAGGATCACAGTCAAGAATCGACCGCATCCTGGTCACCGAAAATATCCTGCGAAACTCGTCAGACTGGACAATTGAGTCTCCAGGCATCCATACAGACCACCAGCTCGTCTCCTTCAAATACTCTGACCCAAAAATGCCCTTTATCGGGGAAGGGCGGTGGGTTCAAAAAGCTAGTCTTCTAAGCGACGAGACCGTGATGAAAAAGATCGACACAATCGGCAAGGAGTACTCTGAACGAATCTTTGATGCGGTTGGAGAAAAACACACCCAAGACAACAACCCCCAGCTGATCCTGGTAGCTTTGGAAAATGCAATGACCCATATCTTCCGGGAGAAGGAGAAAATCCTTATCCCCAAGCTTGAGAAAGAAATAAAAAAGCTAAGGGAAGAAATGAAAACAAAACTAAACGACCCACTCTGTGACGAAGAGGAGAGGAAGGCTGGAAGTGCATCCCTGCAAGAAAAGATTGACGCGACAGAAAAAATCCGTTTCCAAAAGGTTCGCGACAATGCGGCTGCCCGAAATAGACTAGAGGGTGAAACGACCACTACAAAATACTGGACATCTGTAAATAAAGAGAATAAACCAAGGGACACAACGACGTGCCTTCAAGTCCCCGACTCCGACCCACCAGTATATGAGAAACGGTCGGACAAAATGGCAGAACTGGCCAGAAATTTTCACGATAAACTGCAGGAAAAAGACATAGCCCCAGAGGATGAACACACTCAAGCTGAAATACAAGTATTTGCAAACATTAAGAAATTAGCCCAACAGGACAAAGCGAAATGATCACAGTACCTGAAGAGAAGCGACGTTGTCCGCGTCCTAAAAAACCTGCCAAATGGCAAAGCCCCAGGGATAGATGGTCTGATCCATGAATTATGGAAGACACTCCATGCGAGGTTCGAAAATTCTAAAGAAAGTGAGAATAAGACTATGGACATAGCAAGAGTACTGACAGTAGTATATAATGATATAGAGATGTACGGAGTACACCCCGACACCCAATTCGCAGAAGGGTGGATGTCCCTACTCCACAAGAAAAACGATAAGAGAAACATCGGAAATTACAGACCGATTACCTTGCTTAACACAGATTATAAGATCTTCACCAAAGCCCTTGCTATCAAATTAGCAGAGACGGTGCCGTCCATTATACACCGTGACCAAGCAGGCTTTATCCCGGGACGGAGCATCTTCGACCAAGTCAAGTTGATTGAATCCATAATCGACCACGCCGAACATGAAGCGGAAGGAGGAGTGGTAGTCGCTCTCGACCAAGAAAAAGCCTACGACAAAATTCTACACGGTTATCTCTGGAAAACGATGGAAAAGGCAAACTTCCCGAACCATTTTATCAAGACAATTAAGTCCCTGTATGAAAACGCCTACACCTCAGTCTGCATAAATGGCGAGAAAAGCTCCCGTTACCGGGTAACAAGAGGAGTCCGCCAAGGCGACCCAATTTCATGCCTTCTTTTTAACTTAGCGATCGAGCCTCTGGCCCAGATGATTAGGGCATCCGACCTAGAAGGATATAAGTGCCCAGACCGAGAGGATAGAATTATTGTGGCACTATTTGCCGACGACACAACCGTCTGCCTGTCGGAAAGGGACAGTTTCGAAGACCTAATGAAAATCTTGAACACCTGGTGCAAGGCCTCCGGTGCCAAGTTTAACAAGGGTAAGACTCAAATAATACCGATTGGCCCAAGGACATACCGAGCCCGGGTTTTTAACACCAGACAAATAAACGACGACCAGCCACCCCTGGAAGCCCACATCCACATTGCAAAAGACAAGGAAGCTATACGAATCCTGGGAAGTTGGCAAGGGAACGAAACCGACCAAGCGGCCATCTGGGTGCCGACCATCGAGAAAATAGAAAGAAAGCTTGAGTCTTGGGAGAAATCCAACCCAACGATAGGGGGACGTACCAAAATTGTGCAGATGTCGGTAGGGGGGATGACCCAGTACCTCACCGCTGTCCAAGGAATGCCAACGGGTGTCGAAGACTATCTAGACAAGAGGATTAAAAATTTTGTCTGGGCAGGGAAAAAGAAAGCACCGATCGATCACGACATAATGTACCTCCCAAAAAGCGAAGGGGGGAGGGATCTGTTGTCTATCAAAGACCGAAACTCAGCCATCGAACTTAAGAATCTGAGAGACTTTCTCACCACAGAAGGAGAAAAACGAGCGAAATGGTGCTCTTTATCAGATAACCGGCTCAGAAAAAACATACAGGGGAACGCAATAGTAGACCCCGAAATCAGGGATAGCCCCTTCAAACAGACCTGGAAACCGCTGCAAAAGTGCCTGCCAAGGCCTCTGAAAAAGATGCTCCAGACTGCAAGAAAGTTCAAACTCAACTTTGATACGCTTGCGCTATCCAAAGACATCAAGGAGGAACTCCCAATATACTTCCATATGGGAGCGAACCGTGACATGGGTCGGCGGAACAACTCGAAATGTGCTCAGTGCTTGAGAGACACCCACAATGTACGCACAGCAGGCAATGTCCTAAACATAGTAGAGAGAAACTACCAAGGACACAGCAGACGCCGCAATTGCGCCTGCCGAACCTGCCGGGAAGACCGGCTCCAGGGATGCTCAGCTCCGTACCTGTGTCTTGAGGAAGCAATTAAGATGCTAGACTGCCTATTCGAAAAATGGGACCCTAGAGCAGAAGTAAAACAACGAACACCTGGACTCACTGAGGACTTAAAACAAAAAAACACCGAGGCTCTAGAAACAGATGACCCCGTCTTTTTGACCCAAGTATACACCTCGAGAATCGAGTTGACGGTTTCCGCATTTTTGGCGAGGCATGCAAGCCAACCCCTGCACATCAAATGGAACTGTTAGACGAAGACGAAGTACAGGAAGAGGAGACCATCTACATTGGAAACTCTCATAGCCTAGACAGCGATGGCGATAGCTGCTCAGCGGGGAGCATATGGTACAACCAGGACGATGAAAGAAATATGCCAGTCATAGTCCCGAGAGAACTGGCATCCCCAGATGCTGGGGCTGCGGCGGCAATCCTGCACGCAATCCAGAGGACACCGATTTCCGTGATACTGAACTTCAAGATCCAATCAAAAAGACTGGTTAAATGCCTGACGACAGACCTAATTAAATGCGAGGACTCTGACTGGGCAGAAATCGAGACAAGCGACCTGCTGAAACCAATAGTAGCGTGTCTCCGAGGACGGGGAACCAAATGCACCTTCCAAAGAATAGCCGATTCGAACAACTGGGCTATGAACAAAGCCCTGGAGATCCTCGAACCAGAAATGAATAATGAGGACCCAACAGACCTTATTACAGACATGCCACCTGAGTATAGTGTGAATGGCCTGAAATTGAGCAAAGGAACCCAACGATCCTTCTACCGGGCGATTAAAGAAAAACACTTGGCACCCAACAGAGAAAAAACCAGGATTATGGTGGGCAGAACCAAATGCGAAGCAGAGGAGCTCGCTGGTAGAACCCCAACGGACGCCGAGATCTGGACATCCCTATATCACCCGGACCTGACAAGAACAACAAGAGACTTTCTGTGGAAGTGCATGCACTAGGCTTACAAGGCGGGAGAGTACTGGAGAAACATACCGAATTTTGAGCACTGGGCACTATGCCAGCATTGCCAAGTGGACGATAACCTGGATCACATCATGACACAGTGTGAAGCTCCAGGGCGAGAAACCCTATGGAATCTGGCCAAGAAACTGTGGGAATTGAAGGGTTATCAATGGCCCGAGATATCCCTGGGGCGCATCCTCGCGTGCGGCTTTGCTGAGGTCGAAGACGCGAACGGGAAAAGAGACAAAGGCGCCGACCGGTTATACCGGATCCTTGTCTCTGAGACGGCTCACCTTATTTGGAAACTCCGCTGTTTACGTGTGATCGAGCGGGGAAGTGATCCATCCCAATATTTCTCCGAATATGAAATCCACAACCGTTGGCTTGCCTGCATTAACGCCCGCCTTCGCACAGATATCCTGCTCACCGACAGAAAGAAATTCGGTAACCGGGCTCTTAATTTCAAGAGAGTTATAAATACATGGAAACGCGTCCTCAAAGATGCCGAAAATCTCACTGACACAAAGATTAGTGAGTCTAGGGTTTTAGTGGGTATCGCTCCTCTCCGTCCTCCGGGACGGAACCAGTAGCAAGCTACTGGGGAGGTAGGTGAGTCCCACACTGCCATACACCGGCGTACATCAAGTATTTCCCTAGGGACCACTAATTTTTCTCTTTGACAGCCCAGGCTGCGAGAAAAAGCGCACGGAGGGGGACTGATATTATCAGGTTGCCCCTTCGTTCATCGCTCCACAAAAAAATAAATAAATAAAAATAAAAATAAAAAAGTACTTGGAACCAAGGGGAAACTTGAGTTGAAGCAGAAACAGGTCGAACGAGATGCAGTGCCGATCTATCTGTGATCGACACACCCTCTGAATAATACAGGGGTGCTGCTGACAGGTTCCTGCCTCGTAATTGGCAAGGGAACATGGTGTGCTCACAGTTGGGAACCAATGGGAGGCGACGCTTGGAAGAACAACCGACGGAAACACGGTTAAAGAGACGGATAAACGGACTTTTGACTCATTGGGATTGTGTTTTGGGCTTTGTAACAGTGTCTTGGCAGTTGTATAAGTATCCGAGGGTGTTTCTACGATGGACACAGCATCTTCCCCCGAACTAGTAGGCTATACGCTTGCGCATTGGGTTGATCTGGGATCCTCGGCGAACGCACTCTTATAGAGTAGCACTATTAGTCGAAATCTTAATTGTTTCTGAATCATATATTATTCTGGAAACACACTTGGGCTTGGCCTGGAAACTGTCTGAACTCTGAGAATCTGTTGGATCTGGGACTCTGTTGAAAGAAATGTTATTGTTGTTGTTTGCGGAGCGGGTTTCAGAAAGTACCTTCAAGGGAAAACTTTGGAAACGTGACTGCTGGTGTTGCTCAGAAAGTACCTCTTTAGGGAAAGCTCTGTGAATGTTCTTGGCCTATAAACTAGGGGCCTTACTTGAGTCTATGGGACTACTTTAAACTTGTTTCTCTGTCGCTTGGACACACACACACACACGCTGCGAAGCTATAAATCTACCTTGTTTGGAAACAATGTTTCCACTGTGTCTAGAAACACGTTCTACGCAGTTTGCTCTATTATCTTTTTGAGATACGAAACTTCTCCCTACAACCTTTACAAGGCCCTGTACTAGGGGCTGTAACTCGTCGAGATCTTTGGAAACGTGCATATATTGCTGTTTGATTTGTTTGTTGGTTGTTGGAACAGTCTGTTTCTGTGCCGCTCTTGGGTCAAGTGGGGTTATTTGTGTGTTTCTTATATAGGTTCTGAGCACATCAATCACCGGACCCAATCCGGATGCTCCGGATGCTTCGGGTGCTTCGGGTGCCTCTCCGGATGGTTTTCCGCCCGGCGCTCCGGATACTTCTGAGCCCTTCTATCCGACCGCCAAACCACCCGGGACATCCATCCACTCTCGCTGGCATGTGCTGTGCGATCAGGCCCGCGATCATTGTAGATACCTCCGGACACGTGCTACTGGGTAGTTACCAACTAGTATATAAGGTTTTGCCTAGCGTGGGAATCCTCATCCTTTCTTCTCTTCGGATTCCCCCGCTAGGTGCGTAGTATTTCCGCTCCTGTATTTTAGTACCTATATTTATACTTCGGATTCCCCCACTAGTTTCCGCGCCCTGCGCTGAGCTTAAGGTTGCCCTTACAGACACGTAAGTTGCCTTGGGCAAGTATCTGGCCCATCCGGCAAAGGAGTCCATCCATTTCAAACTTCGAAGCAGTCCTCTGATTTTTAAGCTATCCACTCCTTCTTTGCAAGGTTCAGCAATGGGCTTGCGGGCTTGAATTGGGATCAAACATGCTCTGGTACACTGCTCTGACTTATTTTGACACATAACTTGCCGTGGGCAAGTGTGTGGCCCATCCAGCAAAGGAGTCCATCCATTTCAAAGCAATCCACCAGTTTTCAAGCAGTCCACTCCTTCTTTGCAAGGTTCAGCACTGGGCTCGCGAGCTTGAATTGGGATCAAACATGCTCTAGTACACTGCTCTAACTCATTTTGACATGTAACTCGCCTTGGGCCATTTTCTGGATTGGCTAGGCACCTGCTAAATGCGAGGTGCATGTCAAAAAGGGTCACAACAGTGTCCAAAGGACTGCTTGAAAAACAGTGGACTGCTTTGAAATGGACGGACTCCTTTTACCTGCCAAAGTCGAGATGCGCATCAAAATGGGTCAGAGCAATGTACCAGAGTGGTCAAATTTGATCCAAAATTGAGGCTTTGAGTGCAGTGCTAGAAGTCCTTGAACCCAGTGCTGAACATTTCCCAGATGGAATGGACTGATTTGAAATTGGTAGACTCCTTTCAACCAATGCCTGCCAGAAACACCTGATAAACTGTTCAAGTGATTCTATATTCACATTTCCAAGATACTGACGAGTTACCGCCCCTAGCTATAGTACTGGGCCTTTTAAACATTGTATGAGGACATTTCACAGCCGCTCAGCTCTAATTCTCAGTCGGGTGGATGACTGTACTGTAAGTCTCAGACTTGGACAAGACATCAACAAAGTCATTGTACTAGGACGGAATAGTGAACAGTCCACTTTGGCACTCTAGATCTGAACCAGAATTCAAGTTTTTCATCAATATTTTCACCTGAAAAACTGATGAATTTTGGGGTGGAAAACTTAAAGGGGAGGCTTTCAAATTTCCCACTGAAAAACTTGAATCTGAGTATTTCAAGTTTTTCACCATGATTTAGTGAAAAATGTGTGAGGAATGTTTTGACTTTTTCACCTGTATGTACACTGCAAAAGGTGGTGAAAAACAACATGTATTTTCCATCACATTTTTCACCACAAATAACAGTGGAAAAGGGCGTGAAAAATCCTTGAAAAAATCCAAACTGGGTTTCAAAATTTTCACCATCTTTCTTTGAACATTTTTCAGACATTTTATACCCATTTTTCCACTGAAAATTGTTGTAAAGAAGGTTTTGATTTTTTCACCACAATTTCCTGGTAAGAATGCAGGTGAATTTCGGGTGAAAAGTCAGCATGAAACATTATGAATTTTGTTTCAAGTTTTTCACCTCAAATTCTCCTTGAAATAGTAGTGAAGAAGATTTAAATTTTTCACCTGCTTTTTCAGTGAAAAATCCCTGAAAAACCACTGAATTTCTGGTGACAACTTAGCATGAATCCTCATGAATTTTATTTCAAGTTTTTCACCCTGAATTCCACCTGGAATAGTGGTGAAAAATATTTGAAATTTTCACCTCTTTTTTCAGTGAAAAATGTCTGAAAAACAAACGACATTTTTCACCATAAATTGTGCTGAAAAACTTGAATCTCCCAACCAGTGAGAGTCCCAGTTCAAACAGATTCACAGAGTTTCTAACAGTTTCCAGGCAGAGCCCAAGTGCGTTTCCAGAATAATATATGATTCAGAACAATTAAGATTTCGACTAATAATGCTACTCTAAGAGAGTGCATTCGCCGAGGATCCCAGACCAACCCAATGCGCAAGCGTATAGAAACACCCTCGGATACTTATACAACCGCCAGGACACAGTTACAAAGCCCAAAACACAATCCAAATGAGTCAAATGTTTGTTTATCCGCCTCTTTAACCGTGTTTCCATCAGTTGTTTTTCCGAGTGTCGCCTCCCATTGGTTCCCAACTGTGAGCACGCTTGCCAATTATGAGGCAGGAACCCGTCAGCAGCACCCCTGTATTATTCAGAGGGTGTGTCAATCACCGATAGATCGGTGCTGCACTCGTTCAACCTGTTTCTGCTTCAACTCAACTCTCCCCTCTGTTCCAAGTGCGGAACCTGATAATACTCCTTTGTAGGTTTGGTAGATACCCGTTTCTGTGGTGTTTCCCAGAAAGGGTTCTTGAGAAAGAACCTTAGAACACCTTTAGAGTTGTGATCTAGATCCTCAGAATAGCCAACCACCTGTTTCGGTGTATCCGCATTCAATGGAAACCGGCAAACTCTAGCAACCGAAATACTTGTGACCCGGCACGTCTCCTTAGCGTCTCAACATAACACAGCACATTGCCCAACTCCCGTTCCCTTGACCCGTTTCCGTTGCTTAAGTGGATGTTGGAAACAAGTCAAAAGAAGTTCCTTGAGTTATTAATTGGCTACATGTTTCCCTTACGGTTTTCAGGGTGAGACTAGCCAATGGACATTCTAATTCCTTAGAATGTCCACCCGTTTCTCTGTGGTTCACCCAACAGCTACCAGGAACCAGTACTGTTGCATAGAAACAACAGTTTCAGCAATGGGCACAATCAGAAACACACAAAATTACGTGTATCTAACTATGGCCCAATTACTGGCTTATCAATGAACTAAATATGTATATGTATATAGTAGGTATTCGTCATAGCTCGCAGTGGTCCTCAGCTGCATCCATAGTCCACACACTGTCACACATGTAGTATTTTCATTCCTGTATTTAGTACCTATATTTATCCTTCAGATTCCCCCACTAGTTTCCTCGCCCCATTCCCAGCCCAAGGTTACCCTTACAGCAGAAGAAAGGATATAAGTGATGGTCAAGATTGGGAAGTTCAGTGCCAGTACAGACTCAGACTGCTACTTCAGGTATCCATCCTCCCCCACTTCCAATCTCATCCCCTCCTCTACCCGAGATCCTGAGTGTTCATACTCCGGATCCGGCTTCTGATGCTATGGACTGGCTAGCTGCCATAGAAGGCTCCCTCATGAGTATTCAGAACACGCTCAAGTGGCTATTGCTCAACAACCAAAATCTACTGTCTGCCTCCACCCCTGCCACTCCGGCTGCAGTGCTAGGTCCAGATTTCTCAGCCCTCCACCCAGCCGCAAAAACAGTCCTTCAACCGAACCCTCTGGCCGTTTTTGATGGTGACCGGATATAAGGTTTCACCTATTGTGGGAATCCCCATCCTTTCTTCTCTTCAGACTCCCCCGCTAGGTGCGTAGTATTTCCGCTCCTGTATTTAGTACCTATATTTATACTTTGGATTCCCCCACTAGTTTCCATGCCCTATGCCGAGCCTAATGTTGCCCTTACAGTGTTCAGTAATTTGGTTCATTTTGAATACTATTCTGCAATCAACATGAGGTTACCTTCAACTACAGCAAAGTACAGGTAAATACAGTAGAATATGGTGGAATATGGCCAACTACGTAGTCCAGCCCGGAATACAGGCAAATATGTAGTATGGCCATCAAATACGGGGGGAATATGCACACTGGCCGTCAAATATGTAAATCTTAGTGGAGGGGGACCATCATACAGTGAATATGACAAGTACAGAACTATGTAGAGCTACGTAGAGGTACATACTGGACCCAGGTATTGGTGATGTGCACTGACAGTGTTGGGCCTTGGTGCTATGATGTGCCTGCAAACAGTGCGTGGGCAAACGGAAACAATGTGCAACCCCCACTCGAGCAGCAGCTGTACTGTGCATCGGAATCAAGACCCTGTCGAGCTCATCTCCGAGGGTGCGGTCCTGGAAGCCCCAGCTGCCTTTCGGAAACGCCATGCGCACAGGCAAGAGGGGGGAGGGTTATTCATTGTGGTATTGCTGGTGAAGTGCCGGTTCTGATGCATCTTCCATTTCTTTTACCATTTTTTTTGTTTATCACAGTGTTATGTACTTTTATGTGATGTGTACTTTTGCATTGAAGTATGAGTATGTATTGAGATTGTGTAGTCTATATAATTCTTTCTTATGTGCCAACATGCAACTGGATTTCCACCACGTCGACCCCACCGTCCTATTGAGCAAAAAGCATGTCAGCTCGAAGTTGATATCCAAGCCATCCCTGCTGCCAAATCATCCTGTGTGTGGAGTGTTGAGAAGGCATACTGACGGTGCCCGGGTAAGAGATCACCATATTTTGTCTGCTGCAAGGGAGTACAGCAGGGAAATAGGTCATGCTAAACAGGATTGAGGATGATAAGGGAGATGGGGTCATAGTTGTCCTGATCGTTTGCTAGCACAAACCACAAACAGCACCAGTGTCACCACAGTCAGGACTCGGTGTCACCAGCGATCCACTTAAGTCACTGCAACAAGACAGACCTCTGCTCCACTGCGGCAATGTGAAAAAAAAGGAAGATGAATTTCTCAACATGGGTCAAACATATGGAATTGGAACAGTATAAGGGAACACAGGGAAGATAAGGTTAGTGAGAAACCTTGTGGAAAGATGCACAGGAGTCGGAAAGATGAGTTGGGTTGGTGGAATAACAGAATCTGGCAAGGGACATGTACACAATGATAATTTACTGAGAAAAGACATAGAGGAATGAATTTCCGAATAGCACAAAATTGATGGCCAGTGCAAATAACTGAGCTGGTATTGCTGCATGCATGGCTATGATAGGTTGGAATCATAGCCTTGGACCCCGAGGCTAGTGGAGGTTGCACGGAGGGATAAAGCATCACGAGCCAGCCCAAACCTGGGAGAATTTTGAATAACAAAACCCAGAGAGAGAGCCATGCATAGAAGAATTGAAATCCAGTCAGGAAGGGGCATGCCAGCAGTAGATGAGCATTAAAAGTCTGAGGAGTGCAAGATCAGGCAAATTGGAAGATCATAAAGAATGATTGGAAGCAGGAATAGAATGTGTTTGGAAGGCAAAAGATGAGCCGCTTATTTATCTATGCCTCGGTGATGCAGCCGCAGTGCGAAGATGCGGAGGTGCAGTGAGAAATCAACCACAGCATGGCTGGAAATTAGCTGCAGGGAGCTGTATGCCTCTGTAGATTGCAAGAAGGGTGGTCAGCTGAACAACTTCGATTGAAAACCCCCAGGATCCGTTCAGTCCACAAAAGGGAGAAGGAGAAGTGCCCTTCAGACCAAACACAGAGGAAGGCCTAAAAGAGACAGAGATGAATGGGGTAATTGCACTGCCAGACGAGGATTTCGATAACGAGCAGGTGACAGCAGGAGCCATGTCAGCACAGAGCAGATTCCGGGTTCTGAGATGACGAGGGCAACTGAAGCACGAAGAGTTGCAACAAAGAACCCTGGAGTTTAGACTAGAATAGTGTAAAGTACAGGGAAATAACTACAGCTTATATACTAAAGTCCCTAGGGGTTGTAAATTAAGGTACAGTGTCCAACGGCAACGGACAAGATTAATGCAAAGTAAATGAAGGGGTATATGAACATAGAGGGGGCGATCGGGAACCCGAAGGTCGGGAAACCGATTGAAACCGTTAGGGATCCTAAAACGATATCCTGGTTTGATTTGATCAGATAGTTGATCTGATAAATGATCGGGTTGTTCGGGTTGTTCAGGTTCTGGAAGTAAAATGAAAAGACAGTTCATGACAAGCCAGAGCGAAGACCAGTATATTAGAATCTGGCCTCACTGTGCCGCAGGACGCAGTAATCACAGTGAAGCTAAACCAAAAAATAACAGTACAGCTCAAAGTCAAGATCCGAAGAAGTGTGGTGTGTAGGGCCCATGTGATCCCTCAGATTGCTGCTGTCAAGCAGAAAGGACATATGGAGCATACAAAATGAAGAGGCAGTGTGGACCAGTGCAGGGATTGAGCATGGATGGGGTTAAAAACAGAGTGTGAGCAGATGAAGACAAAAGGAGTATGGACATACTGTACCATTTCGATCAATTCAAACCAGCCTGTGACCTGTGACCGCGGGAAACGAAATTTAGATTTCATACTTCGGTCAGGCTGAGTGTGACACTTTTTTTTTTTTCGTAAATCGGTCGCAAATTCAAGGCAAGCCTCACATATGCCTAATTTGTTTCCTCGCTGCCACCAGGCACACTTACAATGGATTAAAGTAATAATACTCGATCAGAAACCAAGCCAAAAGCACTTGTGATCAATCCAATCATTTGCTCACATGATCATATTCCAATTTTCCTTTTCGACGCCCTCGCTGCAATGGCTATTCTTCCCGAAGTCCTGAGGATCCCAGATGGGCCGGAAAAGCTCTCGCTACCCCGCTCCCAACCTCCCAATCTCCCAGCTCATGGAGCTTCGGCTACCAGCCCAGCACAAATCCACCACCTTTGCGGATCCCAGTGACTACCTCTCTGACCAGCATCCAACTGTTACCACCTTTGATGCCCTCGAGATTCCGGTACCACCTGCATTTGTGGTTAAGGCCCTTGGCTGAGCAATACTCTCCGACCCAGAGATCAAGTCAATTGTGCTAGTACACTCACTGATGCACCAAGGGAAAGGTGACCAGTATCCACCCTGGCTGGCGACAATCTGGTTGAGGATGGAGCCCGTGTGTGAGGCGCGGACTCTGTGGTGTACCACGGTGGATCATGTTCATGCAAACCTCGAGAAATCCACAACCCCTGAAGTCGCTGCTGACCGAGCCAGGGTTGCACTACAGGTCCTCCAAGAATTTCCCTGGGACAGTGTCATTAAAGGCTTCAAAGGCGACCATTCTGTCAGCAGTCTTGTGCGCTGGCTCACCACTGAATGGTTAAACACCAACCACAAGGATCAGATGCTCGAGCTTCTTGCTGGAGATCTGGAGCTCGGTGATGGCAGCATGAGTACAATCCAGACAACGTACTTTGTACACGTGCTCGCTCAGGCGTACTCGAACCCTGAGATGTATCGTACTGGTACTGGTTTTCGATGGCTGCACCGGCTAGGAGAAGCATTTGCGGTGCATAAGCACAATCGACTGGGTGCAATTGCGAACATCAACAACAATCATTGGATCGCACTCACTATCGACTGCTAGGCGGAAGTCATTGGCTTGGGCATGGATTCCGCCGCACTGTACCATCGGGCCTGTGTTCACATCTTGACTGGTGGCTCCATCAGCACCTTGGCATCCAATTCAAATGGATGGATCTACCAATCCCAAAGCAAACCAACCCGCATTCATGTGGGATCCTCGCATATTTTTCTTTGGCACATTGGTTCAACAGCCAACGGTTCCTGCTCCCCAATCCAACAGCCGCCGTTATGGCTGAGGAGCGCATGAAAATGTTTCTACAAGTCATTGAGCAGCATGGGGGAAAGGTACGTACTCGCAACTTACAAATGCTATCACCGGTCTAATTGGGCCAGGCGGGAAACCTTAGAAGCGACGCGCAGGACTATGAGTTCACCTTTATGCACTTGTGTGCGCCTGCACAGCCTGTTCACAACAACATCAGCAAAAGATCAAGTGCAAACGAAGAGAAGGAGCAGCCCGATGACAGATCCGAGGATAACGACCCATTGGTGGGTTCGCAATACTCGGAAGCCGACGACAGCACAGATTCGCGGTCGGCAACACCATCGCCCACACCTCGTCGCAGCCGTGTGGCTAGTACCGACTCCGTGCCGGATTTCGGAGAGCGTCCGAGGCATAGGAGGGTCGGGTCGGGTCGGACCCGACCCGACTCCCTGGGGCAGTGCTGGGCGGTGCAGATAAGGTCAATCAGATAACAATGACCGTGCCCATCAGATGGCAGCCCTTTTGTCTGGCTGTAAGTCATTGCCGTGTCGCGCTGCTGTTGTCCTGCTGATCGCACGGCTGAGAATCGAACCGTCGACCGTCCTGTTTTGGACATTCCAAATCGGGAAGTGCAAAAAAAAAAACCTCGTTTGTCTCAAGGTTTTTTTGAACAGCTGTAAACACGTCAAGCTGTTTTTGGACTATGGCATCTCGCGTGGACTTGGGATGCCATTTTTGATCTCTCTAATTGTCCAGGGAGGTACGAGATGCATAGGGACTGTAGATGCGTCCGAGGAAGCTTTTGTGGAGGCACGCGGTGACAAGCGGCTCGTAGCGGCACCTGCTTGTTGGCATCAATGCACCGCCGAGATCAAAATTACTTCGAGTCGGGTCGGGTCACCACAGCATTGGTCAGCGGGTCAGGTCGGACCCGACCCAGACCCGACCCGACCCTCCCATAGATCGGACGATCTGGGATTTCGGGCTGGTCAGCACATCCTCATCGCATCCTGCCACTCCATTGTCACTCACATCCATCTATGATCAACACCAGGATCAGGACATTCATCCTCCCTGGGGTCGCCCATCGACACCCCCTGCACCGAAGCGCACCCATAGCGAGCGAGTGTCCGACACACCCCACGCCAGCCCCATGAAAAAAAAACTTAAAGAGAAGGTCCAGAGTGCGACGACGCACGCAATCAAACTCTTTAAAAACAGCAGCTCACCTTCCAAGATTCCTGCGCTCTTCCGAATGGCAGGATGGAGCAAGCCCAAAGTCTTGACAGAGGACGAGAAGCGGCAAGCATCCACGGCGGACTTCGAAGATCGGTGCAAGAAGGCGGAGGCGCGGGCAAAGGCGGGGCTTGTCCAGAAGGCCGCAGAAGATGAGAGGAGCAAAGAGAGGCAGAACGATCAACAGCAGCGCCATCGGGCCAATCGAAAACGGGCGGCCGAGGCTGAGAATCCTGGGGGAAGGAAGAAGCGTAAGGTCAGCAGCAGAATCATTCTAAACTTACAGCACAGTTTACCGTCATCAGGTTGTTCTCAAGGACGGAAAAACTGTGTCGCGAAGCGCTGTTGCTGAGGGGTCACGTCCCATGCGCCAGATCAAAAAGCAGATCAAAGACGAAACACGTAAGTCGTTGGGGCGCAAGCAAAAAAAAGTGCACTGCCCTGGGAAATATGTCAACTGGCTGACCCCGTTTTCATGGTCGGCGATTACGAGGGCACAGGTCAAGGTCGGCTGGGGCTATACTGACATCATTTGAGAGTTGCGGCGGTGCGCTGCATCATCATCGCCATGATCCGCGAGCGAGCACCAGAGATTTTCAAGCGCCAATTGAAGGATGGTTCGACTTTCCAAGTCTCAGACTCGTTCTGCCGCAAGTTTCTCCACAAAACTGCGGTGTGGTCAATGCGGAAGGGTACAAAGGCTGTGCAGAAACTGCCCAAAGATGCCGAGGAACAGTGTGAGACGGTGTTCCTACGTCATGCGTGGACCATCAAAGAGCATCGCATTCCTGCCGAGCTGATTATCAACGCCGACCAGACTGGGATCATATACTTACCTGGGTTGAGAATGACTTGGGCACCGACTGGAGCGAAACAGGTCCCCCTCATTGGTAACGAGGAGAAACGAGCTTTCACAGCGCTGTTAGCGATCAATGCGGCGGGCGATCGACTCCCCATCCAGTGCGTATACGAGGGGAATACGGAGCGCAGTGTTCCAACAGTATCAGCGCCGAACCACAAGGACTGCGATGAGGCGTACTTCCGCTTCGTTTTCTTGGGCAAAACTGGTAATTATTGGTCGAATCAGATGACTATGCGCCAGTGGATAGAAGACATCGTCATCCCGTACCTGGCTTGTGAGAGGGTTCAACTCGGCTTGCGTCCATCGCATAAGGCCCTCTTAATCATCGATGTGTGGTCTGTTCATTGGTCAGCGGAGTTCTTGGATTGGATGCGTGAGTATCACCCCGAAATCCTCATCGACTTTGTTCCCGGCGGCTGCACCGGAATTGGGCAACCGCTGGATGTGGGAATCAACCGCCCATTCAAACATGCGGTGAAGGTCGCCTATCACGCGTGGCTGGTCGACAACCTCCTTGAACAACGGCGCGCGGGCCAGAAGCTTGATCTTGATACGACTCTGCTGGTGCTTCGGGATGCAAGCATCGGATGGATCTGGCAAGGGTTTAATGCGATTAAAAATAAGGAATTGATCTTGAAGGTGAGTACTCACTCGAGACAAAGCTGTTGTTCATTACGGGAACCTAGGCGTGGTCCATGTGCGCCATTCGCGGCGGCCTTAACCTGTCATTTGAATGCATGACATCTTTCAAACCAACGAGCACCTGATAAGGCTACGCACCGAAAACCCCCAACTTTGGAACGACCTGCTGACCAAATCCACCCACGACAGCAAACCCTGGAGACATCAAGGAGGTTGCAGAGGACATGGAGCCGTATGAGGATGAGGAGATGGGCGGAGACGACTCAGCGATCCCCACACGCAAGGTGGTGCAGCACATCATGACAAAGAAAACTGCCAAAAACTGGAAGGTCACCGCTGGTCTCGTCTCATCTGGCGTGGCTGAGGATGCAGATGAGGAGATTGCAGCCCCCGATGACACGCCTGGTGATGTGGCTGAGGGATCGGGCAAACGCAAACGCCGCCCAACCACGCGCTACGGGGAGTTCTGGCGGCACGCGAACAACAAGGACGAGGATCTTGATGTTCCTGGGTTGTAGCAGTGTTGAATAGTAATTGATTTTGTGTGCTGGACGGCTGTCACTAAGAACTGGAGAGTTGCGTGAGGGAGAGGAAAGGAAGAATCCGATCAGCGGTTTGCTTCCAAAATTGACAGTCGGTGGGAACGCCGCGGGCCGCGGCGTCGCTGGCTAACTGCACATGCGCAGAGACGAAAAATCGGGTTTTTGAGCCCTTTTCTAGTATTTCTGTGACTTGTTTGAGGGTTTCGTACATGGCCGCGGTGACCTGTGACATGTACGAAAAAATTCATAAATTTTGGGCCCTGTGATGCGTGACATACGAATTGATCAAAATAGTACAGTATGGAGAAATAGCACAGCTGGCTGCTGAGGAGCCATTTCGTTAAAGAACGGTTAATTCAGCTGTCAAGTCGACGATCGGCAGGACCGGCACATGTTGTCACCAGGCCGAGGTTCCGGGGCGCACACGACCGAATGTCAGACAAGGAAATTCGAGTTGTGGGCGGGAGGCGGAAGAGGGTGACGTCATGAGGTTTCCGAAAAAGGAAGTCATCAATGGCGAGCAGAATCAAAAGAGATAGAGAGAGCAAGGGCAGATGCAGGGCAGGAGGCGTTGAGGGAGGTGAATGAAATGAATTTGATTGGAATCTGCGTGCCAGTGAAAGTCGAGCAAAGAAAATGAATGTGTAAAGATGAGAAATTGTCAATATCATAGAAGCTCGAAACACGAAACTCCAAAGGAAGAAGGAAGGGAGATGGAGGTGCGATGGAGACGCTGGAGATGGAGCAAAGTGAATGGATGGAGGAAAATAGAACAAATGAAATGACACATGGAGGGAGATGGTATAGGAAGCGAGAAACGACGCACGGCGCGAGGGTGGACCGACGCGCTGCCGGACGTTGAATAGTGTGTACTCGTATATGGCGTCAAAGTAGGGCTGTAAGCATTTGTCGGGGAGGAGGCGACAGAGGTGTATGCGTGGGCAGGGGAGGTACTGCGTGAAATCGTCGTTCTCGTGGTGTAATTCCACTGAGACGCGCTAGATCCACCGTAATTTGAAATCGCCGACGGCCCTGCATAGCGAGGGGCTTGAGGTGTTGTTGTGGGAGCTGTAATTGGCGCGTAGCTGGCGCCCGTTGTTCTCCCTCCTTCTCTCACCGCGGCGGGCTTGGGCCTGCAAACGCAGAGCCACCCTGCCATCCATCTAAGCCCCATCCAGATTGTGGATTCGAAATGCCATCACTGTGCGCGGAATGGCTGAGGCCCAGGCAGCTGAGCTCATGAGACGGTAAAATGGCAAAGACCGTGCATGCAGATACGTGTGGGGGGAGCCGGAGCTGTGGGAGGTCGAGAATGTAGATGGACGCGGCGCACCCGCAGCGGAAAAGGAAGGTGGTGCAGTGATGCTGAACCGAGATGGGCGGCGCAAACGCGAGATGCGGGGCGGACAAGGGGAGACTATTGCGATACACATCGGGAGCTACCGTCGTACAATAGCGTTCGTCCCTCCTCACCTCATACCAGCCATCCTGCGACAGATATGCTGCCGCCTAGAAGGACGAAAGGCTGGATACCGAACGCTCCAGCGCGTCTCTCCTTCCCCCGTCGTCCTCACCTCCTCGTATCTTCAGGCTCCTCGCCCCCGCCACCAAAGTCAAAGAAGACGGCGACATGGACTAACGCACGCCACGCGTTCACACGTCCTGCGTCATCCCTGCCGCTGCGGGACGACATCACGGGTGGGGACGCACTGAACGACATCGCGCCTCGTGCGGTGCGCGGCGAGCACTCCTCTCATGCCCCCGCAAGCCCCCCACACTGAGAATCACGGTAATCACTCCTCTGGCCTTATCGTCCCAGATTCCATGACGCTGGGGGCAGTGAGCGGGGAGTCTGCGTGTGGCTCGCCGCTGCATTGAGGGATGGTGGTGCATGTGTCTTGAATGGGGAACGCCGAGCTGGGGACGGGCAGCATTGGCGACGAGGAGATGAGCCGGAGGTTTACGTGTACGCAGAGCACCGAGCGGCGGACGGAGCGCGGGAGTTGCTGAGGCGCATGCGCGAAAGACGGGCGGTGTAGAAAGCCGTGAGGCACCGCCACGCACAGGAGCACAGTGCGGACGACGACTGCAGATATATGAGGGGAGTTGGAGTGGAGGTGTTTCATCCGACTGAAGGCAAGCGAGGCGTGTGTGACCTTCGGCGTTTGGTGGATGCGAAGCGGAGTGTATCTGAGCAAGCGTTAGCGCTTGTACACTTGAAGGCCCCGTGAAGCTCCACCAAAGGAGTGTCCCATAATTTTGTCAAATCTGACCTCAAAAAGCTTACGGTTTGGCGGCTTTGGGACCTAAAAAAGCTAACATGGGACAAGGCTAGTCACGTGGGCGTCCAAAATTCCGCCAAAATCAACGAAAATTCCAATTTTTGCGCTCGCGCCGTCTAGATACACTATTTGGGCTGGCGCAACTTCAACGTAACCTTTTTCACCTCCTTTGACACCTTCCCGCTCATTGTAAGAGCTGTCCACACTGACACGGCATGCGGTATGAGAGTTCGATGTTGAACTCCATCAGAGAAGTAGTCACCCCAAGCAATGGGAGAACACCGTAGTACCCAGTAGAGACACAGTAGTGTCAAACAGTAGAGTCAGGATCCTTCCAGAGAGTGGGCAAGTTGGCGCCGACGTGGTGAGAAGGAAGAAGCCTGTTAAACACGTAACTTTGATTCGCTGATGGGCGGACCGGAAATCAAGCAAAATGCAAAAAAGAACGTAAGGTTCGAACGAGCGACTGTAGGAAAGAGCAACGTTAACCACTTCGCCAAGCAACACACTTAAGACAGTGTCAACGAGGGGTCCACCATGAGCTTTGAGCTCAAATCCCCCCTCAAAAAGCTTATCCTCGGACAAGGCTGGCGAGTTTTGGGCCTAAAAAAGCTTAACTTCGGACAAGGAAATCGCGATTTTTCGCCCTAAAAAAGCTATAATTTGGGACACTCCTTTGGTGGAGCTTCACGGGGCCTACACTTGAAGCTTGAAAGATCGGAACAAGAAGAATGAAAAAAGAGGCAGCAAGCCCATGCGAGAAAGAGGGCAAAGTTAAGGTACACACCTTGAGATATATGCCTACACCATCTCCGGGACCCCGACACATGGTATGAGCGCGTTGTGTAGGCAGTGGGTGAGGCATTTATGGCGAGGTAAACCTGCAAGGTGTAAGAGCAGCACTGGAGATAAAAGGTACGCAGAGGGAGGAAGGAGAGAGCGGGAATGCACCTTTAAGAATCGATTAACAACCGGACAAAGGAACATCGGCGCCCATATGCATGAGTCGGCGTCGGACAATCGTCAGATCTCAGACTGGGATTATTATAACCAAATCCAAGAACGCGACAGACACACCACAACCAATGCTGCATTATTCTAACCACGTCAAGCCGTGTCGAGAATAGGGTCCTGACCGGAACGTCGGGAGCCGGTGTACACAAAGTGCACAGGATGGCAAGAGAGGACCTTCAAATCGGCGATTTGATCCGTCTACACAGCCACTCCGCTCTCTTCCTTCCCGCCATGTCGCGGTTCTGGGCCTCCGCCACGTCCACATCCACTTACTCGATCTGGAGCCTCAATATTACTGCGGCTTTTGGAGTCTTCATGATTGGCGCTGAGACAGAACGGGGTCGAATATTCGACGAATAATCCCAGTATCTTTGGAACTCTTCCCCTTTGCGCGACGTAAAATGGAGAGGGAGACGGTATGGAGCACACTGATCAGCTCTGTGGTCCCCGCCGGCGTAAGTAGTATGCCGCCCACATGGTTTTTTCCCGACTAAATTTCGTACGTTGACACGTACGTTCCTTGGCCCTGAAATCCCGAATCATCTCGATTGTCTTGGCGACTGGCAGTTGTAATTTTCCTGCATTTGTCTACTGGCTTCCTTGCAGTTGTTTCTCGTAGGGTGGTTCATGATTTAGATATTTTCGGTGGATTTGGTATGTGGTTCCCTATGTCAGCGGCGACTTGAGCAGCTCCATAGTTCGAATGGCCATCTCGTACATTCGGTGTGTTCTAATCTGAAAATCTCCCACTACGCGCGCTTACTGGATGTATGAGACATCTTTACTTTGGCGGATTCAGTATGTAATTCCCTATGTCAGCGGACCGGGGAAGATCTATGACTTGAGCTCGAATGGCCATTTCATACATTCGGTGTGTCCTAATCTAAAAATCTCCCACTCAGGCGCGCGCTTACTGGATGTATGAGACTTCTTTACTTTGGCGGATTCAGTATGTAATTCCCTATGTCAGCGGACCGGGGAAGATCAATGACTTTAGCAGCTGCATAGCTCGAATGGCCATTTCATACATTCGGTGTGTCTTAATCTAAAAGTCTCCCACTCAGGCGCGCGCTTATTGAATGTATTAGACATAGTCACTTTGACGGATTCGGTATGTAATTCCCTACGGCAGCGGATCGGGGAAGATTCATGACTTGGGCAGTTGCATAGCTCGAATGGCCATCCCGCATCAGAACGTGCGCCCTGTCACATATCTCGCATTCAAGCGCGCGCTTATTGTCAAAGAGGTATTTATATTGTGGATGGCCGGAATGAACCGTTCACGCCGGCGACGATAATGGTTTATTTTATTGCTCCTGTCATTCCCGTGCGATAAAACCAGACTCCTCGATTGACCACAATCATTGCAATGGCTCCCTTTTATGAGAAATAGTCCCCTCTTTTTAACAAACCCCCGCTGACCTTTTCACCGAGTGCGCTACGCTCTGTGCTCCCTGTTGTTCGGAATTTCCTCGCTTACGTCGGTGACCGGTAGATTTTGAACGCTGTGCGTCTTCTTTTAAACAATTCATTCTCTGGTTCGTTCAGCCGAAAATGTGACGACTTCCAGCTTCGATCTAGCTACCTCCCCGCTCACCTTTGCGGCGTCCAAATGGATCTGGAGTTCCACCACCGCCACGGCCAACACCTTCGTTGGGTTTCGCAAGGACTTCACGCCGCCTTTCGGAAAGTCGCTTATCGCGGCAGAGATCATTTTCACCGTTTATCAAAGTTTGTCGTTTTATGTGAACGGGGTTTATATCGGCTCCGGAAACACGCCTGCCAGTGCTCCCCGTCCAGGTTCAGTGCGCCGCTTCTGTGCCGACCTCCTTCCCAGTTATAATGTATTTGCCGTCATTGCATCCACTCCGGGCAGCGGAGCCGCCGTGGGAGCTTTCATCGCGACCATCCTCGTGACGTATTCCGATGGCACCCAGGACACACTTGTCACGGACAGCTCTTGGCGCGCGAAGAGCGGAATCCCGCTCGGATTCGAGCAGCTGTCGTTTGACGACACCGCCTGGTCCGTCGCCACGGTTGTCGGGAGCTTCGGCGTCGCCCCATGGGTCACCGCGGTGGTGCCCGCCGACCCGCCCGTCCTTGGACCCGACCGTGCACAGTGGGTCTGGACCGACGTCGTTCCCGCCAGCGGGATAGTCCACCCCGGCTCACGCGTGTTCCGCCGAACGTTCGTGCCCGCGCCTGGGCAGGTGCTGGGCACCGCGACAATCATCATTGCGGCCGACAACGCATACACGTTATACGTCAACGGAGTTACCATTGGCTCGAAAACGAACTTTAAAATTGCACAGAAGTACACTGTCACCTTCGCGTCCGCTCCTACGGAGGTGGTTCTCGCGGTACTCGCGACAAACAATGTTGCGACCACCGCGGGGCTACTTGTGGCGATGCAGGTGAACATCACTACAGGGGCCTCGGCCAACCTCGGCCAACCTTAGCCGACATCGCACAGGTTGGCCGAGGGGCCATCAAAATGTAGTGTGCATGGTGCCAAGCGGACGGACTGACTGCACCGCTGGAGTGTTCGTACTGACTGATGCTGGGTGGAAGTCGACCAAGGGTGTGATTCCTGATGGGTTCGAGCAACCTGGATTTGATGACTCTGCATGGCCTGCCGTTTTCGTGGGGGCCTTCTACCCCGGGGGGAGCTGGGGTACGATAACCGTTGCGGCACCTTCTCCACCCATCACCATTTAAAGTCTGCGGTGAGGTGCCGATGGTTTACATGTCGGTTATATCTTCACTTTGTAAGCATCGTTCATCAAGCTCCCATTTTCGTTTCAGTCAAGTAGATCAAAGTAAATTCCACGTGTCGCGATTGCATCCTTTTTTTACGGTTGTTGTGGTGTTCCTGGAGACGATGAGAATAGAAAGCTCTTCATGACAAGGGCAAATGAGGGAGAAGAAGATCATGACTGGCTGAGAATTGTATCTCCAGTTCAACTCCGGGACAAAAGCCGAACATATCAAAAGCCGAACATAGACTTTCAGCATCACATAGCAGTGGCGCCCCTTGCCCTGATGTTAGAGTCGAGGAATCCACCGCAGCCAAGGTGTATTTTAAGCCGCCACTGGCAATCTAATTTCACTTGAACATCACCGAGGAGCCCAACCTTATGTTCAATTTTATTGGGACTGCAAAGACACTGTGACCCATAACTTAGGGTTACTCCGGCACCAAATTTCAAGCTGAGCTGGAGCTCGGGGATAAGAGGTGACGTTCAGAGATCAAAGAGCTGTGTTGATCAACTAAATGTAAAATTGTAACAAGGAGAAGATATTCGAGACAATGAACAACGACCAAACCTCATTCAAACGACCAAAAACAGAGATGAACCGCAAACCGAACTGTGACAATGTAGCATTACTGGCGGTATAGAATGCCATGAAAAACATCGAACACCTGTTCAAGAGCACTGACTGGACGAAAGAGGCAATACATATCCCTGGTTGACGTTGAAGAACGTCTTCTCGGGAAGTTCATTGTGGCTACGGATCAACCGTTTACATTAGTCGAAGAGCCTGAGTTTAGGGTGCGACTTCAATACGTCCATAAACACACCGGTAGGGTTCTGGAGATACCGAAGGCAAAGTCAGTCAAGGGCAAAATCATGAAGATGGGCGACGAATTGGAAAAAGAGCTAACTGGATGTTCGCAGACTAAAACAGGCGGGCCATTGTTTTTGGTGGCTAATATCTCTGCATCATGCCGAGGAATGTTTGATTGATTTCGCTGAGCTTGTTGGGAGCCATTCCAGCGAGAACATGGCAGATACGGTTTGGGCAACTCTCAAGAAGTTCGGTCTTTGTAGACAAGTAAGGCGCCCTACATCAGTTTACAGTAATTGTTAATTTCTTACATTACAGATCAATGCATTTGTCATGGATAATGCAACAAACAACGATACAATGGTAGAGGCCTTGGAGCAAGGAGAATATTGCTTTAGCAGTCGTCATATTCGTATGAGATGCATGCCGCATACAATCCATCTCACCGCCATTAAAGTAGGTCACGTATCTCACTCAACATCGCATCCTTATCAAGATACGGTGAATGGGGTTGGTGATTCCCCTGAGGATGCGGAGCTGTGGGATGATGAAATTGTTGCTGACAGTACCACCGCTATGGATGACAGCACTGATCAACAAGAAGCTGCCTGTTTCCAGATCCATGTCCGGAATGGTGAGCATGACATTGCCTTTGCGGTGCAAAAGGTAAGGCATCTAAACCCTGATCCCTGTTCGAGCATTTATTTTTCCCATGCCGTTCCAGCTCCGCCGTATCATCAAGTATGCACGGTCCAGTCCCCAGCGTCGCAAAAAATGGAAAGGCCAGATTCGTCTCAATGCAGATGAACTGGGTGCAGCTCTTGCGAAAGCAGAACTTATTTTCTTCTCAGACATCAAAACGCGCTGGTCATCAACGCTTCGTAAGTCAGAATTCTGAAATTAGAACTTCTCAATACACGCAGGACGAACACTAGGATAGCAAGTTGTTGTAGACACGTACGTCGCCACAGAAAGAGACCTTTGCACTATGCCTATCATGTCTGACGAGGACTGGGATGCCATCAAACTTGTCTCAGAATGGCTTGGTCTATTCGAAGGCGCCACAGCGAAGATGTCAACGACTAAGAAGCCAATGCTCTTACAGCTAATGTCATGTCAGCAACGGCCTCTGGGTCGGCTAAACAGTGAGTAACCCGGCGAGAACCCCAACCAGGATAAACCCAATAGATGCTAGTAGCTCATGTGTTCCCCAAGCAGTAGGACCAGTTGTACAGTGTCCTCCCTGGGAGGCTGTATGTCGTAGGTTGGGATGCGAGGTGGAACCCGGAACGAGTCAAAGAGGGTGTGGTGTCCACTCAGGTATACAACCCGGGGCGTGGATACAACCTGTAATACAATGTGGAGGAAGCGGGGCAGGGTGGAGACAATGCCTATGTCAAGCTGAGGTAGAAGCCTGAGATTAGACGAGGTAGAATCTACTGTACAAGGAAATTCTACCGAGCTTATATAGGCTTCTAATAAATTAAAGTGATCACAGTCAATTGCGATCAGTTCCTGTACCGCAGCATTAAGAAGTGTTAATGCTGATACTCCTGGACTCCTCTGTGTCCATTTCTGTGGTGTCAGAGGAGTTAGGAGACCCGATGTTTGGGTTTCCTAATCCTGAATGTCATTGTATCCAGTGGTTCAAACCCTGATCAGCTTGCAACCAGTCATGTACCTCGTGTACACTTCTGTGTCAGCCGTTGGTGCGTCCAGGGGCTAGGATCCGTCTGTACAGGTTCCTAGTCCCAAACGTCTTCTGTATCCCATGGCGCAGACTCCCCGAGTCTGTGGCTTTAGAATCCGTGGCTGGGTTTCAACCGTGAGAACCTCACGTGGTGGCATCATGAGAGTCCCGTGCCCCTAAGACGTGTCTGTATCCATATGGACGCGTCACGCGAAAAAGTAGAACCCAGGTGATTCATGACATGTCAGAACTGAAGGCACGAGCGAAAAATTTCTGTTTTGGGAACTTTTTTGTCACACCAACCGATTCCCTCATATCTCCCTGAGTTTTGGCCAGATTACCTTGAAACATATACCATTCTTTCAGAATAATTTGTGTGCAATTAGTGATGTAAAGGAAAACACGAAAATGCATTTCATTTCTCCATTTGGCACTGGGGCCTCAGTTTCTGTTCAACACCTCCTTGCAGGGTGGGCACTTGTTCAAACACATTAATTTTTTTGGGAGGGAAAGCTTACATGCCATATGAAGAGGGTGATGTCACCAGAATTATGATCTTCTTCTCCATTGAGACACTATTGGCTTGGAAGTAATCTTTTGATCAAAATTGTTCAACTCCCTGTAACTTCTTCAGTATGGAACCAAATTCAAACCTAAATCTATGCAGGACATCAAATTTGACATCTCCTTTAGCCTAGACTCTCAAATGGCTCAAAAACATGCATAGAAAGACAATATCCAAATCTGAGCTGTTGGATGTACCACCTCCAAGAAAGCCAGCACAAGGATAACTAGGACAGCTCAAGATATAGCCTGAAGGAGACATCAAATTTGATGTTCTGTGTTGATTTAGGTTTGACTTTGGTTCCATATTGAAGAGTGGTGGTGGGCAATCCCCGGTGCCATCAATTTGTTCCCGCGGTCAGAGATGCCGAGTTGCCGAACATTAATTGACCCAAACTCGCTGCACGTTTTCCAAGTGTTCCCCCCAAGAAAGTTTTGGCTGGCCAGAGGCAAAGATGTTTGAATCTATACTCTCCATGGGATGTCCTGGGGAATTTCCGAAATTTGCTGATTTCACTGAGATCGCACGCTATCCCAGCGGGTTAAAAAATCAAATCTTCATGTTTTAAAAATTCCCCAGGACATCCCATTCTTCAAGTAGTTTTGAATATTTTTGCCTAATCAATGTGTACCTGAATCCTACTGTAGAGCTCGCAAAACGTGCAGCGAGTTTCGCCTGCGTGCGGTCCATCAGTCACCTGTGACCTTCATCACAACTGCAGCGCGGGGGCAAATCACTAGGTTTAATCACATTCGGGGTCTTGGAAAATTTAGGGATTTTGGTAGGCGCTACAAATCGATGTTACCATAAGTTCTCGCCAAAAAAAATGGAAGCGATCCGCCGATTTGGAGCCATACGGCAAGTCGAACGCGTGGGTCAACATTTTTTTGATGGCGCCTGCAAAGTGGTGGCGGTGCTTATCACGGATCAGGAACCGCGCTTGCCCACCACCATGAAGAGGTTGCAGGGAGTTGAATAATCTTTGATCGAAAGATTACTTCTGAGCCAATAGTGTCTCAATGGAGAAGAAAATCAGAATTCTGGCTCCATCACCCTCTTCATATTGCATGTAAGCTTTCCCTCCCAAAAATTTAATGTGTTTGAACAAGTGCCCACCCTGCAAGGAGGTATTCAACAGAAGCAACACCTCAGGTGCCAAATGGAAAGATAAAACACATTTTCGTGATTTCCTTTACATCACTAATTGTGCACGAATTATTCTGAAAGAATGGCATATGTTTCGAGGTAATCTGACCAAAACTCAGGGAGATATGAGGGAATCGGTTGGCACAACAAAAAAGTTCCCAAAACGGAAATTTTTCGTTCATGCCTTCAGTTCCGACATTAGCTGTAATTATCATGCACACACCGGGATAACCCCTGGAAACTGGTGTTCCTAAGCGGGACCGTGCTGTGTAAATCTACCTACCTACCTACCTGTCATGAATCACCTGGGTTCTACTTTTTCCCATGACATGTCCATATGAATACAGACACGTCTTAGCGGCATGGGACTCTCATGACACCACCATGTGACCTTCTCATGGTTGAAACCCGACCTCGGATTCTAAAGCTGCAGACTCGGGGAGTCTGCGCCACGGGATACAGAAGACATTAGGGACTAGGAACCTGCACAGACGGATCCTAGTCCCCGGACACACCAATGGCTGACATAGAAGTGTACACGAAGTACATTACTGGTTGCAAACTGATCGGGGTTTGAACCACTGGATACGATGACATTCAGGACTAGGAAACCCGAACATTGGGTCTCCTAGGTCCTCCGATGCCATGGAAACCGACACAGAGGAGTACAGGAGTATCAGCATTAACACTCCTTAATGCTGCGGTACAGGAACTGATCGCGATTGACCATGATCACTTTAATTTATTAGAAGCCTATATAAACACGGTAGAATCTCCATGTACAGTAGATTCTACCTCGTCTAATCTCAGGCTTCTACCTTGGCTTGACATAGGCATTAGAGAGCTTGAGCCCAAGCGGCATGCCACTTTTTAGGTTGTGCAAAAAGCAGCATGCCGCTTTTTTACAACTTTTGTGTGCACTTCAAATTCACACACCCTGATGCTATTGCACCTTGTTACAGCTAATGTCGGAACCTAGGGCGCGAACGAAAATTTTCCATTTTGGGAACTTTTTTGTTGTGCCGACCAATTCCCTCATAACTCTCTGAGTTTTGGTCAGATTGCCTCGAAACATATACCATTCTCTCAGAATAATTCATCCGCAATTAGTGATGTAAAGGAAATCACGAAAATGTATTTTATTTTTCCATTTGGCACCTGAGGCTTTGCTTCCGTTGAACACCTCCTCGGAGGGTGGGCACTTGTTCAAACACACTGAATTTTTGGGAGGGAAGACTTACATACATTATGAAGAGAGTGATGTCGCCAGAATTATAATTTTCTTCTCCATTGAGTCACTATTGACTCGGAAGTAATCTTTCAATCAAAATTGTTGAACTCCCTGTAACGTCTTCAATTATCCACCAAATCGGGACTTAAAACAACACAGGACATCGCATCGAACGTCTCCTCAAAGCCATATCCTCGAAATGTCCGAAAACACGCATAGTCAAACTTCAATTAGAGCGCGTCGCGTCGCGCACCCATCATTAGTTGTCACTTCGGTCACATCATTCGCCAGCAGACAGTCACTTGGCTGCGTGTCGTTCCTTTGTCTCACTGGCCGAATGCCTGACGCAAAGGCTCTTGCAAAAGGTCGACGGGAGGCTGTAAAACGGGCTCAGGCAGTCTCAAAGCTTCAGGAATCACTCCGAGAGACAAGTCCGACGCTTGCTTCTAGCAGAAGCTCTCATTCTGCCCTTGATTTCCCCGAGTCTGACACCCCTATGGCACCTCTCTCGGAAGATGACGATAATGATGGTCCTGCAGTGCCCCCTACTGCACGTCAAACTCGGAGCGGTAAACGGGGAAATCCCGAAGTATCCGAACCCGAGGTGTCGGATGCGCCGCCTGCCAAGAAACCCAAGAAGAAGCCCGGGCCCAAACCCAAGAAGAGATCGGGCCCGAAGAAGTCTCAGGACTCAAGCGACAGCACCGATGTTCTCTCGGATCTCGAGCCTCAGCCAAAGAAGCCGAAGAAGCCAAAACGTGCGTCCGATCTAGTGCTAACTCTTTTCAATCTCACGGCGTAAATTATGGTCCAGCGAAGAAAGGAAAGGCGGTGGAGTATGATGAAGATGGCATCGAAATCAAAGCTGTCGTTGGTATGCTTTTTGTCGCCCTCGAGATTCATCATCTTCGCTGAGAAAAACGTCCAGAGATCGTCTTCATGATCCCCGGGGCATCCACGGAAGGCAACCAGCGTGTCGCGCTCCCTTCTTCCCACTCGTTCGAAGATGCCCTAGAAATTATGTATGAGACTATAGGCTGTGTTAGCGTGGCCCGTAAGCCGACTCTCGCGTACAAACTCTCATCGGCCAAAGAAAAAGCTCCGGCGGTCAACCTTTCTACCGATAAGGACTGGCGTGGTTTGATAACGGATTATAGCCAGAAGATCCTGTCAAAAAAAGACCTGAGTGTCACGATCGCAGTGTTCCCGGATAATGTGAGTGGTCTGCTTCTCTGTCGAGCGCTGCTAATGCTGGCCAGTATATGTTCTCCTTGCGCGGCATGAACAAAAAGGCTCCCGCGGTCAAGAAGGGCACGAAGAAAGGAGGTAAGATGACAACCATAGACCTTGACAACGACGATACAGATGGTGATGGCGATGGAGATGAGGGAGTGGAGGATGCCGAAAAGAAGGCAATGGCGGAGCTTGATGCAGAATACCGGACCTGTGTCAAGTGTGGCACCGCTCATCTCTGCAAGATTGATCGAGCTGGGAACCATGTTCATCTCACCTTCCCACAGCGTCGGGCATGGGCTGTCAGCTTGGTACATGGCTCTGCTATTGCTCTGAATGATACTGAATCGTTTTCTTAGGCCTGTGGCACACATAAGGTTACTAAATCGACGCCACCTCAAGGTGGACTCTTTCAGATGTTCCACAACAACAACTCATTCAACGGTCCTCCTGCGGCCGCTCCTACTGCATACCCTCCACCATCGTGGTACCAGCTCCCTCCTGGGCACCCTGGAGGCTATGGTATGACGGGGTACCCGGCCGTGGGTTATGCTCAGCCACCGCCTCTCCCACCTGTCGCAGCCCGGCAACCGATGATGTCGAGTGATCCTATCGAAGAGGACGCCATCCTGTACCCTTCCGTCATCGCATTCATCGAAAGTCTCATTACTAAGGCTCCCAAACGTGTTGGACTTCGCGCTGTTGGCGAGACATTGGACTCCCTCCATTTCTTCGAGATCAACGAGATCATAACGCTTACTGCGCAGGAACTCGGGACAGAGAAATTTGGGAATGTCGTGTTGGGCGATGCTCAGCATCTATTGAAGCAGGCTGCAAGCGAGGTGAAGCGGCTTGAGAAGCAAGCTAAACGTACTCGTCACTAGTAATGTCGCATATTTTCTTGGGTATCCTACTTGACTGTATATTTTTTATCGCAAAGTGGTAATGCGCACATGGTTATTTCAATCCGTAGTTTGACTACATATATCCGGCGTGATGAAACCAGCCTTTCGATGCCTCTGACGTCACTTGAGCCATGGCGTTGTACAGGTAGACATATGGCGCGGCTTTATCATCCCCTTCACAGCATTTACGAAACTCCTGCCCGTGCCGGCGAATATAATGCTTGATCCAAGAGAAGCACTCCTCGATTGGATTGAAGTCAGGTGAGTACGGAGGAAGGTAGAGTAGTTTGACGCGCCTCAAAAAATGTCAGTTATCATGAACACGGAAGTGTAGGTGAACTTACTTTGCATCGCACATCTCCTGTACTTCATCGACGTGATGAATTCGGCAGTTGTCCAAAATCAAGACACTCCGTGGAGCTGGATAAGGATTCATCACTTCGAGGAGGCCCTCGAGCCACTCAACAAACTGTTCGCCATTGTACCCGCCAATTTTGACATGTGTATAGATAAGACCGTCCACCGTGATTGCGGGAAGAAGTGAATAACTGTGTCAAGGTTGAACATTCAGTGACCAGTGTATGGATTGGAGGTAAACTTACCGGGTCCCACGAACGAAATTACATGCCTTACGAGCCCGAGTGCCCTTATGAGACCAGCCATTGATGCGGTAGGTCGTCAACAAATTGACGGCGGATTCGTCTGCTGTCACAAGATATTCGGCTGGATACCTGCCAACCTCGAGGCCAAATTCACGGCGCGCTTCTTCACAGCGTTCAGCCGCGGGCTTTGAAAGCTAGAAATCATTATTAGGTGTGTGCCAATTTCGATCAGAAGACCTGCCTTCTTCGAAGTAATTCCCAGCCTCTTCAGAGTGCGACAGATTGTCCTGAGAGAAAGCTCAAGGCCATGGGAAACAGAGAGTTGCTCCTGGATCTCGTCCAGGTAGAGATCCGGCGAATGCTCGAGCATGCCAAGCATCATCTAAAACAATAATGTTACGATAGGACTTGGTGGTGCGGAACAGAGAAGGCACATCAACTGCCATCCGTGACATCAAAGGGGCGCGTCCTGAGCGTGTTCTGTGCCTAGCGACTTCTCCTATTTCATTCCAGACCTGCCGGACGCGCTGTACAACTCGCAGCGGCATGTCAAGCAAAATTGCGACTTCAGTGGAGCTCATGTGGAGTTTCTGAGTCAGATGAATAACACGGCGCTTCAGGTCATGCGAGTAGTGTTGCCGGAGAGGTACTGCGCGTGTTTTTCTGGGCATAACAGTGAAGGGCAAGAGCAAGATGTGCGACGCGCGGCTGATGTGACCTTGGTGACAAGCACGTTACATGACACGTTACATGACGCGTTCAGACGCGTTCAGACGCGTTCACCGGAAGGAAGAGAATCCAAAGAGAATCACAACTTGAATTTGCTTTCTTTACGGTAGTTGAGACATCCTTCTCATTGAACAAAAACAGTACAGTAATCTGGAGCAAATCTATCGAAAAATTGACACTACAAGTGGCACTGAAGGCTCCCTGCTCATAATGGTCAAGCCGTGTCAGCCAACAATGAGCAACTAAGGGATAGTTGGTGTGATTGTGGGTTGAACTTTGTAAATAATCACTTGACCGAAGTGACAACTAATGATGGGTGCGTGACACGATGCGCTCTAATTGAAGTTTGACTACGCGTGTTTTCGGACATTTTGAGGATATGGCTTCGAGGAGACGTTCGATGCGATGTCCTGTGTTGTTTTAAGTCCCAATTTGGTGGATAATTGAAGATGTTACGGGGAGTTCAACAATTTTGATTGAAAGATTACTTCCGAGTCAATAGTGACTCAATGGAGAAGAAAATTATAATTCTGGCGACATCACTCTCTTCATAATGTATGTAAGTCTTCCCTCCCAAAAATTCAGTGTGTTTGAACAAGTGCCCACCCTCCGAGGAGGTGTTCAACGGAAGCAAAGCCTCAGGTGCCAAATGGAAAAATAAAATACATTTTCGTGATTTCCTTTACATCACTAATTGCGGATGAATTATTCTGAGAGAATGGTATATGTTTCGAGGCAATCTGACCAAAACTCAGAGAGTTATGAGGGAATTGGTCGGCACAACAAAAAAGTTCCCAAAATGGAAAATTTTCGTTCGCGCCCTAGGTTCCGACATTAGCTGTAATGCCCTTTAGAGGAAAAAAAGAAAAAGCAGCATGCCGCTTTTTGCACAACCTAAAAAGTGGCATGCTGCTTGGGCTCAAGCTCTCTATTGTCTCCACCCTGCCCCACTTCCTTCACATCGTACTACGGGTTATATCCACGACCCGGGTTTTGTACCTGAGTGGATATCACACCCTCTTCAACTCGTTCCAGGTTCCGCCTCACATCCCGACCTACGACATACGGCCTCCTAGGGAGGACGCCGTACGGTTGGTCTTGCTGCTCAGGGAACACACCAGCTACTAGTGTCTATCGGGTTTATTCTGGTTGGGGTTCTCGTCGGGTTACTCGCTGTTGAGCCGACCCAGAGGCCGTTGCTGACACTACCTACCTACCTCTCTCAGACCCATCTTTCGCACCCTTCAGTTGGCCGTTAAGTCAAGTATTTGTAATCTCCCTGTGCCGATTAATCCCACCCATGGTGCGGCTCAGAGAAAGTTGCGAAACAGGCTTGTCCAGGCTCATCTGAAGCTGAGTGAGTACTTCAGTGGCTTCAACACATCACTGTATTATCTCTGGGCGCCACTCATGAGCTGGGTTTTACTTTTTATTATCACTGTTTAATGCTTTGCTAGTTCTTGACGCAGTGTCGATGGTGCGGAGCTGGGCATCCGCCAGCGGGAGGGCGGTCATGGGCACGGATAGGCCAACGGCGGATACAGCGGTGGTGTGCAAGCGGGAGAAGGTGACACAGAACTTGGGGCCATTGTCGAGGACCTGGATGCACACATAGCGGAAGGAGTAGCGCCACGGCAGGGATACGTCCATCGGGAGCCATTCGACATTGATCGTCTCATCAGGCAGCGGTGTATTATGAGCCCAGGAAGAACTGGATGGGTGGTACAATGACTACTCAGACGCTGGAATTCCGGGCATGCATGCAAAACTGCGTCAGAATGGACACCGGTCAAAACAAAAGGTACGCACCGGTACCACTCATAACGTCAGTCTCCTGGCAATTCCGAGCAAGTTGTCACACGAGACATGTACTATAGCGTCCGAAATAAACAACACCATCTTGATGTCATCACATCGCGTCTTGCTCGGAGCTAGTGAATCTCAGGGCCCGGCTTCAAGCCCCAAGCCCGGGCTTCACCAAGCCGGGCCCGACGCAGGGCTTGAGCAGGCTTGGGCTTGGGCTTGAGCAAGGCCCTCAGGCCCGGGCTTCAGTCCCGCCTACAATGTTTTGTATTCTTGTCGGGAGAACTGTTCCACAAGTCAATAATTTCGTTCCAACAACTCGAAGAAACTCACGAACGAAAATAGTTAATATATCAGGTTTGAATTGGATCTGATCCTGCGGACTGCGAACTAAGTGTGAGTCTGTGAACATCCGAAAAGGGAAAATTCGTGATGGGATAGTTGAAAAGGTGCGAAATGAAGTCAGTAAACCTTCTCATATCTGTATTGAAGCATATCCATACCATTTATTCACTCTCTGGTTGCTGTCTTGGCCCTAAAACATTTATTTGTCGGCCAGTACCCAAGCCCGGGCCTTGGGCTTGAAGCCGTGCTGAAGGGCTTGGGCCTGGGCCTAGGAAATCTCAAGCCCACGCCGCCTCAAGCCGGGC
>JARKIC010001441.1:0-120116 GCA_029378375.1 Mycena olivaceomarginata | reverse complement strand
AGCGGCGAGGGAAGCGCGCCCGACTCAGGTACGCACGGCGTCGTTCATTTGCTGTCAATCAGCCGACTAACGACATTCTACCTTAGCCCCGAATCCCCTCCCCGCGTGGCAGCGCCGCCCTCCACTGCTCCCGCAGCATCACGCCCTGCACCTCCTCCACCTCCCCGGCCTTCTCTGCTACGCAACCTACCCGCCGGATGCGACGCAAGGTGCCTGCGCCGACAAATTCTCAGCCTACCCCATCTAGCTTCAACACATCATTTACATTTGTAGCCTATGTCCGCCTCAATACAAGTAGCGTTGTACTTCTCTAGCAATGTAATCAAAGCCTTTCTTTGTAATCCAAGCCTTTCTTCTCCAATTCTTACATTTTGTGGACTTGTCGTCTGAATCCGCTGTCCAAGCGCGCCGTGGCGGCAGCTTGCACGGCACATCACGGCAAAAAAAAGTTTGCCGAAAGATCCCGCAAATCAAATTCCGGATTGGGTAAAGGGGCAGAGGCGGATAATACGCAACTGGTCTATCCCCACTCTTTATAGGGATTTGTGCGCCAGCTATTTCTGCCGAGCTGCCCGCCCCCGTCGGACTTTGATTGGCCGATACACACGGGCGGCGCAGGCCAATGGTCACTACCTTTGATGCCCATCTGCGATAGAGTAAATCAACCGTCAAAAATGCTACCTCCGGCCCACATATAGAGTAAAACAGGGCCAGAAGCGGCGAGGTCGGTCATATATAGGGTAAATAGGAGTTCTGCTGAGACGGATCCGGCATCAAATGTAGACAGATGAACTGGGCGGGAAAGGTTGAACGAACAAGGCACTCGGTAGACGTAGAGTACGGTGGAGGGATGGGGTACGTTCATGACACTTCTCGCTGTCTTTGTAGATGATCTTGGAGGGGACACGAATATTTCATCTGCCAGGCCGCGAACATTAACAACGCTATGGAAGCCGCATGGAAGCCCACGCGAAAACTCACTGTCGTAAGATAACTTGGTCGTGAAGAAAAGATCACAATCCTTTCAGGTACACGTATCTATGAAAGACATCAAGTTGTGATATTAAGTGATAGGAGATAGTGTTTGCGAGAAGGTCGTAGACGGGGTACACAGCGCTACACATCCGCATTGTGCTCCTTATCTTTCCCCTAGACAAGATGCACCGCCGCTTCGCTCCGGCAAACGGACGTGAAAGGAAGAAATTTGTTTGCACCTATGAAACACTATGGATTGACAATGAAACCTGACTTAGCCGAGTGGCTTGGCCGAATGTAGTGGTGGCAAGGTTCAGTTCGAAAATCGGTTCGAACCTGAACCGAACCTGAACCGGACGCCGCATTCGGGTTCAGGTTCAGCAAATACTTACCTGAACCTGAACGCCAAGTTCGGTTCGGCGTTCGGGCGGAACGAGATGCGTTCGAACCGAACCTGAACCTGAACCGGAAAACCCTCAAGATCAGTGAATTTTTATCATGATTTCGGAGTTTTCTGACCTCTTTGGCGTCTCAACCATGCATTCGAACAGTAGCTGTTGGGCTATTTTTACGGAGATGTAGCTGTGAGCAGCATTCGCAATTTTTTGTCATCTTCTCACGTTGAACCTAGGCTGGTGTGCATCCATTGACCAAGTGTTTGAGCCAGAAATCTGGGTTACACGCCGTTGCGATGCTGTACACCGAATACAGGCATGAGGACAGAATGTTAGATGACACAGATGGAGAATTAACGAGTTTTCCTGCTCGCCGAGATGCCCGAAATCTTACAGGTTCGAACACGTTCGAACGCCGAACCGAACCTGAACGTTGGTTCAGGTTCGAGGTTCAGCGAGTGCCTGAACTGAACGCGGCGTTCAGGTTCAGCGTTCAGAGCGAAAGGCGCCGAACCTGAACCGAACCGAACCTCGACATCACTAGCCGAATGGCTTGCGCCGCTTAGTAATATTTCACTGTAGGAGCTCGAGTTTCTTCGATTTCTTCATTAATTGTGTTTCGAATCGTTGACCAGCCTAGTAAGACCGCTGTAGGGCAAACTTGAGAGGACGCGACCTCCCCCGAATTGAGTCTGTATTTGTTCATGACTCCTCTCTCTATTCAAGATGTTGCCGACAGCTTTGCACACCGGGGTGAGCTGAAGTGTTCGTGATGTTTGTCAAAGGTGACACGGCCGGCGGGGATGAGGCTGAGGACATCGAGCATGAGGTGCAGCAGAGTAAACTGTACGCCCGAGTCTTTTGTGCGCGAGTGTCACATTATCTTGGTCCCAGCGGGTCACCATCCAAGTAACTTTACATTCAGGTACTTTGGGGTACTTGGAGGTTGAAGCCGAATAAGGAAATCGAGCCGGAGGCGCGGCACTGCCACCTTACCTTCATCTCTCCAGAATTTAAAGCCGGCGCCAGATAGATTGACTCTGTCAACAAGTCTCTTTGCTTTGGGCTATTGAATTTCTATGAAAACAATGTTCAATAATATTCGCTGCATAGCCCAAAAGTTACAGGAGGATACAGAGTCTGAGGAGTGAATAGATATGGGGCCATGCGGATAGGTATCACTCAAATGTACGCTCCCATTTCCTGTCGGACTCGCCCCTGCTATCAGAAATGCAGATCTTCATCCCATCTGCCGCCAATCCCTTGAATGCAGCGACGGTGTCCGGTGGAAGGATCTTCGAAGGCAGCAGCCTATCAGGTAAATTAAAGTGGACCAGCTGGAACTGGGTGCGGCGAGTTGTGAACACACGGAGTGCCGCCGTCCAAAAGGACCCGGGAAATAAAGGTTGCCACGCATTGAAGTAGAGTCCAGACTACTGAGCTGCGGGAGCAGGGATGGGCATTCGGCCAGTGCCACAAACAATGCTTCAACCACATCACGTTGGCCATCCATATCTTTAATTGGCGTAGATCGGGAACAAGCTGGAGGCATTCATCCAGCCAAAGAAAGTCGTAAGGAGCGAAGAGCCGCTCTACAAAGACTAGCTCTTGGAGGGGCGGCGACGAACGCTTCAGGAAGGGAAGCAGAATGTCACAACGCACATCGGCGACGAGGACTTTTAGTCCAGGGAGTGAAAGAGAGTCGAGAACTTCGTTGCGGAGCCAGGAAGTGCACCGTCTCCTCCAAACAACAGCCGACGGAGGTTAGGAAGGATGATTCGCTGGCTGGCGGGAACGCTGAAACTGAGCGGCAGGTATTCAAAGAGGCACTCGATGAGGTTGGGGGCCAGGCAATAGTTCGGAAATATGGAGAGAAGGTAATCCCCAAGCATCTCCGGCCCCACCGACAATGTGCAGGGTTTCAAGCTTCGGCAGTGGTCCGGACCCGCGCCTTTCCACAGCTGGATGCCATCTTGGTAGTCGAAGATGTCTAAGTTTTTCAGCTGTTCACCACGTTCCCATATAACACTGAGGACGTCGTAGTCGATTTCGGTCCCAATTCCATTGAACGCTATGGACAACGGGCGGTCTCCCGCGCATTCAAGCCAACTTGGCACGAGTTCCTTGGAGCCCTCAGTCCAGGCACTGATGTGGATGGCATCCCAAAGAGCCGGTGTGGACAGCGCAATGTTTCTCCAGGCACTGCAGATATTGAGGAGCAGCAGGGGGGCATTAATGGCCGCTGGCACCGGCAACAAAGGAAGACTGTGGATAAAGATCTTCGACGAAAGTTCGAGCGGAAGACGGGCTACTGGATCGGTGACAGCATTGAGCTGGCGCTGAGCCAAGCTCCTATCGCGCTCTAGGTCCTTCAGCACCTCCGAGTCCCTCTTGCAGATGAATCTCAGTATTGAGCTCCACAATGCGCGCGCGGAATTCATTCTGGACAGATGGCCTTTTAGATCTGGGTCTGCCAGGAACGATATCCACTGTCAGAGAAAGTGGAATGGAGGGTTATTCGACTCACCACTGTGGTAGGGTGAAACTCCTGGATGCGGATTCGTGAATAGGATTGGTGGCCGGTTGATTTTAGAGTGGAAGGAAGGATTTAGAGCCAGGGGGGTCGGGGTATTTGTGGGTTGATGAATCCGTGAAATAAAAGAGTATCTATAGGTTGTAAAATGGTCGTGAGAGCGCGAAGGCGTAAAACTGACGTTCCGTGGGATTATTAGCACGCCCAAGTGCGTACTGCGTGAGGACTGCGTGGGTTTGTAGTTGACGTGGGACGAAGAAAACACGAAAATTAGGTGTTAGCCCACACTGGCGCGCACGGATGAGCGTATGAGATAGGATTGATTACTGTATGCGCTGGCACCGTGGGTGCGTATGGCATTTAGTGCACAAATTTAATGATAACTAAAAATAGAAATAAGGAAGAGCCGAAACCATGGCAGCGTGTGGATGGAATCTTCGCAGCCTGATCATCGCTTGGAAGGAGTGGCTTCGCTGCGTCGCAGCATACACTTCGATATTTTCTCCACCTGCGACCCCCGGAGGATGTGCTCAGGGAATTGGTTGCCGGTCCGAATACTTAGATAGTATTCGTCGGCATAATCTCATAGGCGCCCCGATCCTCTACCGTGAGTCTTCCAGTTATTTTCATGGGGTTGTTTAACTCACGTCGGCACTATCAAACCTCAGACAGCTCTACGCGTCCGAGGAGGCTATTTCGATCACAATGACACTCGCTTGTAGCAGGGGGCAAGTATAACAAACGAGGTACGAGTTGGAATTGTTATAGCGTCTGTTTAGAAGGAGACTAGGGGGCAAGCATTAATGCAGTGGATTCCTTCCTCGCCACAAATTTAAATGCAGTTCCACCGGTGGCCGAGCCTCAGTGGTATTGGTGCGTCAGCTTCGGCGCAAGCGCGTACAGTTTGTTTGAGATCATGCTGCCTTGGGACTTGTTCAATCAACCGAATGCGTACTTTCCTACTTCTCTTTTATCAGTCTGTCTGTAGGAATCGAAACAAAAAAGAAATATGTACGAAATACACAACGCACAGAACACAACGGATAGAAATACTCAGGTAGCGTAGTTTAGTTAGTTAACGCACGACCACAGACCCTACGAAGTTTTGGAGATTTATCAAATGTGTTGACACCTTCGCACTCAGCGCACCCGGATGCTAAGAAGCAAGGAAAGAACCCCCGCATAAATCCACAAAGAAATGACTAAATACTTGGCGGGCCGGGCAGGCCGGGCGGATCCTGCATCCCCCCCATTTCTCAACAAAATATGCACTTTGAACGCCATACTTTTTGGGCGGCAATCTGGTTAGGACCAAAAACAAAGGAATATTTTGGCGGGAGGAGCGTAAGTGCGTTGCGCGGGTGGGCAAAGTTTCGGATGATGGAATGTCCGGACAACTCCGATGGTACCAAGAAATGCGCGTACTTCTGAAAAATCTCAGCACAGACCCCAATTCACAATTTTGCTAACGCGAGACAGATCTAGAATGCAGCCTTCAAATGTGCAAACATGGCCGAGAACGGTGATGAATGGGACGCACAATGTGGTTTTATCACCAGAATAGGTGCCACTACAATATGTCATGCGATGAGCAAATCTGTTGGCGAATCATTTGAGGGACAAGACGGCCCCTCGTGAACGCAATATTTGCCCCATGATCAATTATATGGAGGAGACTTTGGACGATGAGGCGGTCCGGATAATGTTGAAGGAAGTATTCCAATGTGTCGCGATCGGGGGACGAAGGTACGTGAGGAGGGGAAGCTCCATCAACAGACACACCATTGACATTAATGATGGTGTCCGAGTTAGGGCGGGATAGGGAACGCAGATGCGGTGGGAAGACGTCGTCATTGGGTAGGGAAGATTGCACATCTGACAAGGCATGTCCAGCCCGAAGGTTGCAAGGCACAAAGTCGGGTGCGTCCGCCCGGAGCACTCGGAGAGGAGGCCGGCGGGGCAGAAATATAGGTGCGTCGGCCGGAGTGTAAATGAGCGCGGTATGGAGGCAGGTGTCCCAGCCGGGGAAACAAATTCGCGTGGCACAAAGTCGGGTGCACTGGCCCGGAGAGTAAATGAGCGCGGTATGGAGGCGGGTGCCTCAGCCAGAGAAGCAAATCCCTGTGGCACAAAGTCGGGTGCACTGGCCCGGAGAGTGAAGATGTGCGGCCTGACAACCGACACATCTGGAACGGGGGAAGAAGGTGCCGTAAACTCAATGCGTTCAGCGCTGACTAGATACACTGTCAATTTCACAACCACACCCTATACTGTGCGTACCCAGGGGAATTGTCTTAGGTGGCGTCGGCCCGGAGTGTAAATGAGTGCGGTGTGGAGGCAGGTGTCTCAGCCAGGGAAGCAAATCCGTGGGGCACAAAGTCGGGTGCACTGGCCCGGAGAGTGAAGATGTGCGGCCTGACAACCGACACATCTGGAACGGGAGAAGAAGGTGCCATAAACTCAACGCGTTCAGCGCTGACTAGATACACTGTCAATTTCACAAACCACAACCTATAACTGCGCGTACCCAAGGGAATTGTCTCAGGCCGATGGAGCATCAGGGCAGAAAAATTCTCCTGAACTTTCGCGAAACCAACAGACAAGTTGGCATTGTTCTCCATTACAGTGATCATCTAATGGCAGGTGAAAAGTGGGTGGATTCATATCCGGATCGAGACGCACCACGAAATTGTCCCGTAATTCCTTAATGCGGTCCTTGTATCCCAGAATCTCAACTCCAATCTTGTCGGCCTGGACGACTTCCATCAACCGCCTTCGCATTCTGAATTGATTTTCCTTCAATTTCGACAATTTTTGTTGGATCCCTTCCAGTAAGCTACCCGTATAAATAAGTGGCGGCAGAGAGCACAGTGGGAGAAACCACACACCTCACAAGCTCCTCGCCAAAGGCCTTCAATCGTTCTGACATCACAACGCCGTGGCATTCGATCTCCTTCTTGACCAGCTCCACAATTCCCACTGCGCTCGCACAGACCTCCTTCCAGTCGTCCCGGTTCTTCTTCACTTTCTGTAAACATCAAATCAGATTAACTCATGGTGTGTAAAGGCCCGAACCTGAGCGATCTCGAGGACAGCGGCGACCATCCCAAGGCTACCCTTCACACAGGGAACCGGCAGGGCCTCCGCTCCGTCCTTGAGAAGGTTGGCGAGGAAAATCAGATTTGGTAACCAGTCGCTCTTGGGGACAGACTGCCCTGGCGACTGGGTAGATGCGGATGTGCTCGACATTGGTGCAGTTGGCGTTAGTGTGGTTTAAGGGGAAGGGACGGTTCGACGCTGCATGCAGGAAATAGTCTACGGGGGCTGTGCATCCTTAACCTTAGGGATTCTGTTTGAAGGTTCTTATCGATCAATGCTCAGGTACAATTGCGTGTTCACTATGCTGCTGCTGTAGGCTGTTACTAAGTTAGACACCCGATCGAGTTCGCCCCTGTGCTCTTCCTTGGACGAGCAGTTCTAGTCGAGACTCCACTACGGCGAACAACCAATATTGAGGGCGGTGTTTCCGATTTCTCCGCGTCCCTGGTTCGATGCAATGGAAAGAAGGCCACGCCATTGCCTAATTGGGAGGTTAGACCATCACGCCCATCAACTTCCATCAGCAGATCGGCATTGACGACGGTGCCACGCGGTGGCCATTGTTCATGATGTCTTTGCCACTTTCGACGCGGTTTGGACGCGTGAAACGCGATGTTCTTCCTCCCCTCATCTAGTCTCTCGTAGACAGACACTACAAACATAACTTACCTCGTACCTCGGTTGTTTGTACCCCTCATCAGCTGTACTCAAATCCCGCCCTCCGCTTATCCTCCAACATGTCTAGCTTCAAGTCAAGCTCTAGATCTCATTTCTGTGAGTGCGCAACTCCACTTGCTCGGTGAATTCAAAACAGCTCTGTCAATATTCTGTTATTTGACTGAGTTGCACTCGACACGACAGAAAATCCAAATGTCTGGCATGAAGAACTCATCCTCCCGCTCCGAGTCCGCGGCGCGCGCTCGCATCGACGAAATCTCGGGTGGAAATTGTTCTCCAGAAAATGCTATTGAAGAAGCTAGAACATGATCAAAGCCTCATTCAGCGCCAGCTCAATGCTGTCGTAGACCCTGTATCACGCCTTCCCCTCGAAATCTCGTCGGAGATCTTTCTCTTGTCTCTAGACCCCGACCATCTCACCCAGGACCACCCGAATCCTTCTGCCCGAGCTCGGAGCACATTGCGTCCCCATGTTGCTGATGAAATTTTGCAATACCTGGTCTGCCATTGCGCTGGCCACGCCGGCGCTGTTGGCGGCGATTCGGATTGATTTCATCTGTGCCAGAGGCCTGTTCCGACTCCTCCCGATTTGGTTTTACCCCTTATCCATAACCCTTGGGGGCGATATAAGCTACCTGAGCTCGCGCCACCGTTAACTGGGGGAGCGATACATCACCCTCTCTCGCAATAGATAAGCGGTGATGTATCACGAACTGTCGCTGTAGATCGGCCATTGATACATCATCCGATAGTACCCACCTTTTCCGGTATATTAGGCTGCCAGCCATCAATGTTGCTAAAACCACTGAGCTCGTCGTGGTCGTCGACCTGCAGCATGTACACCGTTATTTGGCGAAGTCCTTGAGGGTGCGCTGACCACATCAGCAATACCTGGGTTGGCTACGTACCTCTACGTAGTCTACGTATTTCTGTAGGCCCGTATTTGCCGTATAAAGGTCCCCCCTTGCGTAGACGTACATATTTGATGGCCACTGTACGTATTCACACGTATTTCGGCCCGGTCTACGTATTCACACGTATTTCGGCCTGGTCTACGTATAGCCCTGTATTTCACTGTATTTGAGCCCGTATTTGCTGTATTTGCCTGTATTTCATGTAGACCTCACAGTCGCTTGCAAAATGCTTCCAGTATCCCAAAATAACCACAAAATCGACACGGCACCATAGAATTTGAAAACCATGATATTGAAGCTACTACTGCAACTGGGGCTCGACTACCTAACAAAACAGGAAGCCGACCTGAAAGAATGGCTTCAAATCATGAAACAAGCCAAGTCTACACGCAACACGACACCATCAGCCTAGGAACAGAAACAGAGGGCACCACACATACCTTGGATGACTATGTCAAAGTCATGAGCTGCCGGTGTTCAAAGGATTTCTGCACCAATAATCAGTTGAAGTTCATAATGAGAAGCCACAGAACACACCACCTAGAAACACAACTCACCACCCCCTGCACACGATGCCGACCCATGTTGTCCTATATGCAGAATTCATCAGCACCGTTAAACAACAAAAAGAACAGCAACGAACCTTCCTCGCCCCCCATATCCCCCTCACCCACACCCTCATCCCTGTCAGCACGCCCGCAAATGGGATCACGTCTGGGCTCACGCACCGCAGCACGCCGTCCTCCAGCGCGGGGTTCAACGCGGGGAGCAAAGGCTGGTGGAGCGAGGTCTGCGAGGCGTGGCCGCTGGCAGATGTAGAAGAGTGCCGGGGTCCGCACATTACTCGCACCAGGCACATTTGGGGTGAGGCGCAGGGGGACGTGGTACCAGATGAGGCAGGTCATGGTGCAGGCATTGCGGATGACGTCGGCCGTCCGCAGCGGTGGAGAACACCTGCGACTTCTTGGTCGGGATGGTCGTGTTGCGCATGATGAGCTTGGTCATGATTCCACCGAGGGTCTCAATACCTACATTGTACCGCTGTGAGCCTCATCATAATAAAATAATCAAAAATACGCACCGAGGGAAAGGGGAGTAACATCGAGGAGCAGGACATCTGTGACGCTGCCGGCAAGAACACCACCCTGAATCGAAGCACCAATGGCGACAGCCTCATCGGGACCCTTGCTGGCTCGCGGCTGAACACGCTCTTGACGGTCTCCGTGACACGGGGCATACGGGTCATACCACCGACGAGAATGACCTCGTGGATGTCGCTGGACTTGACGCTGGCATTGGAGAGAGCCTTGTTGCAGGGAGCAACGGTGTGCTGGATGAGGGGGCAACGAGCGACTCGAACTTTGAGCGCATCAGCTTGGTGTTGATGTGCTTGGGTCAGGACGCGTCAGCGGTGATAAACGGCAAGTTGATCTCGGTCTGCGTGGTGGACGACAGCTCAATCTTGGCCTTCTCGGCAGCCTCGCGGATACGCTGGATGCCATGCGGTCGCCGTTGAGTTTGATGCCGTTCTCCGCCTTGAATTCGTTCAGGATAAGACGCCGGGCGTGTTGGGCATACTGCAATCGTCGGAGACAACGGGCATGTATGAAGAGGAAGGGGGTGGAGCGAATGAAGAATTGGGGTAGCTGCGACCCCAGGAAGGAGCAGACTGAAACGGGGGGAAGAAGAGAAAGAGATGTGGGCCAAATATTGGCCATGGTTCGTCTTTATGCACGTGTGTGGCATGCGCATATGCTGACCAAGCATTTGGTTTTGGTGTACCGCCATTGCGTGACTTGTGAGTTCCAGCACGATGCTACGCGTAAAACAGTGGTGTACGCTGCTGTACTGGATCGACCAGCCGCTCACTACGCCCGCCAATGGCCGCCCCAACACCGACCTCTGGCCCGACACCTCCGCGTACGATCCCGCCGAGCTGTACCCCGTCCTGGGGCTCGCGCCGGGATCAGTCTTTCGGCCGTTTGCGTCCGACTATTCCCGCGTTATTCCTGTCCTCTTACTCGACCACTCTCCCAACCCCATGTTTTTCAAGGAGCAGTCGAGCACCACCATCTCTGATGGATCGTTCCGAATCTGGCGGCGCATGGGATGGCGGTGGGATGAGCCTTAATGCGCGAATAGCGTGCATCGGCTTCAAGGGTTACAGCAAGGCCCACATCGTCGTCATCAACATTCCGCACGAGCAGCAACGCCCGCCGCCGCGTCCATTTCCTTGCCGCCGGGATACATGACACCAAATGGGCTGCAGAGACGTCGAGCAGCTGTTGCATTTCATGGAGGCACCACGCAGCGAGGTCAGCTTACCTCTTTCTCCCTTCCCTTCCCCCCGCCCCGATGAACCGCTCCTCGATCAGGCCAAACCAAGCCCTTCGAATATGAATATGCTACGGGATTTCCTGCGTGCGTGCGTGCTTCCCTCCGTGTTTTTTTGGCTTGTTTCTTTCCGGAGCACGACGCCTGCGGTGCGCTACGGTGCGTCCAGTGCGGGTGCCGGCGCGGACATACGTGCAGGCACGGGCGCGGGCGCGGGTGGCGCTGTACTCGTGGTGGGTGACGGTGGCATGGCATGACATGACATCGTCGGACGAGCACGGGGCAAACGGGGCAGGCGCCGGGGAGCCGTATGCGCCAGCCTGAGCCTGCGGGTGGCATAGCTCTATAGGCCGAGCCCGGGAGGCGTCGACTCGAGGAACGAACGAGGCGCGGATACGAGGAACGGGATACATTTTATCTTGGCACTTATCGCTATTTCTCGCCACATACCCGCTCCTCCCTTCCGCCTTGCTCCCCGTGTACCTGTTCTTTATGCCACTATTCTCGATCCTCTCCTTCAGCCATCCGAGCCTACTTCCTTTACTCCTCTTCCCTGCCCTCCACCCGCTCCCGTCTCAAGTGCCACTCGTCCCTCCCACTTCATCCTTTCCCTTGTCTCCACTCTCCAATCCTAGATGCCCAATATATTAACGACGTTCTCAGGTACCACCCCGAATGTCGGTGCAGGTGCGCTGTGGCCCCGCCCGCCCGCATCCGCATCCGCGCGGGCATCGGCGGCGGCGACCGCGATACAACACGGCCGAGGACAGACTCGAAGTGCGCGCGCGGCCGGATATGGCAAGCGGGCGGAGGTTTCCTTTTTGGGATGCGCCATTCTTCCCTCTCGACTTTGTGGAGGAGGGGAGGGGAGGCACGGAGGGAGGGGAGGGGGGAGCACCGCGGTGGGCGGCGAAGCGACGGGGTGGTGCTGCGCATGTCGCCGGCGGGGGCGGGGGTCACGCCCATGCGCAGACGCAGAGCACGCAGGACGGAGGACGAAGGACGAAGGACAGGACGTGCGCCGCGCATCTGTCTAGGCAGCTGGATGTCGCTTTACGCACTTGCATGTGCGCATGCCTACTGCCAGTGGGGAAGGAAGGAAGCCCACGCGATGTTGGGGAAGGTGGTGCGCGAGGAGCTGTGAAGTGCGGAGGCGAGGCGTGCGGCGCATACAGGGAGAGGATGGGGCGTGCGATGTGGGAAACGGTGCGCGGTGCGGACGAGGACGAGGACGCGACGCGTTGGGAGCGGCGATGTGACTGCCGTGGATTACCCGTCCTCTCCCAACGGCGTGGAGCGTGATGTGTGGGGGAAGGCGCAATGAAGAGGAGGGTCGGGTAGGACTTTTTAGCCGCCCGCGCCTCGTCGTGTCGTGTGGTGCGATGTGTGCGCGTGCGGCGACAGAGAGGGGACACCGCCAGCAGCGAGGGGGCATGGGGGTGCAGGCACATCTAGCGCCGGGTGTCATTGTGCATGAGGGCGTGGGCGCTCTCACCTCCTGACGAGTACGGGGATTGCCAATGCGTATGCACGCAGGCGGGCGGGCGCGATGGCCCAGTATTTGTGCTTTCGAGCGGGCGAGCAGAAATGACACCTTCCTTCCGCTTGCTGGTGCGTGGGTGAGGACGGCGAAGTGCCGCCGTGTACCGCTGCCACAGCGTCTGCGCATGCCCAGGGGCGGCTTAGTGCGGAAGCCAGACCCGCCCAACGGGCGTGGAACGGGTACTGTGTATGCGACTGGCGCTGGCGCTGGCGCGGAGGATACGAACGCGGGTGGACGTTATTGTCTGTACGGCTAGTTAGTTATCTTCAAATTATTATATCGAATCAATTTTTTTGGCACTAGTGCGCAGAACTGATTGAGGATGTATTTTGTCTGCCTGGGCAACACCCACCCAGCCGTCAAATCAGTGAGGTCAGACTACGCAGAACTACACAGTTGGCCCCCAAATACAGCGAGGTACACATAAAAGCCCAAATATGGGCAACTATGGAGATGAGACTGAAATACGGGCAACTATGGAGATGAGGCTGGAATACGGGCAACTACATAGATTGACCTCAAATACGGTCCACTACGTAAGCACCCTGGAAATACACAGCTCTACGTAACTCTACGTAAGAAGCCTTCCAAATACAGCGAATACAGGCGAATACGGTAAATACGGCAAAAACCAGGATTTGCTGATGCAATATCCCAATCCGGCATAGTGATAAGATAAGGATACAGCCTGTACTGTACATCGAAAAAATACACAATTGTGCTGCTACCTAGTCTGACAGCCACCCTGTGGCTGCCGGCCTGCCCTCCTCGTCGTCCTCCCCCTCCTCCGCCCCCTCCTGATCTGCTACCAACGTCGCGTAGTGCGCGCGCACGTCCACCAGCAGCTTCTCCACGCCTTTCCAGTTCTTCGCAAAGCGAGCTCTCATCGTCTTCATGTACCTCGCTTGCTTCATCGCGTATGCTGCATGGCCCTCGCGCAAAGCCTCCTCCGGCTGCTTCTCCACCCGAAGGCCCACCTGCGACTGCCACCACTCAGCGTGCCAGTCCAGGAATTGCAGCACACGGCGCATCTCCTCCTCGAGGAGGTCGACCTCTTCTGCATAACGCATCGCCTTCGCCCGCGTCTTTGCCCACTCGATTCACAGCGCTGGGGGGGATGATATCAGCCTGCGGCCTGCGGGCAGGGCATCGGACCACTTACGTTCGCTGTTAACAACATCTTCCTCCGTCCCCATCGTGCCCTCTGACTTCCAGATCCATGACATGCCCTTTCCCTCCTCCGCCCGCATCTTTGCGATCTCTGGATCCTCGTCCCGCTCCACCCGAGGCCTCTTCTTCTTGCTCCCTCCCGCTTGCGTCTCTCGTCATCCCCAAAAAACCGCGCTCGGTCTCCCCCTCACATCCGCTGCCAGCAACGGCTGCAGATAGCCCAGCCAGTCCCGCTCCTTCCCGATTGACAGCTGGACCAACGCCGCCCGTGCAATGCGGTACTCGGCTGCCCGCGCTGTCGATCCGGACCTGTATCGCGTCCGTCCTCGCACCCGACCGCATCTTCGCATGTACCCCCGTGGACGCCGTCCCGGTACTTGAATTCGTGAGTCCGCAGCAGGAGCGCGTCGCGCATCACCTTGAGCGCTAAGACCGCCTGACCCTTCCGCAGCTTGAACTCGTACTCTCGCAGCGACTCCTCGCAGCGCTCAGGCCCCATCGCTGACGGGAACCAAAGCTTCATCTCGTGAGCCTTGATCCCCGGCAGCGCCTGCGTTGCTGCTACCCGTTTTCGTTCGGCGCTCTCCCGCTCACGTATGACGGCGACTTCCGGCATGAAAAGCTGCTGGACAGCCATCCCACGCCTCTATCTTCCGGCGGAGCTTTGTCTCCCGCTCGAGGCGCTTCGTCGCCTGATCTGCGGTCTCGTGAAGGCCGATTTTGGCCATGTGGGTCGCCAACAATCGTCTACGATACCCATCAGCCACCGCTATTGAGGGGGAAAAAGAAGACTGACTGCTGCGCTTCCAACTGGAGCCCCATCGATAGCAACTCTGTCTCGTGCATGTCCCCCCGAACCCGTAGGTGGTCGACATCCGCTGCGGCGATCTCTGCCAATTGGCGCCGCACCTCGCTGAGGTCCTCGTGGGTCGACGTTGTGGCAAAAGGGTTTGGGTTCCTATCGTCATCCTCCCATGCGACGGCCATGGCGGTCCAGGCCGCGATGGCAGACGGCCGGATTGAGGCCTCAAAATCCACCCAGGCAGCTCGTGTTTCCAGCATCATCGGCACGCTCTTCTGCATGCGTTCTAGCAAAAGAGTGCCTGTAAAGATGATTAGATACGACTGCATCAGGAATAAATCACCGCATACCTAGCTTCGTAATCTTCTCCAGTTTGAATATTGGAAATGAGCATTTAGCGTATCCCGTCGCGCACCCGGACCCGAAATCTTTGTGCTGTTAGCGAGCCGGTTTGCGTCCGCCCAGCCTCGCTCCGGGGCTTCGCCGTCAGTTCGGCCAACGAATCGCGTGAGGTTGAAGGAGAAATCTATATTACACCTCTCGATGTGCGCGGGCAAGTGGAACTTGGGGACGAGGAAGACGACTTTCTTCTCGTTCCGCTTGAACTGTGCCTCTTTCTCGAATATCTGCATCCTGTTCCAGATGTTCTTGTACCATTGGCATGCGATGTCGTACGACACATACAGCCACAGGACCAGGCTCCCCATCAGACTCATGAAGAACATGTAGTCCATATTGAGGTACCTATACTCTCGATTAGAACGGGCCCGCAGCAGAAGAAGCGTGAATACATACCTCTCCCCCCGTTGCAAGTCCCCCACCCCCAGTGGACGTTTCATGTTGTGGCGGGCGCAATCAACCGTCCCTATCCCCGATGAAACCGTTCCCAATGATTCTCGATCTGGCTTATCCACTGCATCGTGCGCCACACAGGTGCTTCGCTTCAGAACTCGCACGTCAGAATTGAGTCCGGTCTGGGTAATATCCACAAACTTACTTCCTGTGGTTGCGCCCAGTTCGCCTCGAGATGAGCCATGTATCTCACGACATCCCCAAAGAACGCCCATCCCCGGCTCAGGCCCGGATCACGCTCCTCGCTCGAAACATCCTTTCGCTGCAGCCGGAAGTTGGCGTCAATGGCGAGATAGAGAGCGTAAAGGAATCTAACACATAACCAGTCAGCTCCTATCCTATTCCGTGCTACAGACGATGACTTACGCCCTCTCAAACGGCACATTCTGCCAATTCGGCGGTAGGTTTTTTCCAGGCTGCGAGCAGGCGGGGCAGAGCAGCACGAGCTCGCCAGGCTTCGTTGCGTTCACGCGATCCTCGCAAGGGTCGTGTCCTCGACCTGCGCGTTTCAGCATCATGAGATGCTGCCACTGACGGGTCATTCTCAAAAACTCGTCGTAATGCTCCTGATGATATAGTCTAGTCAGTTTTTGCGTCATAACGGTAGCTCAGCCATCACTCACGTGCGAGGGATCCGACCCCGTGTTGTTGGTTTCACGGGCCAGGCTGTTGTAGAACTCGTAACCCGAGCATTTTGATTCGAATGTCATATGGGCGAACCGGCGCAGAGCGGAGAAAGTTGCTGCAGACCAAGGATTGGTACCCGTCACCAGATAGAGCTGCATGCGGAGAAGCTGCACATGCTTGCTTTGGGCCGTACTGCAATTACAATAATCCAGCCCAACCTCGTCGATGGTATGGCTGCTGATGATCACGAAATCATCGCCCCATGCCTTCTCCGGATTGGGGCATAGAACGCCAAGGGCATGGCTGAGTTGAATGCGTACACCAAGGGACTTGAGCGTACAGCGCTCGAAAGACTCCCCATTCCACTTCTAGAGCCATGCGTCAGCCGAATCCAGCCAACTAACTCTTGCAATGTGCACGTACCTCGATATGATGAAGCGGGGTTCTCCCATGGACGGCCTTGATGCAGACCTCGCAGAATAGGCATGGATGTAGACAGTCCGAGCACCGGTAGACAGGGTTAGGAGTCTGACATCCTGCAGCGCATAGGGCCTGGGCAATGTAGTCACCGCGGCCGTCGTGGCGAAGCAGCTCATCCAGGAAATCCTCGCGGTCATCCCGCGCCCACTGTCCGTGAGGGTCATCCTGTGGGCGGAGTAAATCAATACAGAGTCACACTGCGAGGTTTGTGGAATAACTGACGGACTCTCGCTGGTCTCAAGACGGCTTCTGCAAGCCCAGACCATACTCGGCATCGAATTCGGTGAAGTCACCGGGCTCCCATTCCGGCTGGAACGGCGGTGATGCAGGTGGCGGTGGCTGGTCGGCGTTGAGCTTCACCCTAGTCTTCTTGGCAGGTGAGGCAGGTGTCGGGACAGTGGATTTTGTGACGCGGGTCCTGCCTGAGCTGTCGATACTGATAGACTCGTCCAGGATGTGGTGGATTCGCTCGACACGGCTTCAAGCAATGTATCCGTCCGCTGAGTCGTCACTGTCACTGCCGTCGTTCAGATCGTCAGCCTCAGCGTAAAAATCAGCCTTGCGCTTCCCCTGGCCATCGCTGTGCCCGGTAAGGCCAATCGAGTGAAGGCGGATCCAACCAGCCGGGGACACGGTCATGCTCGTCGACGTCGTTAGGGTACACGTTATTTGTTCATCAAAGATCTCATCAGATGGCATCAGCCACAGCGCTTCTTTATCCTTGCGTTCCTAACTGCTCTGGATCCGTTCAACTCTTATTGCAACAACTAAGTACCTGAAAGCATTTTTTATCGAGCTTATCTTATGTTCCTTTTTTCTGCTTCTGTTTACACCTTGAATTCCGATGGCCACTATCCGACAACAATCCAGATAAAACAACCATAGTATTTCAATACTGAATAGCATTCAAGATTCTGACAGCGCGAGGGAAAACGACGCCAGAGAACGAATAATCCACCCGACTGTGGTCCCAAGCGCCAAACCTTGCCGCGATCACAGTATCTGCATCCGGGTCCGGGTGCGGCGGCGCGCTCATCGTTTTATCGCAGGTCGGACACTGCCAGCTGGTTTCAACCCAGATTCGTATGCACACATAGCAGTGGCCATGGCCACAGCTATATCTGCCAACCATGTCAGTAAATTGTACGTCTCCGAAGTAAAGCAAATAGGGATATTACGACACAGGGTGGGATTTCAAGTTGAAGCAAAGAGTGCACGTCAGGAGCAGGGGCGGAAAGTCAAGTTCGGGAGGTCGTGCGTCATCGAGGTATAGGTCATCAACGCCGAGTGGCGTTGCACGGTCCACACGTCGACCGGGGCGGCGGCGGATGCTCGGCGCTCGAGGGCCCCGCCGATGCGCGTACTCCTCGCGGCAAAGGCGGGAACGCTCGTCGATCCGTTCCCGCCGGGCAAGATCCTTTTTGGCCTTCACCAGTTCTTCCCGTTCCTTTCGTTCGCGAGTTTGCTGCCACAATGGCCAAGCGTCGATTTCGAAGAGAACAGCGATTTGCGCATACATCACGGCGTACCCCACCTGCTCGAGGAGAGCTGCCCGTTGCTGCTGAACCAGTCGGCTACGTGCTTGCAGCTCCGAGGCAGTGTGCGGCCCTGCCATGTCTTTGATGATGATCGACGGCGGCCCAGGAGGGAGCAACTTGTCTGCACGAATCCCCGTCAGTGACAAGGTGAGGTTGAAATTGGGTAGACAAACCTCGCTCACGGTTCCGTTGACTGAAGAGTCGAATTTTGTGGGGGGGCGGGGGCGTGCTCATGCTCCGAATACTATGGGGTGCACAAATTCAGTCCCATATGTATCCATACTTACATGAAAGCACTATCCGGGGACGGGGACTATCTTCGGGACATCAGGATCAATGATCTCCTCACATGGTTTTCGAGGAAGTGCTGCTGCAGGTACCGGAAGTTCGCGTTGATTGTGAGAAAGCGCAGCGACCGGAAATATGTGTTGATTGCGACGAAGCGCTGCAATCCGAAGTACGCGTTGATTGCGACGAAGCACTGCAACCGAAGCTTGCGTTGATCGCTACAAAGCGCTGCAAATCGGAAGCTCGCGTTGATTGTGAGGAAGAAACAGCCGATAATGATACATCATCATGCATCCTGCTCCCAGAAATCCAAGTTCCAAGTGCAAGTAAGAAATACGGAAACTTGACCGGGTGGTTTGCTGCACTGGGGGTCGACAGTAGGAGGGGGCCGAATGTGTTTAATTTCGAAGATCGAAGAGAACTGATGTCGATGAAAGGAAAGGGCATCCATCATCACACCGGCAATGCGGCAATACATACCGGCATTGATCACTCCGGCATGTACCCATTTGGATAAGACTCAGGATAATTTTCTTCTCTTCTTGCGTTGCACTTGGCATGGGCCCGCTCAGTCCATCAGTCAGCACTATTAGTCAGCCTCAGTCCTCCTTTCCCCATAATCCACCCTAAATTCAATCCCGGACCGTCTCCGCTCTATCAACTTCTCAAATTTGCCTTGTGCGACACTATTACATGTGAATACTAAGAGAAAACAAGCGAATCTCCTTTCCGTTTATCCGCCTATCCGTCTATCAGTCTATCCGCCGCCGGGTTGCCTGCGGGCTGCTTGAGTGTTCACATGGATATGGATGTGCAACCGAAACCAGTTACATTCCTAAAGAAAACAAGCGACCTAGGACCTAGTTTCACCCGCCTTTCCGTCTATCCGCTGCCTGAGTTCCACGTGCCTCCGACCACCCTCGCTCGCATTGCTCCCCGTATACAGTAGAGTTGCTCATGTGGAATAATGTTGTATGGAATAACCCTCGTATGGAATAGGTTTTGGACCCGCCTCAAGTCGGGATAGGGTATTATTCCACTAACCGTGGTCCGGAATATGGAATACCTCGGTGAGGCCGATATTCCATTGCACAGGTGGCCCAGAAAGGAAATTTTCAGTGGCCGGGCTATTCTTGGCGGAGCTTTGTTGGGTGGCATTCCATTGTCCGACGCAAATGTAATTAGGGTAAACAGAATGGAAACTTCCCGAAATCTCTATCCCTACCATGGCCATTACAGAGACCCAGAAAAGCCGTACTGTCTGTGCCCCAGCCCACAAAACCTCGTGCTAAACCGGGTCCAAAATCTAAACATGATCCTCGCACTGCTGCCCATTTAAAAAAGATGAACGGCATCAGGACATCATGCACAGCTGGTTGCAGGTCTTCGAATATATGGAGTAGCACGACCGCTCTCAGACACAGGCGGTTGCCTACTTTGCGACGGGTCCCGACACGGATGGTGGGAAACTTTCCTTCATGCAATCTGCGCTGTCGAATAAACTCCGGAAAAAGGCTGAGATTCGCAATCTCGTGTCTCAAGACTACACTCACTCAGGAAGTCGAAGAGGCCAAAGTTCAGGCGAATATAACCTCTTTCTTCAAGTGGATACCATATATATGCAATAAATTCATCTTCCACTCAAAATATTTACTCTGGAATACCCGTCATATGGAATACCCTGAGGGCCCTTCCCGACGGTATTCCACATGAGCAACTCTACTGTATATCCCCCGACATGGTGTTGACGTATTGAAGACGGTCGCCTTGACACTCGTTGGAATGTGCCATCGCGTTCAGATTGAGAGTACCCTGCCCGGTTGGCCAAGCATGCCCAGTGGTGGCGAGGCTGGCAAACGAATGACACTGGAGCTGTTAAAGTAATATGAATGGGATACTCACCTGCTGGACTCCTGGACGGCACTTTTGGTCGTCGTGTCCTCGAGTTCGAGTTTGGAGCGATTTAGTTCAGGCATGGCACAAAGAGAAGAACAAGACTGTGTTTGATGGATATCAGATCGAACGCATTGTGTGCTATCATAAGATCATCTGAAGCAACATTCAGACCGCCACTTTGGTTAGAACGTGCAGGCGCTTGGCGCGGGAAACACGAGTTCTGTTGCAAAGTCCAGGACCATACTGTGCACTTTCGGATGATTAGGTCTCCTGAGCGAACGAGCAGATTATCGATGCGTTTACCCAAGGGATCTAGCACGATGAGCCCAGGTAGACCAGAAACGGCAGACCGGATGATGGGAAGCGAGGCTGGTGCAGAAAGAATTTTGAATGTCAAGCAATAGCGGGTGGGCAGTAGGAGTGCAGGTAGCTATGCAGGAGACCATGTCAAGACGGCAGATAGAATCACAGCGGCGTTGGTGTGCGGAACCCCAGAACGGAGAGGTCGAGTGCTGTCGAGTGTGAGTTGGGCCGCCGGCGGAGAGGAGAATCTTTCGTGGGGGAGAGGCAAGGTGGAGGGATAGAAGATGGCCTGTTCGACTCGCGCGTCAGCTATAATTTATGATGTGGGGCACAGCCGCCTGTCAATCGGACCGTTACCCGCACTTCGGCAGGGCGGCATTGTGGATGAGAACATTGAAGCAGCCCTCTATCTCACCTTCATCCCACCATTATGAACAACGATTCTGGAAGACTCTGCGTTGAAATCAACAGCCGCTCCAGTTCGGGTAAGCTCGGTCTCAATACTAGGATAAATATGAGAAATGTACTATTGTACACCGCGTTCGACGAGCACCAGACCGTTTTTGAAAAGAACATGCATGTCGAGATCCCAGAAGAAAGCCGTTCAAACTGGTGTGGGTCATGTTTCAGATATGCAAAAAACTTATGAGGATTCCAAAAACTGCCTCATATCTGCACCAAGAACTCCACCGTTGCACCCGAGGTGGTAATTTTCGGTTTTGGGCATTATAGCCAACTCGAAATAGTAAAACAGAATAAGAATTTGTGGCTCACCACGACCTTCTACCACCAAACCGTCTCCTGGTGTTATTGGCTCCCTTGAGGCCCGCCTGAAAGTCCATTACTTATCTTTTTGTTTCCAGGGCTTGTGTATAGGTTATGCACCTACTAATCCCAACTTTCCCCTCTAACTAGAGGGGCAGAGTGGGGTCGTGTGGTCCCTCTAGTTAGAGGGCTTTCTGCGAATCGCCGCATGCTGCAGAAAATGCTACAAAAACGCTGCAAACATGCTGCAAATATGCTGCAGATCATGCTGCAAATATGCTGCAGCGGACTTGTAGCATTTCAGGCGTGTCCTTAAGTAAGCTATGCATCACCGCCGTCGGCGGCGGGCGCACCCCTTCCCAAAAAGGAAATCACTCAAAGAAATACCGATAAAATACAAATAAAATACAGGGGTGTAGTAGGTGTATCGCGTCCAAGAAAAATCCATATAGAGGTGTATTTACGATAGAGCCTGCATGTATAAGCGATAAGCGATAAGGTAGTATAGCTAGCGCTGCCCCGGGGGACCGCCTCGCTTCCCCTTGACGATGGCACGCGCAGGCGCGGCGCATTTGGGAGAGGCGGGTGGGTCTGCGGCGGCGGGCGAGGGCGGGGTCGGGGAAACCAAGCACGCAGGTGGGGTGGGGCTCGCAGGCTCAGCGCGTTTTGGAGATGCGGGTGGGGCTGAGGCGGCAGGCGAGCGTGGGGTCGGGGAAACCGAGCGCGCAGGCTCAGCGGGCTTCTTGTAGAGACGCCTTGGCTGCGGCCTCGGCTTTGCCACCGCAGGCACAGCAGGCTCGTCCTCCCCGACGCTCGTCTTCTTGCGCTTCTTCGCGGGGGGCTCGCTGTCGCCGTCCCCAGCGCTCTTCTTCTTGCGCTTCTTCGCGGGGGGCTCGCTGTCGCCATCGCCTGTCTTCTTGCGCTTCGCGGGGGGCTGGCCATCGTCTTCCCCGGTGCTCGTCTTCTTGCGCTTCTTCGCGGGGGGCTCGCCGTTGCCGGCGCTCGTCTTCTTCTCTTTCCGCTTTGCGGGGGCCTCACCTTTGCCAGCGCTCGACTTCTTGGGCTTCACGGGGGCGTCTTCTTTGCGGGCGCGTGTCTTCTTGTTGTTCGCAGAGGGCTCCTTGTCCTGGGCGCCGGCGGCTCTGATGCGCTTGGTGGGGCACGCGTCGCCGTCTACCTTCCCTTTGTGTTTTGCTTGCTTCTCCACGCCCTTCGCCTTCTTCCCCTGGACCAGCGCGAGCAGCTTATCGCGCATTGTTCCCCCGCTTCCCCTCGACGCTTGCTCGCCGCTGCTCTCGTCCTCCTCGCTGGACTCCTGGCTCGACTTGTCCCCCTTCTTCGTCCTCGACTTCTCCGTCGCTGTGCGGCTCGACTTCCTCGCCGCTTTCACCTTCACCTGCGCCTCCCCCTTCTCGACCATATCCTCGAAGTTGTTGAGGATGCGCTGACGCTCGGTGAGCGTGAGGACTTTCCAACGGCAAGTCCCCGCGGTGAGGGCATCGCGGAGGATCTTGAGGGGTGGAAGTGCGCTCTGCAGCGACATCCGTTTGAACGCGACCCCCTGGGGCCAGCCGACGAGCCCGATGTTTTTCCCCTCCACCATCGAGCGGATGTAATTTTCATAGTTCATGGCGACCTTCGTGCGTTTTGTGACCGCCACTGTAAACAAGTTCACTGTTAGGATATCATACAAAATAATACTAGGAGGCAGCAGACACACTGAGCCCAGTGAGGATCATCTCGGTACACTCCTTCTGCATCGCCCGCAGTGTGTTAGGCCCTTTCCCTGCAAACACGTTAGAAACAGAAAAAAAAAACTGCGCCGTCAAAAGACAAGACGTACCCTGCTCCCGGTTCACAGCCCACAGCTCGAACAGCGCGCTCACGTCCGCCGGCTCCTTCTTCAGGACATCTCGAAAAAAATCCAGCGCCCCCCCCGTACTGATGGTGGTCGGGGTGGACGTGTCGTGAAGGTGGCCTCGCGAGAAAATCGCGAAGCCGACCATGTTAGCGCGCTGCGCCATACCATTCAACTGATGGAGGTATTGGCGTTAGAACCCCAGTAAAATAAAATAAAAATTCAGACAGAACGCACCTCCTGCACCAAGCGGGCCATGGTGCGCTTAATATCCGCATTCGCGGCGATGTTGTTGGCACGCGTCCCGTGGTGCCTGCGTCCGCGCTTCGCCGTGAGGTCAGCGAGCATCTCCTCCTCCTCCTCCGTCGTAAACCCCTCGAGCAGCGAAGGGTCGTCCTTCACCATCGCCTTGACCTGGGGCATAGACAAGCGGTTTCCGGCCTCGCGGTCTACAACATGTCCAGGTGAGTCGACTCGGCAAAAAAAAAAAAAAAGGAAAGCTTACCTGTGTTCAGCTCGGCCATAACCACAGAGATTTTGGCGTTGTAGAGGCTGGGTTTGCGCTGCGGTTTGTAGCTAGAAGAGGCGAGCAACCGCCGGCGCACTTCCTTGGGCTTCATGCTGTACTTGGTGGCAAGCCGTTCCGTGTGCTCCACGAGCTCCGCGTCGATCGCGTCCAGGTCTCCGCCGAGCCGGTGCATTTTCGAGGTCTTGGCGTTGCGCCTTTTGAGTGCGGAGGCGCGAGCGTTCTTCCCGCCCGCCACGCGCCTGTGCTGCTTGAGGGGAATGCGCGGCTTGCCCGGGTTCCGGCTGCGGTGTGTCGAAGTCCCCAGACCCTGAGTGGCCAGATCCTCCCAATCGTCGTCGCCATCGTCGAGCTGCACGTCGACAATCCGTCGTGCAGGAGCCGGCGCATCACTCTCGGCTTCCGAGTCCGGGTTATTGTTGTCGTCGTCCGAGGCCATTTTGAGTCCGAGTTTGCGAAGGTAGTAGTAAAAGATCTAAACCTTTGGCGTTGCTTGCCATCACGCGTATCGTAGAAATGATGGGTAACGACTTGTAAGCAGAGTCAAACAATTTTTTTTGTTTTGGCTCAATGATACTTGCTTTTTCCCTTGACTCGGAACCACTTTTTGTTTTTTGTAAAGAACATAATTCACCAGGAACACGACGAACAAGAAAAGGAACATAAGTAATGTAGAAGATCGAAAAAAAACAAAACAAAAAAAAACCTCGCGCGCGTGCAACGCCAACTCTGAAAGACCAGAAAGAAAAGGAGGGGGGGAAAGCATCACAAAGACTCACGCCGCCGCACGCGACGGCGCAGAAAAAAAATTCCTCCAGATCCTCGACCTCGAGGACCTGGACACTATCCTCCTTCCCCATCTCGCGAACTGCCGTTGCACTGCAGGTTCCCAGGGGAGAAACATCAGTTTCAAGGCTGGAATCAAGAAGAAGAAAAAAACTAACGGGTCTTTATACAGTACTCGTGTAGTCTTGTTGAACAGCACAGGCGGCTCGGCATGGTGACGCGCCTGCGTGCCCGCGCCCACCCTTGCCGAGCTGCCAGCGTGAGAGTAAGGTGCAGCCGGTCTGGAGGAAGGCGGGTACCAGGGGAGAGAACGAAGGGGAGGCGCGGCGCGGGACGCGCTCGAACCCACAGACGCCGACAGGCTCGATACAGAGGAGATTGAGCCTGCGCTCGTGCCAGTTGAGGGAGGGGAGGCATGGCTGGGGGAGGCGTCGGGTCCGGGCGTGCGTGGCGACACCGAGTGCGCGGTCGCAGATGGGCTGCGTTTGCGCGACGACGGCGGGCTCGGAGGCGTTGGGCGCTTACGCGGGCGGCTCAGCGGGGAGACCTCGCCGTCATCCCGGAAGAGCGGGGCTTTGGCCACCTCCTTCACGAGCGAAGGCGCCTCGCGCTTGACGGAGGCGCACACCTCGCGCTTGATGGAGGCGCGCACCTCGCGCTTGATGGAGGCGCGCACGGTCTTGCCCGGGGTGGAGTGTGCTCGTGTCGTCGAACGCGGTGTGGAAGGCGCGGGGGTCGGAAACGGTGGAGGGGAGGAAGAGCGGTCGCCCTCCTCTTCCGAGTCTTCTTCTTTTTGGCCGCCGTGGGTGTGGAAGTCGCGACAGTGCGCCGCCCAGTGAGAATCCGCCTCCCCGCGCGTGCGAAAGGTGAAGACTGGGGAGCCGGAGGTCTCAGCCTGATTGTCGGCGTCGGTCCTGAGCTGCGAGGTGAGTGCAAGAACAAAAGAGAAAAAAATACACCACGCACCGTTTGGTAAACAGCCCAGCGCGCAACACGAGAAACCAGAACTTGCGCGCGTTGAGGTCGTGCTCGTCGTCGCTCTTGTAGTTGCCGTGGTTGGGGTAGAATGGAAGGCGGCAGATCATGGAGGACAGAGGTGAAGGACACTTGAAGAAAGGGAGAGCCGCGCTTTGGTTTGGCCGAATCGGGACAGAAGCCACCGATTCGTCTCGCGCTGCCTCAAATTTCTGTAGTTGTAAAAATAAAGGCCTGTATAGTATTCAAGAAATCTATCATATTTACCTTGGAAATTCTGTAGCTTCACTCTTTTTTTGCCTTCTTTTTCTTTGTGTCACCACCTTTCTCTTTATGCGCCTCGGGTGTGTTCGCCACGTCTTTGCGGTACTGCCGCGAGATTCCTGGTAGTTCGTCTACGGCGAGGAGCCGTAGGTGGGGGAGGTAGTAGTCGTGGAAGGCGTCCTGCCCGAATTCGGCGACGAATTTTCTGTAAAAAATAAATACTGACTCCAGAATCTGTGAGATTCAACGTACCTCTTGCGTAGCCTTTACGAAGGAGCGCCGACATCTAAGTTTAAGAAACAAAAGGAGAGGTGAGAAGACTTACACCTCTCGATTCTCAGCATCTCTGCCTCGGCGTTGCTTTCGTTGCAGCCGCGCTTTCAAAGGTTTGGCGCTCTCGCGCAGCCTGGAAACATTAAGTAGTAGGCCATTAAATATTATCTGTGTGCACGTACCTGCTCATCCTCTCGCGGGCCTTCTCTCGGGTTGCTTCGAGATTTCTGGCAAACGCAAACGGTGAGCTCACGCCAGTTTGGAGTCGACACAAAATACCTTTCGCGGTACTTGCGTTGAGCCTCGGCATGCTTGCGACATTTCTCTTCATCGGTAATGCCCGGGTTGTTGAGTTTCTGAGATGTGTTCTCAGGCGACATAGAAAGAAGGAGGAAAGAAGTAGGTAAACAAAGGTCCAAGTATGGCTCAACTAGCGCGTTCGTGATCAAGTTTGTCTTTTCATTTATTGAATTTCATCAAGTACTATAGGACACACAAAATAAATACAGACTGGTTTCAATAGGTCTACGCTACATCTTATAAAATTTCCAGTTGAACATGCCTCCCATGGATGTTTAAAAAAAATGTTCTTCATAGCCATCAAAGGCGCGTTTGTGATATCGGGTTTATCGGCCGCACCCCATCCCAGCCTCGATCTCTGTCGACTTCAAGCTCACAAAAGTCCCAGAAAAAAGGATAAATGGAATAGATATCTGGAGAGCAGCATTACATGGTGAACTACGACTACCCGTGGTTTAAAGCTCATCAACGACAGAAAACATTTTGACGCCCTCCTCCCAGCGCTGGGCATCCTCAGCTGCTCGCACCGCCTTCTCCTCCGTGGACGCAGAACTCTGGAACGCTGCGTCCGTCTGGCAGCCATTGCGTACCCACCGGAAGAGGCTCCCCGCGGTGTACTGCGTGATGGACGAGCGCTGCTCGTGCGCGCGGATGGGGACGTTGGATTGCCGTACCAGGGCGGAGGGGATAAGGAGCGTCGAGCCGGGGGGGGAAACGAATGACGAGGCGGAGATCCCAGAGGATCAGGTGGCCGCCGAAGTCGGGGTCGAAGTTGCCGAGAGCGGTGACTGAACACCAGCCCCAAGCAAGGTTTGCGAAGTCGAGGTGGGGGGCGGTTATTGCGCGAGGGCCGAAGTTGAAGGTGCAGGCGGCAAAGAGGGTGTTAACGTGCCAGCGCATGGAAGGCTTCCACGCGCTGAGCAACGTTTTGTTGACCAGGTAGAACGCGTTTAGCAGCGGCGCCCACAGAAGTATGAGGGCTGTAATAAGGTGAGGCAGTGGAGAACAAGGGAGGGGGGGGTCACTTACAGCTCGCAAACGACATGATCCTCTGGATGTAGTCGTGGGCTCGCAGCTCGTCGGTGAGCAGCGTGTTCGCAACGTTCTGGTGAACCTCGCCCGGCTCCATCCGCCCTCCTCCATGCGCAACGCTGCGAGCGATGGCGGGAAACGCGTCCTGTGCGCGCCGGTGGTGTAGTGCCTCCTGGGTTAACTTGATGCGAGGCTGGCGCTCCTCGAGGAGTGCCGCCGCGCCATCGGTCACGGTCTTCCACCCCGCATGGTCGCGAGGCGTACCTCCAAGGACGGCGATGACGCGACGCTGCGCGTCGAGTAAGGGAATCGTGAGGCTACACGTCCGTCAGATGTGATGCCTGGATGGGAAAAAAAAAAACTCACCGGCCGAGCCAGCTGATATACATAAAGCCTTGCGTGCCAGTGAGCGCGTCGACTTCTTCCTGTGTGTACCGAACACCGCCAAGGCCCGTTTCGAGGTCGTGAGGGGCTTGCCGCGCGCGGAACTCGAAGGCGTCTTTGTCCGCGGCAGCGCTCCCTTGCCACCCGTGGTTGGAATGCCTGAGCTCGGTGGCGTCGACGTCGAGCTCGAGCGAGGTGAGAGGAGGGCGCAGGAGAAGAGGGCGCATGAGAGAGGGGAGCCACCCAGAAAGGCTGTGGCTCAGTAACCGCCTCGTCCTCGTCGCGAGGCTCCTCAAGCAAGCGTTGCATGAGACACTCGCCGGCGTCGAAATGTACGGGTGGCGAGATTGCTCTGCATACGGCCAAATCGAATGTGGAGAATTCCTTGCCCGAGCGGAGGGTGCGGCGGCCTGTAGAGTTGTCAGCCCCGGCCGCGAAAAGGGAAAAGAAAAAAGAAACGGAAAGAAAAAGAAAGAGCCGCTGGTCACGATTCGAGTTCCAGGGTCGGATCTCTGCACGGACGCGGGCGGGGGAAGAGGCCAAATGAATGAGAAGAGAACTTACCAGCCATGCAGCTTCGATGTACGCGCTTGCAGGCGCACGGCGCGTGAGGACGAAGTGGAAGTTGGTGAGTGGCACGAGTTTGTTGATGATCACGTTGGCGTAACGCCACATCAGTCACGTTCTCACTTCAATGCATCGACACACGACGACGGTGCGCAACAAGAGCGCAAGCTCGAAGACGCAGAAGGTATTCAGCACGGACCGCAAGACGCCTAGCCACCCACGCCCTCGTGTTCAAGAGCAGACAATGGGCCCCCGCGCAATTGCAGAATACAGACGCCACGGGCAGGAAGATGCAAGAGTTCGCTTGGAGAGTATGTTTTTTTAAATTTCTTAACTTCGCTATGGGGCTGATTTATCTAGACATGGAGACTGGCCAACGCGACGCTGTCACGAACCTTCAAGGTTTGGCTGAAGACGCTGACTTCGACGCTGGTGCAACCCATTTCGACATGGAAGGCGTCCTCGACGGCTCGGAGCGTATCGACATCAGCCACGCTGGGGGCGAAATGGGCTCATGGGAGGACGATATCGAGGAGGGTAGCGATGAGGAGGGGCCCGAGGTGAAGAAAAGGTGAGTCTTTTGTTTCTTACCTTTGCTTTTATATTCTTCCTCGAATGCTGCGTGCTGATTTTATGTCTCGATTTTTTAGGAAAGCGGAGGACTTTCGAACTCGACGCGATCGGACCGAGGTTAGAAACCTCGCGTTCCAAGGCCAAATGCCGGAGATGGTGAACGCCTACATCCGCTACTGCGTGGAGCACGAAATGCCGGCTCGCCCGCGAGACACGCCGCAACCGGGGCCGCCAACGGTCGACGAGGTATACGAAATAACTGTGGTGGATATGTTTGGTGCGTGTTTTTTTTCTTTCTTTTCGTGTTTGCAACTGAGTATTAATTTATTGCAGACACATCCGAGGTTGACGTGAAGCTCGACCCCCGCGGCGACGGCGTCGCTCCAGCCTTGATCCTCGAAGGCTTGGTGCCCTGTGCGCCATACAAGCCTGACGTCGCGATCGCTGTGCGCGTGCTCGAGGCGTTCCGTGTTCTGCACGCGCGCGCTCCTCAGCTTGCCATTCAGCCATATGTCAAGTCTCTCTGTGACCTTCACGGGGTGCGTTTAATATTTATTTATTTATTCTAAAGCTGGGCTAATTCTTTTTCAGGTGCCGTTTAGACCATACCTCTCCCAGCAATTTTCTATCGCCTACGACGTGTACCTCGCCATCCGGCGTCAAACGGACGAGCGTGTCATGAACGCGCTGGGCCGCGATTCCAAGTGGCGTTTGAAGCACGCGTGCCCGGCGTGCATGTACAAGCTCGAGGGCGAAGACGAGCTCATCTTCGACATGCTGACCACCATGGATGGCAACGACTCTTTGAAGCGAGTCCTCCGCCGCCTCCCCTCGGATGGCGAGGGCGATGGAGAGCCCACCCTCGGGAGGTCGAAGGAACGCGTCGACAACCGCGACGCGGGCGATGGGTACTACCTGTCGCGCGAACGTGTAGACGCGTGGGCGAAGACGCGCCTTGCGGAGATCCTGCCAATGGAGGCGCATTCGGTGCGTGTTTTCAATGGTGTTTTTTGAATGTCTACTTACTGTTGATTAGGGCAAGGATAACCCCTGCGCAGATCGCTGGAAGAACATGGTCAACGACGTTACGTCGAAGATGTGGGGCATCTTCGATGAAACGGGTGTCTTCCTGGCCCTCTGCCGCCACGGTTTCGTCCTGGTCATCGCCGACATGATCAGAAGCGGCGAGCTGTAAGTGGGCCACTCATTGATACTACATCTAGCTAATTGTTTTGTTTATAGTGCGAAGTACCCGCTCGCCGTCGTCCAGGAGTTGCTCGACGTCTTCGGGATGAAGCTCGGCGCCGGGTACGACATCGGGTGCCACTTTGACGCCACGGTGCGCTACAGCCAGCTGGGGGATCAGGCGAGGGCGAACAAGCTCAAATGCCTCGTCGGGTCGTTCCACGGGCACGCGCACAACCGCCTCTGCCAGCTCAGCTTTCTGGCCACATATGTCGAAGGGATGGGCCTCGAGGACCTCGAGGGATGCGAGCGGTACTTCTCGCGCTCGAACGCCCTCGCTAAATCTTGCCGCTACGCCAGCAGATTTCACCGGCAGCAAGAAATCACGACGTATGCAAAGCACTTCGACAGCTTCGAGACGTACGCCAACCTCAGTACGTGCACCTCCCCCATTTCATTCACGCTATGCTAACCACTTGTCTAGGTAAATTCCTTTGCACGAACTACCGGCAGGCCCTCACCATCCTCAAGACCGAGCCAGCGCTGCGGGACTGGATGCGCCAGGAGCACGTCGAGAGCTTCGACGAGTTCCACCAGTGGCTGTTGGAGGAGAAGGGGTACCTCGTCGGCCTGAAGCACGCGGCCAAGACCAACATCGAGACGCTTGAGATGGAGTACGTGCAAAAGCTTGTCAACCTGAGTGCGAGCGAGTAAGTCTTTTTTGTTGTTTAATATTATGTGGGAGGAGGGAACTAACATGTCTCCAGGGCAAAATACACCGTGGTCCAGGAGCAGGCGAGGCGTGCAAGGGCTGACGATGCCACGTACATGCCTGGCGTCTCGAAGGCGGAGCTGGCGAGGCGCCACGCAAAGGAGAAGGTCGAGAAGGACCTCGAGAGTGTCCATGCTCTCGAGGTGCAGCTCGATGTCACCGAGCATTGGACGGTGGAGTCGCTGAAGTGGGCATTGACGGTGGTGGAAATCAAGAAGAGGAAGTACCAGCTCGCGCTCGATGCGCTCGAGCTGCTCATCGTCGAGCGGATCTTTGAGCTGACCAAGATGAATCAGTCTCAGACAGGTGAGTCTTCAATCTACTAATCTTTTCGTCTGTTCTTAACATTTATATAGGCTACAAGATGCGGAAGCACATCGCCAAGGCCCTTCAAGCCAGGTCGAAGGCAGTGAAGAACGCCATCGGCAATTACAACACCGCCGCTGGCTTGCTGGACCCGCCAATGCCTCATCTCAGCTGGGAGCAAGTTGTTGAGTACGCGTTCCTTGCAGACTTCGACATCTTACGGGACACGCGCACTGAGGTCCAGTCTCGTCCATGGACACGCCCCGCCTACCGGCTGGCGATGGACCGGTACTTCAAGATCCTCCGCGCAAGGGAGGAGATCAAACGCCTCAATGTCGAGATCCCCCGCGTGGTGACTTGGATTCGCGATGAATACAAGGTGCTCTGCCGGAAGGAGCAGGAGCTGGGAGTTGAGGTGGGGAAGACGGAGGAGGAGGTGGAGGCAGATCGGGGGCTGGCGCTACAGGTGCGCAGGTACCGAGAGCGGCGTGGCCGCTTCGATGATGGCCACATGCGCCGGTTCTGGGCGTTGGCCAAGGAGCCAGGCTTCACTGGGTTGCTGGTGCCAGGGAAAGCGCTGGAGGTATCGGCTGCACAGAGGGAGGCACATGAGGCAGAGAGAGTGGCGTGCGCAGCGGTGATGCGTGGCAAGAGGGAGCACGAGGAGATGGAGGTGGACAGCTCGGACGAGGAGGGTGGGCAGGTGCGGCCAAGTGCGCGCTCGGTGAGGGTACGCAGGGCGATGCAGGTGATGAGTTCGGACGAGGAGGAGGAGGATGAGGAGGAGGATGAGTGGGTGTTTGCTCACAACACTGCGTCAAGCTGGCGCAGGGGTGCGGATGAGGAGATGCGAGAGGGGTGGTCGGACGAAGAGGGTGATGAGGAGCTGGAGTCAGCACTGTCAGCAAAGCTGTACATGCTCTCCATGCTTGCGGCTGATGATGTGCGGGGTGCAGGGGGGGACAATGAGGGCTAGTTTTAGCCCCCTTTTTTTTTGTCTTATTTTTTTACTGTATTTTATTTGTATTTTATCGGTATTTCTTTGAGTGATTTCCTTTTTGGGAAGGGGTGCGCCTGCCGCCAACGGCGGTGATGCGTAGCTTACTTAAGGACACGTCTGAAATGCTACAAGTCCACTGCAGCATATTTGCAGCATGATCTACAGCATATTTGCAGCATGTTTGCAGCGTTTTTGTAGCATTTTCTGCAGCATGCGGCAATTCGCAGAAAGCCCTCTAACTAGAGGGACCACACGACCCCACTCTGCCCCTCTAGTTAGAGGGGAAAGTTGGGATTAGTAGGTGAGGTTATGTGCACACCATTGAGCGCAATTGCGGGGAGAGGAAGTGACGTTGAGACAGAACGTAGTTGGAAGGGCAGCAGACAATGAGTTTCCCAATAAGGCGACAACTCTTTTGACTGTTACTATATATGTCTTGCACAAACTCTCTCTCTTCGGACCGCGGAAGCTCTGACGAGAGAAGCGACTCTGAATACGACAACTATCTACGCCAGTATGCGGAGTACGAGAAGAAACTCGCCCGATAGTACGGCTCCGATCCCACTCCGAGTCGAAAGTATACTTACACTTATAACGCCACAGCCAGAAGCAAGAAGCGGACCGTATTCGACGCGAGACACAGAACAAGAAGAGAGACCAGTAGAAGGCGGCTTCTGCCCGTTACTATGAAAGGCACCCTGAGCTCAAAGAGAAAAAACGGGTCAAGGCTGCGGAAAAACGGTGCGTGCTGCATGCAATTCTTCCGTATGACTCGCTCACTCACACAATGTACTCTTATAGTGCTGCTAAGAAACTGGCGCGGCGTCGCTGGGATCCTCCGCCAAAGTGGGTCATTCATTGCGGAAAGACCGCGCTACTACTCAATGAATGAATACATGCAGAGCCGTACGCAATGCACAGGCACGGTGCGTCTGTGACTATGAGACTGTCTGCCCGCTCTCCCGTCAATGCCTGACTATGTATGGTAGGGAACGCGAGTGTTTGGGGGACTTCAGCGAGCGCCCAGACATAGACCTCATCCCCGATGCCGTTGTCAACACGAACAAGCTGACTCACGAGTCTGTCATCTCCCTACTTAACTACAGCAAGTGATTTCTGATGACAGGTGCATAGGGAAATGCTGGAACTCTGGACTACCGGTGAAGCAGGCGAGCCTTCTCCCAGGTATGCTCATTGCGCACATTTGTGAAGAGCATTTCTCTCTTAACCTTGGCTGCCAACAGCAGCAGGTCTTCTGACAACATGGGATTGGATTTCGCTACAAGTGTACTTCCGCTGACTGCCGAGCTCGAATTCGAAGCGAGGGCTGATACGATAGCGGCGAAATGTTTGCTGGACTTGCGGCAGTACACCCGAGGTCAGGAGATCGGGCAGCGATCACCAGCTCCACGCGTAACCGACGAATGATACACCCGAGCAGAAGGCGCATTTATATGAAACATCATGCCGTGTACTTATACCTCCACGGAATTAAATATTTATTGATGACCGACACTACGCGCTCAAGAAACTTAACTTATACTTACAAAACACTGCAAAGACACGCGAGGAACAAAGTACTATTGAGAGGGCGGTTGACTGCATATACAAAGGCAGCTTCTACTAATCCTCAATGACCTCCACAAGCTTCTCGACCTCGCCGGCAATGTGCTTCGCTGTGTACAGAGCGAGAGCCTCTGCCTTGTTGGCGCAGCGGCGATACTGCTGGCCGGGAACACCTTTGATCTGGAAGTCGGCCTCCTCACTAGAAAACATTAGCATGGACAATATATGATCCATTAGAAACGTAACGCACACAGTGGTGTAGAGACCGGGCTCGCGGCCGACGTAGACAACGTACCAACTGCGGGAGCCTGAAGGGGCGGCCGCATGCTCTGCCGTGACATGTGCGGGGGTCTTGGGTACGCCGGGAACCCACGTAACTGCATGATGCGCATTGTGAGCCACAGCGAGTACAAAACCAACGAGCAACCTACCCTGAGACTCCTCCTGTGCATCGGCCGGTGGCTGGGCTGCCTCGATTTGCTCGATGCGAGCGACAAGGGCAGGAAGTTTGACTGAAGCGTAGATTGAGCGACAGGCTTACGGGATGGGTAGAGGGGACAGACTTACGCTGCAACTCTTGGGCGGCGGCGGTGGTCCTCATGGAGCGGACAACAAGCTGATCCACAGTTGCCAGCACCGCCATGAGCTCATCGTGCGCTGCGGCGGCGGTGTTGGAGGCTGTAACAGGCTGCATGTCTGTCTTGCGGGTGTCTGGTGCGTGGTGGTGGGATGAAAGGGAAAGACAAATGCGCATTTAATGATTTATAGCCAGACCCTGAGAGCAAGAAGCGAAGATTGTTTCTAGATTCGCGCTTTCTGGATCGGGTAAACCCAATGGATGGAGCATGATGGTGGAGATAGTGCTTGCACGAATGGAGGTCTTGAAAGTCAAATGATGTATCACCATGAGAAACGCATGAGAGAAGTATGAGATACGCATGAGGATACTGGGATACGCACAAATATTAGCAATGATCTGCTGGGCTACGGGAAATTGGTCAGGACATGCGACCGGAAAGGAAAATGGCACTCAATCCGGCGAAGAAGGAGATCTAAAAGAAAACATACCCAAAGCGAAAATGCGACGCGACTTGAAAGGGATACTCACGCAAAGCAAAATCGTGACGCGACTTAAAAGCCAGGGACTCCGAGACACTCCGAGCTCCCCCTTTCTTTGTGTCCTTGCGATGCCCGCAGTACAATGGGCTACCCCGCCTCAACGCGACTTTCTCCAAAGCAAGCTCTCGTCCTATATGGCAGCCACCGACCAGACAAACCAAAAATCCCTCGCGCGTTTCTGGGTCACGCTCAACGAGAGCTGGTTCAAGCTCTTTCCCGCGGAAACTAGCCATGCCCCCTTGGAAGACCACGCGCTCCAGCTCGCATCTGTAGGGTTGGTCATCCAAAAGACTAAGGATGTTAGTACTGTTCTTTGTGCGATATAATGTCTCACAGTTGTTGGATCAGCGCTTGAAGAATTGGATGCGCTACCATGCCGCCCGGCACAGACGAGCGGCTGGTGTTGGCTCTACCAGTGGTGTCGTGGGGGGGTGGCGGGGGCGGTGGGGGCGGTGGGGGCGGTGGGGGGCGGTATGGCCGGCACTGCTCGCAAGACCCGCTCCCTGTTCCAACGCCTCCTGAGGGGGAAGGAGACACGTCCTCTCCGCAAGGTGGAGATATACCAGAAGATGCACAGGCTGAAGATCAGCGCTGAGTTGAGGCGGCGGGGCTTCGGTGACCTGAACGAGGAGGCCGAGGTCGCGCGCGCTGCCTCGGCGGAGGGTTCTGTTGCTGCGCGAGGGGTGGAGTTGACCGAGGAGGAGACGCAGGCAGCGGAAATCAGAGAGGCCCAGGAGATCAAGGAATGGGTTCGGAAGAATCGCCAAGCGCGCATGAGTCTGCAGGTGCGGACAGCGACGGAGATGTATCTTGCGGAGAGTGACGAGGGTAAAGACGGAGGTCGCGGCAGAGATGGAGGCGTTGAACAAGGAACGCGCCGCTGGGGCTGGGGACGGGGACGGACAGTTTACACCAGAGGGATATCAACAGTAAGCGGTGTTCTTTTCCTGTTCGACTTGTTGTTGACGAGATTGGTAGCGCAATTGACCAGTTGAGGAACGTCGCCGAAAACTGTCCTACGGACGATTGCGGAGGAGACCGGTTGGCATCTGTGCTTGTTGGCGGGAGGTCCCATGCCGAATCGAGGAGGCGCAATATCAACGAAAACGTAAGTGCCGTGATCGTGCCGTGGTGACTTGTGGGTGTTGTGGGCGCTCGTTGACCTTTCTCTTAAACAGTATCTCCTTTGGCACCACGCCTCACGGCAGCGACTTCCAGGCCTCCCATCCCAACTTCGAAGAAGGCGTCAAGACGCATTTCAACAAGTTCCTGAAGCGCGCGTTCCGTAAGTGCATTCGCTACAAGTGTCAAGTCAAATACTTATCTTTTGTTCTTCAGCACATGAGATTCGCGATGCTCGAGCACTAGTGACTGTCAATAATAACGAGGATGGACCTGACCTCAACGGCCTTCTCTCAATGGATGACGCCAGTGCTCCTGACCCGCCCCTCCCGATGGAGGATGATGAAAACGACGACGAGGGTGCCCCGACCGCACCGCCTGTGATGCCGACACTCAGCGTCCCGCGGCCCGCCCAAGCGCATTAGGCACAAGAGGGTGAAGCAGCCTTTGCCTGTCCCAGTCGCTGCCCCTGCACCCGCTGTCACAACTGCTCCCATCCCGTCCATGGCAGACTCTGACACCCATAACTCGGATGACGATTGTCCCTGTCCCTCCTGGTTTCGATGACAACATGCGCGATATTATCTCCCCCACCTTCAACGCTTTCCCCGACTTCGTTGATGACTTGTTCCCCGCCCCCGTCCAATCTCAATACGGGCCTGCCTTTGACGCGATAACCCAGGAGCCCGCTGTTTTGCACCCTCCCACCTTTGACGCAGCGGGGGAAGACCTGCCGCCGTCGGCGGTGACACCACGGGCTCAGCCGCGCCCAATATTTCACGGGGCTGTGTTTGCACCCGAGCGTGCAATTGGCACGAGTCCGGGTGGGGGACGAAACAGATCAATCTACGCACCCAGTGGCTTGTTCAGGGTGTTCTCCAGCGGCCCATCTGCGCATAGTCCGGTGACATCAACATCGCTGACATCTGCATCTGTCGCATCATCTGCCACGACGATCACTGATGTGGGCGGTCTCTTCCGTTCCACGCCACTCTTCCCATCTACCCTTGCATGGTTCAACGCGACTCTCGCAAAGAATTCAGGCGCGAGCCAGGCTACGGTGGCGCCGGAACCATCCACCTCGCCCACTGCTTCCCTGGGCATGCCCCCGCCCCCGACTTCGGTGACCTTCGCTGCTTCTGTGCACGCGACTTCTTCGCCCTTGCCGTTGGTTTCTTTGTCCGCAGAGGCTTTGCCCTCGACAACTGCTTCTATGCTCACGAATTCCTCGGACTTGTCGCGGCCTGCTTCCTCGCCAATGGCGCCCGCCGCTGCTGGACCTGCCTCGTCGGTACCGATGTCCGTTGCGGCTGTGCTTTCCCCTCCAGCGTCGACGGCCCCATTCCCCCCCCAATACATTGAATCACGGCCGATGGCGAATCCACCCAAGCCAAAAGGCGGCGCTAAATCCTCTGCTGCCAAGCCGCCCGCCAAACGCGGCAGGCCCTGTAAGGATGCGAGCACGGTCTCGGCGGACGTGGTTGAGCCTACCCCGGCGCCGGCTCCCGCTCCCCGACCGCGAGGTCGGCTGCGCAAGTCTGCGACCCTGGCACTGGACAGCATCGACGCCTCCTCCTCAGCCTCTGCCTCTGCCAACACCAACGATCGGAACGTGGTGCCCCCGATGACAGAGGCGGCGCGTGTCGAGTCCGATAGGATTCATCGGGAGGAGGTGCGGATGCGGGAGGAGAGGGCGGAGCTTTGTTGGCGGGAGAAGGAGATGGAGGCGAAGGAGGCAGCATTGGAGGCAGAGCGGCAGCGCTTGCGCAACCCTGCTGGCGGTGCTGACTTGGTGGTGGTGTCGCGTCCGAAGCGGGCGGTGAAAGCCACTCAGAATCCCGACGGCTCGCCTGTCATCCGACCTGTCACGAAGAAGCGCGCAGAGGTGGCAGGGAGCCGACTCGCCATCACTGTCGTCGACCCCAATACGCGCCAAGCCAACGAGGATGCCGCGCTTTTGAAGAGGCTTAATGGGAAGCGGAAGGCGGCAGATCCTCCAGCGACCAAACCTCGGGCTGCAAAGTAAGTTTGCGCCCTCTCTGATAGGTCATACAATTATTGATCAATGTTCTTAGGAAAGCTCGTAAATAGAAGGCGGTTGACACGGAGCCCACTGTTCAACCAGTGGGCATGCTTGATTTGCTGTTCGCTCAACGCGACGCATGCCTTCAACGGCACTTCTTTTGTTGCCTACTCTCTCAACAGAGTTTGTTCCCGGTGGCTCACGCCTTCAATGGCGTTTATTAGCTTCTCATCGACGGCATTTTATCTTATCTTTGTGTCTCTGCTTGTTGCCTCATGTCCGTCGGGTCCTTATCATCTGTTTTACTTGTTGCTGTAGTATCCGTGCGCTTTTGAAATACAAAGTCGGACTTAGCACGATAATCGGTGGGAATGAACACGATCTGGACTTGTGATATTATTGAGATCAATTGCCTTGCTTCTTATTGTTTTGGGTAGGCGCTTATACAGCACTTACAGCTAACTTAACGGACTTAGAGACGATTTTGTGGTTCTGTGGCTGTGTGGGGCGCTCGTCAAGCGGCTGATTGACATTACACGGCGGCAGACATAGAATAGAGAAAAGCGGGGCGGGAAAATAATATATTAGGATAGAAGTACATCTAGTATGAGTATTGAGCATCTGTCAGGGGCGGGAGGCAGGCAGTAGGCGGGTAGCAGGCGGGCGGGAGGCGGGCGGGCGGCTGGAAGACGGAAGTGGAGTATGATGGAGCTGGAAGAAGACGGGCGGGATGCGGGTGGGATGCAGGCGGGAGGCGGCGGGTGGGAGGCGGCGGGCGGGAGGTGGCGGGCAGCGGCGGGCGGGATGCGGGTGCAAGACGGAAATGCACCCCAGATAGTGCGCTTAGCGAAAGTGACCCAACTGAGCGAGCACTGGGGGGCGGGGAGTGGCGGTATTCGGGGCGGCAGTATTCGGAGCGGCGGTATTCAAAAGTGGAAGGGCAGGAGGTGCAGAGGGGTGGAAAGAGGGCAGGAAGCCATGAGAAGAAGTGGTAGGGTTACTATGCGCCAGCCCAGGCCTGCCGGATCAAGCAGAGACGGAGGGCAAGGAGAAGCAGAGGAGGAAGCGGGAAGCAGCGGGTGTGGCGGGTCGATAACAGTAGATTATAACAGGAACAAACTTTTGCTGATCCCCTGCCAAATGCGCCGGTTCCGCGAAGGCCGTAACGGAAGGATTAGGGTGTCCCTGGCCCATGGAAAGAGCTGGTATGTATGGGGTGAGCATAAGGTAGGTTTATAGCTATCGGATGCAAGGGGAACTCGGGATTAAAATTTCGTACGTGGGGAGGGGGGGGGGGGGGGGGTCCCGGGGGAGGCTGAAAAAAACTTTGTGATACTTTTGTTAGAAGATGTTGGAAACCCTCAAACACCATTTGAACCATGCCAGAGGTTTCAGGAAGGGTTTGTACGATGCCCGAACCATCTTGAAGGTCAGTTTCCTAATATGGAATGCCGGATCACGCACGGCGCTGTAGATTTTGCCTCAACCACTTTCCCAGATGTTCAAGAAAACAGAATATGAGACTCACTATCATGGATATACAGTATCATTATTTTCCCCTGCCAATATACACCTAAGTTGTGATGATTTGGTGCCTAGTGCCAAAGTGGGGGTGATAGACCAGATAGCAGCACAGGAGTGTGAGGAAAAGCACACCAGAGGTGTACTAGATGGCCAGGAGGGTGTTACTACTCTGTAGGATAGCTATACTGCCCGTCATGCCCACCTCCAGTGGTATACTGAGCTGCGGCCGTAATCGGAAGCGACGGCCCGGCGCTAGGGGTGGGAAACCCCTTCCCTATATAGAAGGAGGGGGGGGGAGGGGGGGTCAGCCGAGGGTCGAAAAAACTTTTCAACCCTATGTACTTATTTCGAATCCCGAGTTCCCCTTGATCGGATGGGCCGGCGCCCAACCAAAAAGCCAATTGCTATTTGGGGCAGGGCGCGACGGCACTGCCACGCGCCAGCGCACGGCGGGCCAGCAATGAGCGGGCACCCGGGAGCGGGAAATTGCCCAAAAGGTGGGGATCTATGAGATGATGTATCAAGGCGCGTCTCTGAGGTCAAGGTCTGATACATCACGGCAGATCTCTCCACGAGAGACGGGTGATGTTTCGAAGTGCCGTATAGGCCTGCTCGCGCGTTTCTGCCGTCATTTGGAACTATGGCGAGCAGTTGAAACACCTCGAAATCCGCGAAAAATAACTTCGCTATGCGGGCAGTGACTCGGGCGAGGGGAGCGACGCTGACACGGAAATCGACCTTTTCGGCAAGTGACACGCCACCGGGACCGCTTCCGTTGCTTGAGACGCTGGTGATGCGCACCGAGGAGGACAACCGAGCGCCGTTCTTCGGCGACCAAATTCTCAACCTACTGTGTGCGGCGCCTAACCTCGTCGAGTCCACCCTTCACATGCGACCGATAGAGAATTTCACGCCGTGGGAAAAGTCAATAGTTCACGCGTGTCTGCGACGGCCACATTCTCGACTGTCTTTCGCGCCCCGCGCTTGAAACGCTCTCCGTGCAGATGGACAAGGATAGCGGAGGCCTACCCGACCTCGGGCTACTTCACTTTCTCCACCGATCAAGATTCAGCACCACCGCTTCAAGAACTTGTTCTGAGCATCACCTCGTATTGTGGCAGGCCTGACGACTGCCTCGGACTGTTCCAATGCTTTATCATCATTCCCACCCTCACGCGACTCGAACTGCGCCTCCAGAAACCGGGGCTTGTGGCCGCTGTGTTCACCGCCTTGGCTGGCTCGCATTCCCTGCTCCTGAATCTTCGCAGCCTGATCATCGATCTACCCAACATTTCCAAGTCCGCTTGGAGGGAGGCCCTTCCGGTGGCTTCGCTGCGTCGCAGCATACACTTCGATATTTTCTCCACCTGCAACCCCCGGAGGATGTGCTCGCGAATTGGTTGCCGATGGTGTCCGAATACTTAGATATTCGTCGGCACAATCTCATAGGCGCCTGATCCTCTACCCGTGAGTCCCCCAGTTGATTTCATGGCGTTGTTTAACTCACGCCGGCATTATCAAACCTCAGGCAGTTCTACGCGTCCGAGGAGGCTATTTCGATCACAATGATACTTATAGCGGGGGGAAAACATCAATGCAGTGAATTCCTCTTTTCCAGTCCGTCCTGCTGTGCATGATGCATCCGAATGCAACGTCAGTCTCCTTGGCCTATCCAATCTGCTACTACTCTAGCACCGCGGCTCCATGCCAGATTAAACGGCTGGTGCAGACTCGTGCTTTATCGCCGACGCCTCGTCGCGCAGCCGCCGCTCGCTAGGAGTGGGACTAGTGGTGGCAAGGTTCGGTTCGGAAATCGGTCCGAACCTGAACCGAACCTGAACCGGACGCGCGTTCGGCGTTCAGGTTCAGTGAATGCTTGAACCTGAACCGAAGGTTCGGTTCAGCGTTCGGCGGAGAGCAGGCGGCGTTCGAACGCCGAACCTAAAAATTGGTCAGGTGAATGATTTCTACACGAGTTTCTCTACCGTTCGCGCTCGATTTACCTCACATTGCATAGCCCGTGTATTTATGCATCGCGGGACACGCCTGGTCCTTCTCTTCGAGCCAGATTCAAAGCAATTTCGATGTCAATTGATGACAGTTTGTTGTCACGTAATTTTCTAGCAAACTTGCGCGAGGATAATTTATCATTTGCAGGCGTCTCGGCACTAGCCAAGGGATATGAAATACCTTTCCAACCACCAGAGCACTGAAAAATGTTAGGAAGTGATATTTTCAGAGAGACCCCAGCCGCCCGAGATGACCGAAGTGCCTTAGGTTCGAACGCGTTCGAACGCCGAACTGAACCTGAACGCGCGTTCAGGTTCAAGGTTCGGGGGTTGCCCGAACCGAACGCCGCATTCAGGTTCGGTGTTCAGGGCGAGAGGCCCTGAACCTGAACCGAACTGAACCTTGCCAACACTAACTGTGGGACGGGCTTGTCCGCGCTACGCATCTTCTGCGCTGAGTACTGTTGTGAGGGATCACGCACGGCCGCACGCGATCGAAGTTCGGTTCCACCGAGCCTCAGAGGTGCTTCAGGGCACGAGTGCGCAGAAGAGCCCGAGATTTCGCATCACGGCAGCACCCATAACTTCCCAGTCTTCACTCCTACTCCCTGCGCTCGCTCTCTCCTATCAGTCGGTCTGTACGAATCGAAACAAAAAAGAAATATGTACGAAATACACAACACACAGAATACAACGAATAGAGATACTCAAGTAGGTGTCGCAGTTAGTTAATGCGCGACCACAGACACCTATATAAATATGTACGGAACTACGCTTATGCTAAAAGTTCGAATCATACACCGCAGTAGCGCCCGCCCTATGAGAACTTCCCCCGGTGCCCGCAGCTCACGCATGTTACGAATGTCTGTCCGAGGATGAGCTTAGATGGGAGGGTGAAAGGGAAAGGGGACACACTGCATTCAGGCCCCTGATCGGCAGAGGCTGCTGAGCTTTGCCGCCATCGGACGCGCTGTGCCTACCTTACGCGACAGGGTCTGCCGAGAAGGGTCTGCCGCGTGCTGCCGCCATTGGTCGCGGTGGGGGCGGCCAACCCCCGCCGCCCTAGCCTACTTCCTCTTCCGACCACGGCGCCATCGTTGTCTCTTATCTCTGTCATTCGGGCTGCCTGGCCAGCAATAGAGGGAGCACATGGGAATATTTAGCTCATATGGGACTCGTCTTAGCAACCGATTCGATTGATTTGCGTAACACTGATTTTGAGGCCGCTCACAGAAATGATGTCTTTGGCCAATGAGCACAAACGGCTGCTCAACGGCCTCTCATGCAACTCAGCACAGTGTCAGAGGGTACATCAACATAGGGTGCTCCGCAAAAATTGCTCATGAGCAGGCCACGTCGGCGATATCGGCTGTATCGTGACAGTGACATCACACGGTCGGCAAAGATGGCGCGAAGGATCTGGAGTTGATCTGGAGTTGATCTGGAGCCTGCCTCCGTCGACAACCTCCAGCTCCAAGCGCCTTAACTCCACACCCGGCAATTGCACATCAGGTAGGCCTAGGGAGGCCACCCGCGGCGGACCACGTCGCCCTCGGGTCTGCCGCACTCGGCCGCGGCGCGGCGGACACACCCTCTGTCGCCTAGGGGTCTGAATGCAGTGACACCGTCATCGGCTCGTCCGCGCTCCTTGTCTGCGCCTGGCAATAGCACGTCTTCCGCTGCTTGCCTCCTTTTTCGCTCCCTTGTCTGCGAGTTTGTCCGCGGCTTCGTTCCCCCCGGGGTCCCCGGAGTGGCCTTCAACCCATTTAATTATTGTTTTAGCTTTACGGGTTCTCAATTTGGCGGCGGTCAGTTTGATCACTGCTTTATTTGCCGTTGAAATAGCCTTGGTCCTTGCTTTTTTCAGGTTCTTGGTCAGTCCATCGATCGTGTATTTCGAGTCGCTGATGATGTCTAGTTCGATGTTTCTGGGGACCTGTTCCACCGTTTCCTTAACCGCCACAACCTCGGCTTTGTCATTTCTTTCTCCAAGTCATTGATCATGAATCTCTCCCCGAATCAACCAAATGAATTCTTCTGAGAACGAGAACTCTACAAAAATGGTACAAGACAAGACAGGCTCCGAGAAGTACATGAAACTGTAAAACCGTCAAGCTAGGGTATCAGCCGTACGTACGCTCCCACTCCCCATCGCTCCCACTGATGCAGATCTTCATCCCATCGGCTGCCAATTCCCCTAATGCGGCGGAGATTTCCGCTGCGGGAATTATTGAGGAAACGAGCCCAATAGGTGCCTCAAGGTGGAATACTTGGAGGTGGGTGCGTCGAGCCGTGAGCGCATGGAGTGCCACCGTCCAGAGAGAAATGGGAAGGTCATCCACCATTTGATCCTCATTGATGCGGAAGACCAGAGTTCTGAGCTGTGGGAGCAGGGATGGACACTGAACCAATGCCGCAAAAAATCTTCCACGAGACTGCATAGAGAATCCCACATTTCGAACCGTCTCAAGTCGGGTACGAGATGAAGGCATTCAGCCAGCAGAGGCATGTTGAACTCATTCCCCAAGACTAGCTCCCGGAGGGGTGGTGACGACCGCTGGAGGAATGAGAGCAGGCTTCCGAGTATCGCATCGGCGAAGAGCGTTTCGAGTCCGGGGAGTGAAAGATGCTCGAGGAATCTGAAATCGAAGAGAGGAGACGTTCCGCATTCTCCAAACATAAGCCGATGGAGCTTCGGAAGCACCAGTATTTCGTCAACGTCGACGCCAACATCCGGTTCCAGGGTGCACTCGATGAGGTTGGGAGCCAGGCGCAACAAATCGAGGATATGACGAGGGGACAATTGAGCACCATATACACCATGGATCGTCAGGGTTTCGAGCGACGGCAATGGCCCCGGAATAGTGTCTTTCCACAGTGGGATGGTCATCCGATCTACATCGTCGTCGTCCGAGTCCATATCGGATACTTCAAGGTGTTTTAGCTGCTGCGCGTGACTCCAGACGATGCTGACAACATCGTAGTCGAAATCGGTGCCGCTGAGCGATATGGACAGGGGCCGATTGTGAGCGCGTTGAAGCCAAATTGGCACGAGGGTCTTTAAGCCCTGCGTGCTCGAGAGACCGCTCGGGAAAATGATATGGATTGCAGCCCATAGGGACGGTGTCGATAACGCAATGTCGGTCCAAGTATTGCAGATGTTTAGGAGCAGCATGGGAGTGTGAAGAGGTCCAACGTCTGGGAAGGGAGCGAGAGATTGTCGAAAAATCTCGGAGGAAATTTCGAGCGGCAGACGAGCCACGGGGTCGAGAGCAGCGTTCATCTGGCGCTGAACAAGACTTCTCTCTTGCTCTAGGCTCTTCAGCGCCTTCCTGTGCAGCTCAATCTCCGTGTTGAGCTTCACCAGGCGCGCATGGAGCTCGTCGATGGCCATTTTTAATACTGGAGCTGTGGGAGTAACCAACGGTTAGAGAAGGCAGATGGGAACCTGTGCGACTCACCGATGTGAATTCCAGCCTTCTCCAGAGCAGGAAATTCGCAGATGTGGTTTCGTGCAAGACGCGTACGCCAATGACAATGATTCAATCATTGCCGCAAGCGGAAATCGGACTGATCGGCCGACGTTATGGCTTGTATATGTATACGTAGACGAAGTCGTGCTCTCATTTCTGTGAGTCCGCAATCCTCCGCTTGCTCGGTGAATTCAAAACGGCTGTGTCAATATTCTGTTATCTGACTGAGTTGCACTCGACACGACAGAAATTCCAAAATGTCGGAAGAGCTCCTAGTCATGCTTCGCGCTCATATCGACGAAATTTCGGCGGAGATTGTTCTCCAGAAGACGCTATTGAAGAAGCTGGAACAAGACCGAAACCTCGTCCAGCGCCAGCTCAATGCTGTCGTGGACCCAGTATCACGCCCTCCCCTCGAAATCTCGTCGGAGGATCTTTCTCTTGTCTCTCGACCCCGACCATCTCACCTAGGAGCGCCCGAATCCCCTGCCCGAGCTCGGAGCGCATCGCGTCCCTATGCTGCTGATGAAAATTCGCAATACCTGGTCTGCCATTGCGCTGGCCACGCCGGCGCTGTAGGCGGCGATTCGGATTGATTTCACCTGTGCCAGCGGCCTGTCGCGACCCCCTCCCGATTCGGCTTCGCCGCGCGAAGAATCACCCCTTGTCCATAACCCTTGGGGGCGATATAAGCTACCTAAGCTCGCGCGTTTCTGCCGCCATTTGGAACTATGGCGAGCAGTTGATACACCTCGAAATCTGCGAAAAGGAACTTCGCTATACGGGCAGTGACTCGGGCGAGGGGAGCGACGCTGACGCGGAAATCGACCAAGTGAGACGACGCCGGGACCGCTTCCGTTGCTTGAGACGCTGGTGATTCGCACCGAGGAGGACAACCGAGCGCCGTTCTTCGGCGACCAAATTCTCGATCTACTGTGTGGCGCCTAGCCTCGTCGAGTCCACCCTTCACATGCGATCGATAGACACAACTTTCACGCCGTGGGAAAAGCCAATAGTTCACGCGTGTCTGCGTCGATTGGCGGTTCGAGGATGCGACTGCGACGGCCACATTCTCGACTGTCTTCCCCTCCCCGCGCTCGAAACGCTCTCCGTGCAGATGGACGAGGACAGCGGAAGCCTACCCGACCTCGGGCTACGTCATTTTCTCCACCGCTTCAAGGACTTGTTCTGAGCATTACCTCGTTGAGGCAGGCCTGAGGACTGCCTCGGACTGTTCCAATGCTTTATCCTCGTTCCCACCCTCACGCGACTCGAACTGCGCCTCCCGAAACCGGGGCTTGTGGCCGCCGTGTTCGCCGCCTTGGCCGGCTCGCATTCCCTGCTCCCCAATCTTCGCAGCCTGATCATCGATCTATCCAATATTTACATTTACGAGTCCGCTTAGAGGGATGCCCCTCGGGTGGCTTCGCTGCGTCGCAGCATACACGTCGATATTTTCTCCACCTGCAACCCCCGGAGGATGTGCTCGCTGGATTCAGGGAATTGCTTACAGATGGCGTCCGAATAGATAGATATTCGTCGGCATAATCTCACAGGCGCCTGATCCTCTACCCGTGAGTTCCCCAGTTGATTTTACGGGCTGTTAACTCACGCCGACATCATCGAGCCTCAGACAGTTCTACGCGTCCGAGGAGGCTATTTCGATCACAATGACACCTGTAGCAAGGGGCAAACATTAATGCAGTGAATTCCCTTTTCCCAGTTCTTCACCGCAAATTCAGTTCCACCGATAGTGGCATTGGTGCGTCAGCTTCGGCGCAAGCGCGTACAGTTCGTTCGAGATCATGCTGCCTTGGGGAACTTATTCAATCAGCCGAATGCGTACTTTCTTTCTGGAGGCTCGCTCCCCCCTATCAGTCTGTCTGTACGAATCGAAACAAAAAAGAAATATGTACGAAATACACAACGCAGAACACAACGGATAGAAATACGCAAGTAGGTATCGTAGTTAGTTAGTTAAATAATGCGCGACCACAGGAGCGACGCCTATGCAAAAGTCCGAATCATACACCGCCCGCCTACGAGAACTTCCAGCGGTTCCCGCAGTTCGTGCACGTCACGAATGTCTGTCCGCGGATGAGCGGGTAAAAGGGCAAGGGAAGAGGACAAGAACACACCGTCATCGGCTCGTCCGCGCTGCGGGTCTGCGCCTGGCGGTAGCGCGTCTTCCACTGCTTGCACTTGCCGCACTGGAACGCGCTCGTCTCGGCCTCCTGCTCCTCCGCGCCGAGCGCGTTGTGCAGGTTCTGCTGCTTGATCGCCTCGTCCGCCTTTTTGCGCTCCTCCGAGGCCATTTCCTGTGCGCGCGCGTGGGCGTCAGCACACGAACAAGTGAAAAGGCGGGGGGAAGGGGGCCACCCACCTGACTCGTCATGACGACAAAGCGGTCGACGCTGATCTCGCCGCTGGCGACGGCCTCGCGCAGGCCGGGGTTGTTCCGGTCCTTGAGGTTGACGAAGAGCGAGCGTATCTTGGTCGAGTAGGCGCCGCCGAGGGAGGCGAAGACGGCGGCCTCGATGGCGGTGGCTTGGCGTGGATGAGGTCGGTTGTTGGGTGAGTGGGTATGACTATGTGCGTGCACAAAAGCGGGGGAGTGATATAATGATATGAAGAGGTGGACAGAGAAGAGGAGGGCGGAGGAAAGAGGAAGTGGACTCGTGGCAAGCCCGAATCCGGCTGCACCCGTACCCGTAGTCCGTATGCATAGCAAAGACGGCGACGCAACGGGAACAGGGAAAAGGAAAGCAAGTAAAGGAAAACCCCGATCAGGAACCCCGGTTTGCTGTTGCTTATTATGTCTAGTGCCTCCTTTTTCGCTCCCTTGTCTGCGAGTTTGTCCGCGGCTTCGTTCCCCCCGGGGTCCCCGGAGTGGCCTTCAACCCATTTAATTCTTGTTTTAGCTTTACGGGTTCTCAATTTGGCGGCAGTCAGTTTGATCACTGCTTTATTCGCCGTTGTGAAGCAGCCTTAGTCCTCGCTTTTTTTCAGGGTTTTGGTCAGTCCATCGATCGTGTATTTCCAGTCGCTGACGATGTCTAGTTCGATGTTTTTGGGGACCTGTTCCACCGTTTCCTTAACCGCCACAACCTCGGCCATGTCATTTCTTTCTCCAAGTCATTGATCATGAATCTCTCCCCGAATCAACCAAATAAATTCTTCTGAGAACGAGAACTCCACAAAAGTGGTACAAGACAAGACAGGCTCCGAGAAGTACATGAACTGTAAAACCATCGAGCTAGGGTATCAGCCGTACGTACGCTTCCACTCCCCATCGCTGCCACTGATGCAAATCTTCATCCATCGGCTGCTAATTCCCCTAATGCGGCGGAGATTTCCGCCCGCGGGAATTATTGAGGAAACGAGCCCAACAGGTGCCTCAAGGTGGAATACTTGGAGGTGGGTGCGTCGAGCCGTGAGCGCACGGAGTGCCACCGTCCAGAGAGAAATGGGAAGGTCATCCACCATTTGATCCTCATTGATGCGGAAGACCAGAGTTCTGAGCTGTGGGAGCAGGGATGGACACTGAACCAATGCCGCAAAAAAAATCTTCCACGAGACTGCATAGAGAATCCCACATTTCGAACCGTCTCAAGTCGGGTACGAGATGAAGGCATTCAGCCAGCAGAGGCATGTCGGACTCATCCCCCAAGACTAGCTCCCGGAGGGGTGGTGACGACCGCTGAAGGAATGGGAGCAGCCTTTCGAGTATCGCATGGACGAAGAGCGTTTCGAGTCCGGGGAGTGAAAGATGGTCGAGGAATCTGCAGTCGAAGCGAGGAGACGTTCCGTATTCCCCAAACATAAGCCGATGGAGCTTCGGAAGCACCAGTATTCGTCAACGGCGATGATATCATCCAGTTCCAGGGTGCACTCGATGAGGTTGGGAGCCAGGCGCAACAAATCGAGGATATGACGAGGGGAAAATCCACCATCAGGGGTCGTCAGGGTTTCGAGCGACGGCAATGGCCCGGGAGTTGTGCCTTCCCACAGTGAGATGTAGTCGTCGTTCGGGTCCACATCGGATATTTCAAGGTGTTGTTTTAGCTGCTGCGCGTGACTCCAGATGATGCTGACAACATCGTAGTCCAGATCGGTGCCGCTGAGCGATATGGACAGGGGCCGATGCGAGCGCGTTGAAGCCAAATTCGCACGAGGGTCTTTAAGCCCTGCGTGCTCGAGATACCGCTCGGGAAAATGATATGGATTGCGGCCCATAAGGACGGCGTTGATAACGCAATGTCGGTCCAAGCATTGCAAATGTTTAGGAGCAGCATGGGAGCGTGAAGAGGCCCAACGTCTGGGAAGGGAGCGAGAGATTGTCGAAAAATCTCGGAGGAAATTTCGAGCGGCAGACGAGCCACGGGGTCAAGAGCAGAATTGATCTGGCGTTGAACAAGACTTCTCTCTTGCTCTAGGCTCTTCAGCGCCTTCCTGTGCAGCTCAATCTCCGTGTTGAGCTTCACCAGGCGCGCATGGAGCTCGTCGATGGTCATTTTTAATACTGGAGCTGTGGGAGTAACCAACGGTTAGAGAAGGCAGATGGGAACCTGTGCGACTCACCGATGTGAATTCCAGCCTTCTCCAGAGCAGGAAATTCACAGATGTGGTTTCGTGCAAGACACGTACGCCAATCAATGACAATGATTCAATCATTGCCGCAAGCGGAAATCGGATTGATCGGCCGACGTCATGGCTTGTCTCCTAACCCTCTCCGCAACTTGTCTATGTAGACGAAGTCAAGCTCTCATTTCTGTGAGTGCGCAATCCTCCGCCTGCTCAGTGACTTCAAAACAGCTGTGTCAATATTCTGTTATTTGACTGAGTTGCACTCGACACGACAGAAAATCCAAAATGTCTAGCATGAAGAGCTCATCCTCCCGCTCCGAGTCCGCGGCGCGCGCTCGCATCGACGAAATCTCGGCGGAAATTGTTCTCCAGAAGACGCCATTGAAGAAGCTAGAACATGATCAAAGCCTCATTCAGCGCCAGCTCTACACCCTGTATCACGCTTTCCCCTCGAAATCTCGTCGGAGATCTTTCTCTTGTCTCTCGACCCCGACCATCTCACCCAGGAGCACCCGAATGCCCTGCCCGAGCTCGGAACGCATCGCGTCCCCATGCAACTGATGAAAATTTTCAATATCCGGTCTGCCATTGCGCTGGCCACGCCGACGCTGTGGGCGGTGATTCGGATTGATTTCACCTGTGCCAGAGGCCTGTAGCGACTCCTCCCGATTTGGTTTCGCCACGCGAAGAATCACCCCTATCCATAACCCTTGGGGGCGATATAAGCTACCTGAGCTCGCGCGTTTCTGCCCTCATTTGGAAGTGACTATGGCGAGCAGTTGAAACACCTCGAAATCTGCGAAAAGGAACTTCGCTATGCGGGCAGTGACTCGGGTGAGCTGACACGGAATCGACCTTTTCGGCGACACGACGCCGGGACCGTTTCCGTTGCTTGAGACGCTGGTGATTCGCACCGAGGAGGACGGCCGAGCGCCGTCTTCGGCGACCAAATTCTCGATCTACTGTGTGCAGCGCCTAACCTCGTCGAGTCCACCCTTCAAGTTCACATGCGACCGATAGACAATGTCACGCTGTGAGGAAAGCCAATAGTTCACACGTGTCTGCGTCGATTGGCGGTTCGAAGATGCGACTGCGACGGCCACATTCTCGACTGTCTTCCCCTCCCCGCGCTCGAAACGCTCTCCGTGCAGATGGACGAGGACAGCGGAAGCCTACCCGACCTCGGGCTACGTCACTTTCTCCACCGATCAGCACCACCGCTTCAAGGACTCGTTCTGAGCATCACCTCGTATTGTGGCATGCCTCGGACTGTTCCAATGCTTTATCCTCATTCCCACCCCTCCCGCGACTCGGACTGCTCCTCCCGGAACCGGGGCTTGTGGCCGCCGTGTTCGCCGTACGCGTCCTGACCAACTCGCATTCCCTGCTCCCAAATCTTCGCAGCCTGATCATCGATCTATCCAATATTTCCGACTCGGAGTTCGCTTGGAGGGAGGCCCTTCGGGTGGCTTCGCTGCGTCGCAGCATACACGTCGATATTTTCTCCACCTGCAACCTCCCGGAGGATGTGCTGGCTGGATTCAGGGAATCGGTTGCCGATGGCGTCCGAATACTTAAATATTCGTCGGCATAATCTCATAGGCGCCTGATCCTCTATCCATGAGTCCCCCAGTTTATTTCATGGGGTTGTTTAACTCACGCCGACATTGTTGAGCCTCAGACAGTTCTACGCGTCCGAGGCAGCTATTTCGATTACAATGACACTTGTAGCAGGGGGCAAACATTAATACAGTGGATTCCCTTTTTCCAGTTCTTCACCGCAACCGCAAATTCAGTTCCACCGGTGGCCGAGCCTCGGTGGTATTGGTGCGTCAGCTTCGGCGCAAGCGCATACAGTTTGTTCGAGATCATGCTGTCTTGGAACTTGTACCGAACGCGTACTTTCCTACTCCCTGCGCTCGCTCCCTCCTATCAGTCTATCTGTACGAATCGAACAAAAAAAGAAATATGTACGAAATACACAACGGATAGAAATACGCAAGTATGTAGGTATCGTAGTTAGTTAGTTACTGCGCGACCACAGACACCTATGTACGGAGCCACGCCATGCCAAAAGTCCGAATCATACACCACAGCGCGCGCCCTACGAGAACTTCCACCGGTTCCCGCAGTTCGTGCATGTCATGAATGTCTGTCCGCGGATGAGCTTAGATTGGAGGGTAAAAGGGAAAGGGGACACCGTCATCGGCTCGTCCGCACTCCTTGTCTGCGCCTGGCAATAGCGCGTCTTCCGCTGCTTGCCTCCTTTTTCGCTCCCTTGTCTGCGAGTTTGTCCGCGGCTTCGTTCCCCGGGTCCCCGGAGTGGCCTTCAACCATTTAATTCTTGTTTTGGCTTTACGGGTTCTCAATTTGGCGGTGGTCAGTCTGATCACTGCTTTATTCGCCCATCGCTCGTGTATTTCCAGTCGCTGACGATGTCTAGTTCGATGTTTTTGGGGACCTGTTCCACCGTTTCCTTAACCGCCACAACCCCGGCTATGTCATTTCTTTCTCCAAGTCATTGATCATGAATCTCTCCCCGAATCAACCAAATGAATTCTTCTGAGAACAATGACTCTACAAAATGGTGCAAGACAAGACAGGCTCCGAGAAGTACATGAACTGTAAAACCGTCGAGCTAGGGTATCAGCTGTACGTACGTTCCCACTCCCCATCGCTGTCGCTGATGCAGATCTTCATCCCATCGGCTGCCAGTTCCCCTAATGCGGCGGAGATTTCCGCGGGAATCATTGAGGAAGTGATCCCAATAGGTACCTCAAGGTGGAATACTTGGAGGTGGGTGCGTCGAGCCGTGAGCCCACAGAGTACCACCGTCCAGAGAGAAATGGGAATGTCATCCTCCATCTCATTGAGGTGGAAGCCCAGAGTTCTGAGCTGTGGGAGCAGGGATGGAGACTGGACCAACACCGCAAAAAATTCTTCCACGAGGACGGCATCGATAATCCCACATTTCGAACCGTCTCAAGTTGGGTACGAGATGAAGGCATTCAGCCATTGGAGGAATGTTGAACTCATTCCCCAAGACTAGCTCCTGGAGGGGTGGTGACGACCCGCTGGAGGAATGAGAGCAGCCTGTCGGATATCACATCGGCGAAGAGCGTTTCGAGTCCGGGGAGTGAAAGATGCTCGAGGAATCTGAAGTCGAAGCGAGGAGACGTTCCGTATTCCCCAAACATAAGCCGACGGAGCTTCGGAAGCACCAGTATTTCGTCAACGGCGATGACATCATTGATATCCAGGCTGCACTCGATGAGGTTGGGAGCCAGGCGCAACAGATCGAGGATATGATGAGGGGAGAATCCAGCATCATACAATGGCACATTGCCCATTGTCAGCGTTTTGAAGCGACGGGAATGGCCCAGGAATCGTGCCTTTCCACAGTGGATGTAGACTTCGTCCGAGTTCACATTGAATATTTCAAGGTGTTTTAGCTGCTGCGCGTGGCTCCAGATGAGTGCTGACAACATCGTAGTCGAAATCGGCGCCGCTGAGCGATATGGACAGGGGCCGATTGTGAGCGCGTTGAAGCCAAATTGGCACGAGGGTCTTTAAGCCCTGCGTGCTCGAGAGACCGCTCGGGAAAATGATATGGATTGCAGCCCATAGGGACGGTTGTCGATAACGCAATGTCGGTCCAAGCATTGCAGATGTTTAGGAGCAGCATGGGAGTGTGAAGAGGTCCAACGTCTGGGAAGGGAGCGAGAGATGTCGAAAAATCTCGGAGGAAATTTCGAACGGCAGACGAGCCATGGGGTCGAGAGCAGCGTTCATCTGGCGCTGAACAAGACTTTCTATCTTGCTCTAAGCTCTTCGGCGCCTCCCTGTGCAGCTCAATCTCCGTGTTGAGCTTCACAAGGCGCGCACGGAGCTCGTCGAGGGTCATTTTGAACACTGGAGTTGTGGGAACAACCAACGATTAGAGAAGGCAGATGGGAACCTGTGCGACTCACCGATGTGGAATTCCAGCCTTCCCCAGAGCAGGAAATTCGCAGGTGTAGTCCGACGTGCAAGACACGTACGCCAATCAATGACAATGATTCAATCGTTGCCATAAGCGCAAATTGGATTGATCGGCCGAAGTCATCGCTTGTCTCCTAACCCCTCCGCAACTTGGCTATTTACTTTTTCTGTGAGTGCGCAATCCTCCGCTTGCTCGGGTGAATTCAAAATAGCCGTTGTTAAATATTCTGTTATCTGACCGAGTTGCACTCGACACGACAGAAAATCCAAAATCTCTGAAGAATTCATTCTCCGCGCTCGCACCGACGAAATTTCGGCAGAGATTGTTCTCCAGAAGACGCTATTGAAGAAGCTGGAACAAGACCGAAACCTCGTCCAGCGCCAGCTCAATGCTGTCTTGGACCCAGTATCACACCTTCTCCTCGAGATCTTTCTCTTGTCGCTCGACCCCGACCATCTCACCCGGGAGCACCCGAATCCCCTGCCCGAGCTCGGAGCGCATCGCGTCCCTATGCTGCTGATGAACATTTGCAATACCTGGTCTGCCATTGCGCTGGCCACGCCGGCGCTGTGGGCGGCGATTCGAATTGATTTCACCTGTGCCAGAGGCCTGTAGCGACTCCTCCCCGATTCGGCTTCGCCGCGCGAAGAATCACCCCTTGTCCATAACCCTTGGGGGCGATATAAGTAAGCTACCTGAGCTCGCGCGTTTCTGCCGCCATTTGGAACTATGGCGGGCAGTTGAAACACCTCGAAATCTGCGACAAGGAACTTCGCTATGCGGGCAGTAACTCAGGCGAGGGGAAGCGATGCTGACGCGGAAGGAAATCGAGAAACCGGGGCTTGTGGCCGCCGTGTTCGCTGTCCTGGGCCGGCTCGCATTCCCTGACTCCCGGATACTTCGCAGCCTGAGCATGGATCTATCCAACATTTCCGAGGGAGGCCCTTCGGGTGGCTTCGCTGCGTCGCAGCGTACACGTCGATATTTTCTCGACCTTCAACCCCCCGGAGGATGTGCTCGCGAATTGGGTGACGATGGCGTCCGAATAGATACATATTCGTCGGCACAATCTCACAGGCGCCTGCCTGATCCCTACCGCGAGTCCCCTAGTTTATTTCACGGGGCTGTTAACTCACGCCGACGTTATCAGACCTTAGACCGTTCTACGCGTATTTCGATCACAATGACACTTGCTTGCAGCAGGGGGCATGCTTTATAATAATTACAACGAATTCCCGCCTTTTCCAGCTCGTCCTGCTGTGCATGATGCATCCGACTGCAACGTCGGTGTCCTTGGCCTGTCTGAATCCAATCTGCTAATACTCTAGATTCAACGGCCGGTGCGGACGCGTGCTTTATCGCCGACGCCTCGTCGCGACCCGCGGAGCCGCCGCTCGCTAGGAGCGGGCCCGTGACGGGCGCGGGCGTGTCCGCGCCCCGCATCTTCTGCGCTGAGTACTGCCAGTTGTGGGGGATCACCGCGCGCACGGGCCGCACCGCGATCGAAGTTCGGTTCCACCGAGCCTCAGGTGTTTCAGGGCCCAGGTGCGCAGAAGAGCCTGCACCCACAACTTCCCAGTCTTCACTCACTCCTACCTATTACTCCCTGCGCTTCGGCCTCACTTCGGCTTCCGCTCGCTCTCTCCTATATATCAGTCTGTACGAATCGGAATCGAAACAAAAAAGAAACATGTACGAAATACACGGCGCGGGACACAACGGGTAGAAATACGCAAGGAGGTAGGTATCGTAGTTAGTTATTTAGTTAACGCGCGACCTGTACGGAGCGCCGCCTATGCAATGCCAAGAGAAGTCCGAATCATACACCCCTACGAGAACTTCCAGCGGTTCCCGCAGTTCGTGCACGTCACGAATGTCTGTCCGCGGATGAGCTCAGCTGAGATGGGGGGGGAGGGAAAGGGAAGGAAGGGGCGCACCGTCATCGGCTCGTCGGCGCTGCGGGTCTGGGCCTGGCGGTAGCGCGTCTTCCACTGCTTGCACTTGCTGCACTGGAACGCGCTGGTCTCTGCCTCCTGCTCCTCCGCGCCGAGCGCGTTGTGCAGGTTCTGCTGCTTGATCGCGTCGTCCGCCTTTTTTGCGCTCCTCCGAGGCCATTTCCTGGCTCGTCATGACGACGAAGCGGTCGACGCCGATCTCGCCGCTGGCGACGGCCTCGCGCAGGCCGGGGTTGTTGCGGTCCTTGAGGTTGACGAAGAGCGAGCGCATCTTGGTCGAGTAGGCGGGGGTTGCCGCGAGGGAGGCGAACACGGCGGCCTCGATGGCGGTGGCCTTGGCGTGGATGAGGTCGGTCGCTGGGGGGTGGTATGAGTATATGCGTGCATGATATGAAGACAAGGCACGCACGGGCTCCCGAATCCGACGCGATGGCGTCGTACACCAGCTCGATGCACTTGTCGCGCAGCTTCTCGCCGGTGTGGGTCGCCGAGACGCCGTCGCTCTTCATCGTGCGCGTGCTCGCGCTTGCGCCCGCGGCGGTCGGCGTCTTGGGCGTCGCAGGGGCCGCGGCGCCGTTCGCCGCGGCGCTGTTCTTCCGCACTGTGCCGCATGAGCTTCGGTGCGTGCAGAATGAACTTAAGGCGGACGACGCACCGGCGGTATTCACCCCCACCACAGGCTTCGCAGCAGCCCCGCCGGCAGCAGCCCCGGCGGCGGCGGCCTTTGCCTGCTCGACCTCGTTCTTCCACTGCTTGACGATCTCCTTTGCGAGGTCGGAGACGTCCTTGGACGAGTGCGTGCGCAGCTTGCCCACCGCCAGCCCCGCCTTGCTTTCCTATCCCATCAAGATTCATATCCGTCAGCCCGGCGAAAAAAAAGGCTCAAGGAGGCCGGCGACGCACCCGGAGTATCGCCTCATTGACCTTAAAGTCCTTCTTCAGCGTCCGCAATATGCTGGTAATGTCCTATAACAGCAGAAAACAGTCAGCAAACGCACGGACTCGACGCAAATATGCTGGATATTTGCATTCAATACACACACCTCATTCGTAGACGTAGTTTGCAGCTGTTTCACGAGTTTCTTTAACTCCACCGCATCCGACATCTCTGTGTCCCCCGCGAGTACCAACTACGGTTTATCTACGAGTAACCAGTCTCTGCGCAGGAAGAAACTGAAGAGCAGTAGGCACAGCCTTGCGCAAACACCGTGTGATCCAAACAGCGTCTGATCCAAACACACCACAAGATGCTGTTCTGCCCGACATGCGCGAACCTGCTGGTCGTGTCGTCCGAGACGGGATACAACAAGTGGGCCTGCAACTCGTGCCCATATGAGTTTCCTATCACAAAGCAGGTCCGGCGCGCCCTCTCCCATCATCCTAACCCTCATCGCGCGATAGATGACCTCGCGCACGAAGCTCGTCCGCAAAGCCGTCGACGACGTCCTCGGCGGGGAGGAGACGTGGAAACACGCCGACTCGACGCAGGGTGCGTCTCGTCTCCTACTCTTTTCTCGCAGGCACACATCGATATCGTGCGTTTAGCATCGTGCGACAAATGCAACAACGACAAGGCGTACTTCTACCAGCTCCAGATCCGCTCGGCGGACGAGCCCATGACGACGTGTGCGTATCCTTTCTCTCGCAAACAAATAAGCTAACGCGTCCTTCTAGTCTATCGGTTTGTCCTTTCTTTCTTTGCGGCTGGTTTGCCGATGCCATTTCCCGCAGATGTACATCCTGCGCCCATCAATGGCGAGAAAACTAACGCTCAGTCGCGCTTCCAACTTTGGGTTGTTTTTTTGTACGATACCGGGACCGGTCCCGGGACAGGGGGCGGCCAGGCTTCATCTAGAATCTTGTATCCAATAATCAATCAATCGCCATGGTGTGCGTTGTTTCATCCGGCGGCCCAGCGCCGAGATCAAGGCTGGCCGCAGGCGACGCGATCGCGACTTCGACTGCCTCACGTCTTGCGTTTCAGGCTTCCGCACTCATGGCATGTCATCTCATCTCATCTACCACTACCACCATCAAAACAAAAAAAATGAAGGAGAAATGCCCAAGACTAATCGCTGGCTCGGGAGCGCAAGCGCTATAAGTACATACATACAACGCCCCCTGCTGATTTCCTGCTCGTATGCACGGCAGGCACACTTCCTGATGACGCGCTGACAACACCGCCTACATCCCCTCACTCCATGGCCCTTGGAGTCGCTTTTTCGGAACTTGTGGTACATTATGTGTATGTGGTTCTCTCTCAACGGCGACGGTCGCCGAGTGCGCAACGCCGTGCCAGGGCCGCGCTACGGGCAAGAGGGTGGTGTGCTGTAACCTGGCGCTGTGGCGCGTGGCCGACGCGCGTGTGGTTCTGTCGGGTCCTTCCAGGGCCTCAACGCGGCGCGCTGGTCATCCGCCTCCGCCTCCGCGCGCACTGTCCGAGACGGCGCTCCGCGCGCCGCACCTTCGAAATCCAAATCGAACTCGAACTCGAACTCGAGCTCGAGGTCGCGGGTGCACCTCGCCCGCGCCCGAGGCGCGCTGGTGCCCACGGATGGGTCCAACGCGGGGATGCAGGTGCCATAGCGATCGTTTTGGCGTCGTGCACACCGTCCGATTGCTACTATGTAGTAGTTAAGTACGCGCGGGACAGTTCCACATCTACTTATGTTATATCTACTGTACGTAGACTCCATCTTGTAATATTTTATGAAGCTCCTACGAATTCATTCCGTGCGAATCATTGAATCATTGGATACCAACAAACCACCGTGGCAGCCCCGGAGCTGCTCGTACATGTGTTCACGATCAAGGGCCTAGCGAAGTCGACTCGACTTCCAACCCAGAACTCACACCGGCAGTTGCCCAGTATATGGTGTTGATGTTGGAATGAATTCAATTCAATTCAAAGGTCTGAATATCAAGCTGGACTTCAAGTTACATATAATACATAACCAGTGAAAGCGAAGCCTGGAATTACTGGAATCACCTTTCGTGTAGGTTGAACAAAAATCTGAGCTGAAGCAGTGGATTCTGCTTCAATTCGATATTTTGAGTGGTGGTATCAACATACATGCAGTCACCAGGCAGCCATTCACACCGGAAGTTGTCGAATATTGGGCGGCCCAATGTTTATATGCTGAAATCTAATTCGAAATTTTGAGTATGAAGTCGGACTTCAGGTGAACTGAAAGCAGATCCCAGACACTGGAACTGCCTTCCGTTTAAGCTGGGCTGAAATCAACACTGAAATCGGTTGAATCAGCTGTGTCATCAGTTCAGCCGAATGCTGATGTGATACTTTGAGTTGTGGTACCAATAAATCAGATGGTCATTCATATATTCGGTGACATGGGCATGCGCATCCACAGACCTAGGGCAGCAAAATGCCCCAGACAGATGTATATGGGGGAGATTGCCAAATATTGGGTTGTCCGACGCTGACGCCGCGCCGATGTCGAAATGCAAAGTCTCGGCTAGGATTTGAGGTCTCTTGAAATGCAAAACTGAAATTAGTTAAATCAGTTTCGATTCCAGTGGGGGTCAAATCAAAGCTGAGATCTTTAAAACCGATTTGGAATCCAGCACAACCTGAAGTGAATCTGATACCTTGGTTTTCGAGTTGCGTGTCGACATCAACGTCGGACCCCCCAATAATTGACAAACACCAGTGTGATTTGCCTCCAGACAGAGGGACCTGGGAGATATTGCCAGATATTAGACTGTCTGACGTTGATGTCAACAGGCCAAGTATCGACTGGGGTCGCCCGAAATCTAAAACCGAAACTAGTGAAATTGGCTGCCATTTCAGTGGAAGCTGATATCAAAGCTTTAATCCCTGGAATCAGCTTGGAATTCAGTGCAATGCAATACTAATTTGATACCTTGGCTTTCGAATAATGTCTCGAAAATCACCCAATAGGGACGTTTCTGGGGTCGTTTCTAGGGTCGTTTCTGAAGTCGTTTCTCGAGTCCTTTCTCGAAATTGTTGGCATCATAAACGTGGGGACTTCGGATTTATTTTGGTGAAGAAACGACTTGCAGAAACTCCTCCAGAGGCGTTTCTGAGGCGCTTCTGGGGTGCTTCTTGTTTTTCCCACACTTTAATTCATTTTTATAATTCAAGAAACCACTCCAGAAACGACACATTATAACGTACTGACCCTAATATTCGGCAATCGCCGGTGTGAGAGGCTTCCCGGCAGATAACTCCGATCGCGAACTTGAACGCAAGGCCCACGTCCTTCCGGCGAAAAGACTGAATTCAGACTAGTGAGTCTCAAAACTCACTCAACTCTGATTGCACCCTCTGACGGTGGATCGTTCCTGGCAGAACCAGATCCAAAATGCCACTCGTGGATGATAAACACGACGAGCTCCGCGCGCGCATCGTGAAGCTCAGGGATGATACGGAGCAGCAGAAAAAGCTGCTGAGGAAGCTCGAGCACAACACAAGTCTTGCTCAGCGCCAGCTAAACGCCGTGCTCGACCCCATGGCTCGCCTCCCCCTCGAAATATCCTCCGAGATCTTCCTCGAATGTCTGGCCAGCAGTGGCTGTGGCACAGGCTCCCGCCCAGAGCCTGGAGCTCTCCGCCTCCCCATGCTGCTGCTCAACATCTGCCGTGCCTGGACCGATATTGCGCTGGCCACACCGTCCCTGTGGGCCGCAATCCACATCATTTTCTGGGGCATTTTCCCGCGCGCTCGTGGCTTGAAGGAACTTGTGCCGATTTGGCTTGACCGCGCCCAGAATCGCCAGTTGTCCATATCGATCAGTGGCGCGAATTTCAACACCGACGTTCTCAGCAGTGTCTGGAGACACGCGCAGCAGCTGAAACACCTTGAAATATGCGAAGCGGACTCGGAAGAATTTTGTTCATGCGATCGGACCATCCAACTGTGGGAAGGCGCCAGGGGGCCGGGGCCACTGCCATCGCTCGAAACGTTGACCGTTCGTGGCACGGAATATGGCTGCGGACTATCCCTTGCTCACATCCTCGAAGTGCTGCGTCTGGCCCCCAATCTCATCAGCAGCCTCTTCTGCGACATGGAGATCACTGATTTCAACCTGGAAGGAACGGGTCGCGAAATCTTAATCATTCCGCAGCTCCGAAGGCTGACGCTCGAAGAACGTAGAAACCATAACGACTACTCTCAAAACATCCTCAATCATCTTTCGCTCCCCGGACTAGAGGTCCTCAGGGAGGTGCAGACTGGTGACAGTCTGCTTCGCTTCCTGCAGCGGTCGTCGCCACCCCTCCGCGAGCTCGTTGTCGCAGATCCAAACTTTCTTCTACTAGGCCCATGCCTTCCGCTCGTACCCGGGATGCGCCGGTTCGAAATGTGGCGTTCCGGATGGCGTGCGGTGGAAGAATTATTTGCAGCACTGGCAAAGTCCCCACCCATGCTCCCTCAGCTCAACACTCTCATTATCCACGTCAGTGGGCCTGATCCAACGCGCAGGGGATCAACTCTGAGCGCACCTATTCCCGATTATTTTTGGACGGCGACACTTCGTGTGCTCACAGCTCGACGCACCCATTTCCAAGTCTTTCACCTCGAGGTACCTGATGGGCTGCTTCCCTCGACGATGCCTCCAGACATCGTCGCCGCATTCGAAGAACTGGTGGCGGATGGGATGAAAATTTGCATTAACGATAGCGGTGGACAATGGGAGAATATGTTCGACTGATAGCAACAACATCGTTCTGGGATTCCTTCTTGGCTTGTAAATAGTATCTTCAAGTTGGATAAATTTCAATACACTTGCTCTTGCAGCTCATCAGCTAAGAAACGCTGGTCCACCCGAAGGACAACTCAATCTGATGCACACCAGGATGCACTAGAAGAGCCGAAATTCATTCCATTAAGGCTTGGTCTCCGGGCTACAAGTGTGGTTGTGTTCCAAATGGCCTCCTCGTACGCGTAGAACTGTCTGAGGTTCGATAATGTCGGTGTGAGTTAAACAATCCGTAAAATGGACCGAGGCCGAGGAACTCACGCTTGGAGGATCATCAGGCCGCTATGGGATTGTACGGGGGAATAATGAACACCGGCAACCAGTTCTCTGAGCGCAGCGAACACACTATCCCCCGGATACTGCCCGGGGTGGTGAACATGAAAGTTGAAGCGGCGCGCCGAGACTACACGACGGACCTCCTTCCAGGCGGATTCGGAAATGCTAGCCCAGGTAATGGTCAGGCTGGTGAGATTGCCAAAAGCTCCGAGGGTGGTATCTCAATTGCGAGCCACGTGACGTTGGGAACGAGTCTGAGGCATCGGAGCAGGTCGGCGGCGCCCTCGTAATAACGTGTTAACAGGGTGAGAGTGAGGTCTCGCAGCGGCGGTGATGATCGTTCCAAAAAGCCAAGGAGATCGCGATCAGACATGTCGTACATTTCCACGGAAAGGATTCGAGCGCGGGGAGGGAAAGGCAGTTGAGGACACGGTCATGGCGGCGACATCCCGCAACTCACAGTCGCCGCAGACGCGCGTGAGCCAAGGGCTGCCTGGACGTGAAGTGGTCTATCGATCAGAAGTGGTAGTCTTGGAAGGCACACTGGACGAAGTTGGGCGCCAGACGGAGCAGTCTGAGGATCTGGGCATCGGGGAACGGCACCCGGTTCTCCGCCGTCTCAGCGCAAATTGTCAGCGTCTCGAGCAACAGCAGTGGTCCCGGAGCCGTGTCAGTGAAAAAGTCGATATCCACGTCGCTGTCCAAGTCGTAGCTCAACTCACTGCCTTCATATTTGATGTCGTCTTCGGATATTGTGAGGTGCTTCAAGTGCTCGCCATAGCTTCAAGTGACGCCCCAGATAGGTACCAAGGGCTATGGACAAGGGGCGATCCCGCGCCCCCTGAAACCAAATCGGGAGGAGCCGCGACAGGCCTCTGGCACAGGGGAAATCAATCCGAATCGCCGTCCACAGTGCCGGCGTGGCTAGCGCAATGGCAGACCAGGTGTTGGAGACGTTCATCAGCGCCATGAGGGCACTATGCGCTCCGGGCTTGGCAAGGGATTCGGGTGCTCCTTGGTGATATGGTCGGCGGCGAGGGACAGGAGGAAGATCTCCGACGAGATTTCGAGCGGGTGACGTGATATTGGGTCCAGGACAGCATTGAGCTGGCGCTGAACGATTGGCCGAGATTGTCGATGCGAGCGCGGAGAATGAGCTGAGAGCTCTTAAGACATTCTGGATTTTTTGTCGAGTGCAACCCTGTCAGATAACAGAATATTGACACAGTACTCGGCACAGTAAACGAGAGCTCGAGGAAGCTCCTAGATCACAAGTTGCACTCAGGCTGGGTTAGGAGAGGGAAACGCCGAACTCCTGATGAATTCGGCCGATCAAACCGATTTGTGCGTCATGGTCTTCCACCCGCGCCCACCAACGGCGCCAAAACTGAAGCGCTCGATCACAAGCAAGTTGATTTTGTATTTGGGAAAAGACGGGGCCGGTTCATGGCCAATTTTTTTCGGTATCAAAAATCTATGGCCATATCCCCAAGGTTCTTTGTAGGGCTGTTCGCCGTACCGTATACGGTATACGGCCGTATGCCGACGGCTACTATACGGCTGCATTCCCGGCCGTAACCCGTACCGTATTGGAGAGGTACAGAGGGTCGTACGGTACGGTACGGTACCGTATTGCGGCCGTATTACGACTGTACGGCCGTCGAATCTTACGGCTTCAAGGTATTCTGCCATCAGTGGGTTTCTGTGGCGTTGGGGTCGACCTGGAGACGCAGATGAGCACCCCAGTCTGGGGTGTAAGGGATGCAACGATACCTTGTTCTGTAGCTGACGACGGTCCGCCATCCGCCATATGGGCCGAGGAAGATGCTATGATGCTATCAGCGACAATTGAGGGACCGTGAATCAAAGCCAAGAATTGACATGCAAAAAGTCCAATAAAATGTGTGATCCTGTCGGTGCGGCGGGTTGAATAAAAGGAAAATTGAGTACCAGGAGGCGGCGCAGGGGCAATGTGGAGTGGGCGGCACATAAGTAAAACGGACCCAAGTAAAATTCTAGCTGTACACAGAGGGGGCAGACCAAGCTCGATGTCCAAGAAACTCTGTGATTGAGTCGGGTTGGGCACGGAGATGAACAGAACGAGAGGCACAAGTAAGCAAGACGTCGCCACTGGCAGCGGAATGATAAGAGTGATTGCCGGTGAAGATACGGCCGTATACGGCCGTAGACGGCTCTGACGGTACGGGTCTGTACGGTATGCCGGCCGGGTACCTGCCGTACCGTCAGCTGTTGCTGAAACCTCCTGTACGGTACGGTGACGGGTGCCGTATTTACGGCTATCTGTACGGCCGTATATACGGTTACGGCGAACAGCCCTAGTTCTTTGACTGGTCGCTCGTTCGTAGGCAGTCATAAAACCCCTTCCAATTTCCCTAGATTTCTTTCCAATATAATGCCCCCCCCCACTAGTCCCGCAATAAAAATAGGATGATCCCGACTGGAAGGTAATTTCCCAGCTCTGTTTGCCAATCGTTCTCGCACCAATAAACCAAATTCCTGAGTTTCTTGAAACCTTCGCCAACTCGTCACTGCTGTCCCGCATTGAGCAGCTGACCGTCTTTTGGAGGACCGAGGATTTCCCATCGCCGCCCAGCTTCAAGAAATCTAGAGCAGGTCTCATCTAAGAGTATCCGACGCTAAATGCTGTGTGGTTGGGCCTCTATGGTTTAACATGCCGCTCCCACAAAATGCCCGATGGGACGGTGATGGCTGACGAAGCCGTTGCGAGTGAGGACCAGGGTATGTTCCTCCACATTTGCACTGTAATACATGGTTGACTCCAGCAGAAACGGCCAATTGCATGTCCGAAGATTTCTGGATGTCTTGGGAAGCTTTGGAGATGTAAAATCAAAACAGTTTTTTTGGCTAACTACTTGTCACTGTACAATATGTGTTCAATTCATCTTGGTGTGTATATAAATCGGTGCACAATGAATCAAACAGCTTTTGGTTCTACTCCTTGTCATAATGCAATATTCGAAACTCCCCACTGAACATCTATGCCTTTGGCCCTCAACGCCCGCAGACGCGCTAGTTCCACCTCCATTGCCCACGGTGGATGCGTAGGTAATTTTGGGTCCATTTCGAGCCGTTTCGTACAATCAGCCAGTTTAACGTTCGTCCCAAAGGCAATGCATATATTCGACAAAGTAAGGACACGATGAGTGCAAAAGACGTAAAAACCGTCTCCGTTCGTATAAACACAACTTAATCCATCAATATTTCTCACTCTGAATCCAGAGACCCCGCAGACAAAAATTATTATTAATCCGCCATCTCCAGGATGAGTGCTTTGGCACCGGAAGACCGAGGAGAGATAATACATCGAGTGTCTTTCGGGTGGCTTCAGATTCGGCCAGTTAGTTGCGATTGGGCGTCACGACAATAGATATGACTTGCTTTACAAGCCCATCGGTAAATTTGCTTTCTGGCACAATGACATGCCCATTTTCGTCCAGTGCATTGGAGATATTGCTAGATGCCAGGATCGACGCGATGGCAATCCAGACGCTATTATCGGCGACGTATTGACCGCTACAAATTCTAGTTCGTTCCCAAAATGTATCGGAAGACTTAAATTACGTTGGAAGGAACTCAAACCTGCGACCGAAACCGAATGCGACATTGCTGAAGTGGGGCTCCCCCTTTCCGGCCGGCTTTGGAAGGAAACGCTCGGGGAAGAATGATTTTGGATCAGAATATACAGCTTCGTCGAGGGACATCCCTCTAGGGAAATTCAACATGACTCCCGACCCGGAGCTGTCAAAGGAAGCATACCTGATATTGGCGAATACCAGGGAACCCTTGGGTATGAACATCCCGCGATAGACGTCATCCTCCATAACGCGGTGAGGCACCCCTTTCCAAATATCGGTTAGTCGACGGCAGGAATTGTAGTAGCGCAGGATGACCTAGCGGGAGTGCAGGATTCCACCTTAAATGTTGTTATTCTCCTGCTTAGCCAGGAATTTTAAAACGCAGAAACCCACTCACTCACCGTAAGGTTTCTTGCAGAATACATTCCACGAATGGAAGATTCTCGCGATCCTTAAAATCCGGGAGACGCAGGTCACCGACAACAGAGTCAATTTCCTTCTGTGCCTTGGCCTGACATTCTGGATGTAAAATCATTGCGAGAACAAATACGGCCAGTGTACCCACGTCTACAAATCGCATTTAGACAATGTTGCCGAAATCGGAGTAGAGAAATACCGTAGACTCTCCAGCTGCAAACATGGCGGCCGCAGCGCCTTTCAGATCTTCGTCGTCGTCTTCACTTTGCGCCGTTTGTTCCAATTGTGCAAGTATGAACGACGGCAGAGCTTCCCCAACTTTCTGCCATGGGATAAAATCAGCTGAGGACGGAGTGTAGAGATTGCTCGCCTGCTGCCTTTTCACGGTGTACAAAGGATAGTCGTATAGCTCTTGCATTGTGGATCTCCAAGCCCTGACAACACCAACATGGTGTGCTCCAGGGAACCAGGGAGGGAAGTGCTGGACTATATATAGCATTGAGTGGGTTTGACTATGAATGATTCCATCGACGTCCTCACGGATTGGGAAAAAATCGAGGGGGCTACCTCCTGGAGGTCCCATCTCGGTTATTGCTTGGGCAATCATGTCGGACAAGCGAAGGTATGGGTCATCGTTGGAAGTTATTCGATGGCCTGCCACGATCTGTGTAATTATGCCTGTAGCAAACCTAGCGACTACTTAGTTGATCTGAAAGCGGACCACGGAGGGGGGATTACCTGCTCAAGAATTTCTCGTATTTGTCCGGCGTAGACTCGATCAGGTTCCGCACCAGCGTCCGCGCCTCCTGGGTCTGCATTGACTTGAAGTCCTCCGCTTTGTGGCGGCTCAGATATGATTGATGCATTTGCCGGTGCTTGTTGTATTGTTTCCCGTACTGAAGGAACGCAAGCGCAGGTTTCCAGCCAACTCTGTAAAAAAATTTCACTCTATCTCCGAGGGGGGAAGAAACTTGAGCTCACAGTTCGTACACAATAAACTTTGGCCGATCACTGTAGATCGAGCCTCTCTTATCCAGTAGATCCACGGCAGCTCGATATGAATCGAGGATTATCATAGTTCGTCCGAGAACTTCTAGGTGCATCACCTCGCCTGAAAGCATGCATATGTGAGCCGGCATAACCTGGACGGGAAGAACGCACCATATGTTTTGCTCCACTCGTGAAATATCAGAGCGGATTCCGTCGCGGGCATGCGTAGAAGATGACCAACAAGGGGATCTCCTGGCGGCCCCGGAGGCAAAATAGCGGAGCGTTGCTTCTTGCAGAGGATGACTAAGAAGCACAGACCTCCTATAAATGCGACGAAGCAGTGTAGAGCGAGAGACATGAATGTCAGAAAGTGGGAGTTCACTTGGGCGGGGAATCGATGTCGAACCAAAGATAAGAGGTTGCATGGGATGCAGACAGCTGACTGATATTTCACAGGAGCTATTTCGATCCCTTGTCCGCCGTTGTATTCATCCGGTACGTGTACGACAACCCCAACGTAATCCAGTCCCGTCCCACCACCACCGAATCGACCAGCAGTAAGCCCACCGCCAATCGCAGCCAAGCCGAGCTTCCGGAGCAACAGAGCCCAGCGACGGACAAGAAATATCCAGTTGTATGATGGAGGCCAAAAAAATCGTGACGTCATTCGATTGCCGGAAAAGGAAAAGGAAATCTACGGTCGAAAGAGAAAGAGATTGCCAGAGGAGGGAGGGCGTTGAGGCAGGGGGGTGGAGTGGATTCGAATGGAATCGGCGCGCCAGCGGGAATCAAGCCAAGAAGATGAGGATAAAAAGCAATGATATCGTGAGGAAAAGGACAAGTAGAATATTATCGTGGACCCCTGTGCGGCGTCCGGAACTAAAACAAAGGCGTCGTTGTGCAGCATGCGAATCCAGGCCATAACCGGGCAATGGCGGCGAGTGCGTTCAGCGACTTCATTGCTTTGTTGATCGATATTGTAGCGTCCATGGCCGCAGGTCCCACAGTACCATCCAGCAGATCCGCGGACGGAATCACTGAGGGATGGAGATGGGCAGAGAACACGGCAGACCTGATCCCGGAGGAGTATTTCGAGCCCATTGCATAGGCCGACTGGGAGAAGGTCCCCTAAGCGTTCCATTCACAGCCGCGGACGCACGCAACTTCGTTCAGAGCTCAACTAACATGGAAGACAGCATTTACCCGCAGAGATGGCTGCAATCTTGAGAAGTTGCGGTGAAGCAAAACTGGGTGCACTGTAAATGGTCGACGTTACACGCGTAAAGACTCAGAAGACTGATTGACTGCCAGTGGCACCTGATCTCGTCGCGTCGCATAGAGATAAACAAGGAACAACAACGGAACAGTCGTCTTTTCCAAAAGCCCGTAAAAACAGCTCTCATGCGGAAAATAGTCTTCCCAGCGAACGCGACTGCAGATCGATATGTGGAAATTATAATACGGACGGCCGCAAAATGCGTAGTCAGCGTCAACCTATATCAAGACATCATCAATCTATGTATTAAGTATCTACCGCTGACATATAGCCGAAGCTGCAGTACGTGGTCCGATGAAATATGAGATCGGCCACCTCGGTATTGGCCCTCCCGAGCCGCAGTTCGCAGTGAGAGTTGATGCTGCCTTGTATATTCCATGGCTACTTGTAGTTTTGCGCCTGGAACACAAACGCGCCGTATAGCCCAGCGGAAGTTAGTTACAGCAAAATCTTTACCCCTTTGCATTCAGTAACATGGGACCCGGCAGACAAAGACCTCCACCCTGAATGGCGTTTTACTTATCTCGTCCCTGTTTTCATTTTCCAGAGAGATCCGCTAACACCGAATCAACCGCAGCGATGCAAGAATCGAGCCCGGCAGCCCGAGAGTGAGATAGCGTGAGTTTATTGTCGTCCCAGACGCAGCACGGTTGGAGGGGAGTGGGAGCGGGGAGGCGATCACTGTAGCGCAAACAAGAAGAGAGCGTTCGCTGTATGAACGCCGAAGTCTGCGAAACAGTAAACCATTGTTTGAGCATGTAAGTCAGAGAAAGTCGGCAGGCGCCGGAAGAGACGGGTAGCGAACCGTGGATTGCATCGGAATAGCGGCATAGAAATATGAGTATCCTTCGAAATGATATAGGAGGACGTTAAATACGGTGCAAAAAATAGATATGGGAGCAGAAGGCTAAAGCTTCAAACCACGGCCGGAATACCGGGCCTTCAAAGCAGCGATCCAAGACTGAAGAGAAGTACGGGACGACCTAGATTTCCTGGCCCATGACCACGAGCCGAGTTGTTCGTGGAGACGAAGCTGAAAGAGAATGTCCTGAATCGAGCTGAGGAGGACTGGAAGGTGGGTCAGCCCTATTCTATTCCCGAGGATGCATTGGAAAATGGCGGAAGTCATTGCGTGCAGAGCGCGAGACGACTGGCGGCCACACGGATAGAAGCACTCACATTTGACATGCTGACTATCCGTCGTGCTCGCATAGTGTGCGTATATTTGCTTCGTCGCAGCACTTTGATTTAGGGACACGAATCGGTGCACGAAGTAGTCGCATACGGCGTCGAAGTTGTCGCCGCCAGTGTAGTCGGGAAAATAGTCCGCCTGATGGAGAAATATATTAGCGTGTGCAGGAACAGAAAACTTCGGAGTCGTTGGCAGCTGCCAGCGGGACAGGCGATCGATGCCCACGTACCGCGATCGCGGCAGAGAAAAATAAATAGAGCGAAGGTGGAAAGAACTGAAAGCATAAAAGTAGAACTCACTAATGGGCTCCGCTGGAGCTTATCCATCAACCCATCGGTGTTTAGAAACAGTAACATGTTCGTCTTGACGAACCACCGCGAGTTGCAGATCGAGTCGAATAGTGTTATAGCTTCTTGTATGCAGTTCTAGATTTAAGTGCTTAGTCAGTCCACCCCAAATTTGCGCGCAGCTGTGCAGCATCGCGAAAATTAATGACACATAATTACTTACCACACTTTCGTCCTCATACAGCATCTGGTCGTACTGGGTCAAATCGACACAGAAAAGAATCGCATTGACGTTTTCGAAGCAGTGGATCCACTTTCTGCGATCCGAGCGTTGGCCATGGGGGTGGAAGATCTTATATGTGAGTTCGCCGACCTGTAGGTGATCTTGGAATGAGACTGGTTGCAGCGAGCGAGGTTACAGAAGGGAGCCGCAAAGTAGTTGCAGGCGAACGGCACAGAAGACTTCAAATGTAAACGCACCTGAAAACTCGTCTCTGCAACACCCTCCGCCTTAACTCTACAACGCAAGATATCTTGGTCGCTGGGAACATAGTCGACTGCCCCAATACGGTCGACGGAGTTGAAGTAATACACAGCGCTCTCGGAGAGCCCGAACTCGTTGCCGCGACTGACGGCTCCTTTAACGCCGGGGTCTACATGGGATGAGTTTCGATTCACGGTCATCAAAAATATGGCAGAAAAAGAGACGTACCGCGCCAAAGCCCGTGAATGGCGTTGGCGACGTCGGGTGGGAGTACGTCCGCCTTATCCAGTTCGGGACGGGAAAGGATGATGGCCCTGCGTGCCTCATTTATGGGAGAAAGCGAGATGTCGAGCGCCGGCATCGCCTCGAGAATGGCGCTGCATAACAGTAGATATAGACGCGGTATCAAACAGCAGTCGTATGGTGACGCACCGCATATCTTGAGCGATATTGGAGAAGATGGCTTCTTTGTAGGTACTTCGCTCCCTGTCGGTCAATCCCGGGGGGAGCCTCAGCTGCCTCCAAACCGACCATTCCGCACCTCCCGTACCAATAAGCAATAACTTGATTTCCTTCTTGGCTCTCAGAAAGTCCAGGTAGATTCGCTTATCGATCTCGTCGTTCCCTGGAATAATAATCAAAATTCTTGGCTTGAGAATGGGGCGAGAAACTTACAGACTATTGCGTTCAGCAGATTCTCCGTGGCTCGAGAGCTCATGATGGATGGGTTTCTGGTAGGTACGCGTCGTTCGGGAGGGATGAAGGCACCCTTAAAAGGCCGTGAACCAACCGTGGACGGCAACGACGAGTGGACTCAGTCGAGGCTGAGTGGTGAGGGCTTGCCGGAGCGAGGCAATGCCCACAAGGCTACGCAAGGGAGATCATCGTAGCTTCTGACCGGGAGTTGACCGTAGCTTCTGACCGGGAGTTGACCGTAGCTTCTCGGAGTTGACAGCGCGGCAACGATCCCGTCGTTTGCCGACTCTCGGCACGTGTTTCCGTCTCGCGTCTCGAAGATTCAAGCATGGACAAGCAGCTCGGAGTTTTGTTTTCCCCTCAGCCAACGACCGAAATTAAAATTTGAATTGGTAGGTAGGTAGGTAGGTAGAATTACACGGCACGGTCCCACTCAGGAACGCCGGTTCCACGGATTACTCCGGTGTACATACTACACGTACTGTAATATAGCTACACCATCTTCCGTGGACCTCTCAAAACCCCATTAGCCGAGCTCCCGGTCGCAGCTGGCAGTCGTAACGTTCAAACTCGCCGGCATAGAGCTAAAAGGATCAGGAGAAGCAAAAAGAGAGTTAGCACATCGACACGGTCAGCCTTCTGAATCAAGCATTTGAACAATACACAGGAACAGCATAGAATAACTCCAGGAAATAAAATTTGTCCTTTGGAGGTTCACGATGGCCATGTAACACATAAAGCTTGTCAGACGAGTCAATCTTGCCTCATTGCCATTCCAGTTCCAGGTAATCTTCGACATCCATCATAAGATTAGAATCAATTCTGGGCACTGGAATGGCAACCTCGATGCAACCTCTGTCAAATCGCTGGCTCATGATTTTTATCCGTGCCGAAGAGTTCAGTTGAACTGTGTAGTGCGGCAGGAGCAATGTGATCATTGTTGGTGTCCAGGAGATATTGCAAGTGGCTGATAACGAGTAAGAGGCAGTGGGCTCAAATAGGCATTGTTCCAGTCTCTGTGAATAGGAGGGTAATGATGGACCGATGATGGAGATTGAGCATTTAAACAGATGAAGGGAACTTGAACTTTCCGATATGCACATCTGGCAAGATTTTGGATCCGTGGATCAAGTGATAGCCAGCGTGGAACAACTGGTTCAGTTCTTGGGAGTTAGCCTTCCCATCATTTTCAATTGCCATGATTCGGTGACTACAGGAAAAGGGCAGTGCGTGCTTCAAAATGAATTAATAATTCCAAAGATGTGTTGCGTATCTGTACCCAAATTGATCTCCAACATATTTTGACCTCACAGGCCTGTTTTCAACCGGGATGGAACATTGCGAGCACAGAATTCAAGACCCGGACAATTATTTTGATCAAATTGACAAGACTGAAGTTTGTCATGCAGCATGTTCAGAGACGAAGGCTGTGGATAGTCAGACACAATTAGGAGGTTGTCAACCTGAGATAGAAGCCTGGTGTATGGGCGAGAAATACTTGGTCTGCGTCTGGCATCATTGCTGAACCTTTAGGTTTGGCTACCCAGGGGAACTTGGGCTTAGTTCTCTTTTGCTACATGTACAAACAAAGTTAGTCACACAACATTGGTCATGGCGAAATAAAATCGAAAGAAAATGGGACAAGACCTAGAAATAAATCAAATGCAAGGGTATGTTTTTTAACTTCTTACCTGCCTGAATCCTCTTGCGCGACCCGTTTCATTGCCTGGAACCAAAAATATGCTCTGAGTTCAATTTCGGGTGTTAGTCATTTCTGCTTTGTATTCGGGCCAGTATCCGGGCGCGGAGAATATTAATCCCCGGGATCAATCACCACATCCTGATCTTGCCAGTGCACTAGGGCATCAAACCGTCCCGTATTTTTACGGAAATACGGCCCGCAAAAACGGTTACGTCCCCCGTACCGCCGGCGAGTTTAGTTCTTACCCGAACGTTACGGTGACGGTACGGGTTCAGCCCCAAACGGGTCCCCGTAACCGGCTGTTTACGCGTAAAATACGGGTAGGCCAAGTGCGCAGCGAAATTAACTTGCCGAAAGTGCCGGGACAATGCCGGATCGCCTTTATGTCTGGAGACAACAGTTCCGCGCATCTGCAACTGGAAAACCCCTTGCCGACGCGTTTCAACAATGATGTCGCCGGCGGCCCGTCGTGTGAACCAAATTCGCACAGCCCATCAGCCTAAATTAGGGCTGTTTTGTGTCTCTTGCTAGATTTCTGCCGTGTAGATGTTAAAAGTCCCTCACGGCTGCTCCAACTTCCATTCAGGAAAGAGGTGTGTTTCAGCGGAGTTTGGTCACAACTTACCAGCACTGTAAAATACGCCGTAACTTACGGTATGTACGGGTCCCGTCCCGTTTGAACTTTCTTTGCCGGCACTAATGTACGGCTTTGGCCGTGGCGTAACAAAAATACAGCCTAATTCATATGCTCATGCATGTATTACGGATGGTTTGATGCCCTACAGCGCACACAAAGAGTCTTCGCTTCGACTTTGCTTCCTCCATGTCCTCCCTGGCTACCTTCCAGAGACCGAGAGTGCCAGCACACTCTGTCCTGACAATGTCATGGCAATCGTGCACCTGGACATCAAGGACCTGGCGAGGTTGGTCTGGATGAAAGCAACACACAGATCAAAAGTAGAGATGAATTGGTTAATTTATAGTTTTTTTGTGAGGAACTTTTCTAACCCCCATGTTTTACGAATATTTTGCTTTCAGAATGTGTAGAATCACACTTTTCTTTTTTGGCCGCAGTTATCTAAAGCGACTTTATCTAAGCACCTTTGGTGCCTATCCACCAATTGTTTTGGATCGTAGAATTTACTCTTCAAATTGAACCTAAAGGTTCAGCACCCGCCTCGAAGAGGCCCAATCCCAAGTCATTGACAGGCAGAGATTATGAATGTCGCACATCGATTCATCGTGAGTTGGCAGAAGCGAGTGGCAGTGCACGGCTGACTAAGGAGCGCTTACAAACATGCATACTGAGCAGTGTGACAACGCCAGCGACGACGAGCATCGAGAAATGCGAGTTCCAAGCATAGTCCAGTTGAAGGTCTCTGCCAATAGTACACAATGTGCCATAGAATGAGGCTTAACGGGCCAAAATGAGCTGGATGCTCGACCATGAATGTGGATAACAAGGTAAATGTATTTTTTCTCGCTGTCTTGTCCTGCCAGCCATCGATCTGCATAGGAAGGGCTCGTATAGGATGCTCTGAGGACTACTGCGGCACATGTGGCAAGGCAGAGTGGCTGAGAGGCCTAACGGCGGACTTCGACATTGGAGATGATGGTGGTACGGATGTGGAAGGTTTTTGGAATTGTGATATACGTGTGACATTCCGGGTTCAATGTCTTGTATTGCTAAAGCTGCTTTGGATTTTTGACAATATAATAAATTCGCGAATATTGAACAAAACATAGTCTCTTGTAGACAACCGCCACAGTATAAAGCTCATGCCTTGCATTTTATAAGTGGAATATGCGAGGCACGAGCATTGTTGTTGTAGTATTTGGCTATGGAAGAATAAGTGTGAGGTAGGTTTCATAAAATTGCACCGCACGGCAAGCAGCTTCGGACCTCGCCAGATAGTCGCTTTGACCAAAAACAGGGTTTCTTGGACATTGGACTCACTCTTGAGAGAACAAGTATGCAAATTCATGGCGGGAGGTCCAATTCCCCTCAATTTCGGCTTCAATTGATGGCATCAATATCATTACCGACGGCTCGCAGATGTGTTCTACACATGTTCTGCACAGATTTAGCCCTAGTCCTTTGAGAGTGGGCATACTACACTTACCTAGTATACATAGATGTGATATGGAATCATTCTGTGATCTGAGCCCAAGTTTTTTTTTGCCTCAAGAGATTTTTCTTCCAAAATGAATAATGTGACACTTGGAACATTATACAGATGGACATATAGTCGAGAATCTTGGATACATGCAGTCACCATGCACCCATTTGCCTCTGGACAGAGGGACCTGGACTGTCTGATGTTGATGTCAACAGGCCAAGTATCGACTGGGGTCGCGAAATCTAAAACCGAAACTAGTGAAATTGGCTACCATTTCAGTGGAAGCTGATATCAATTGCAAAGCATTAATCCTTGGAATCAGCTTGGAATTCAGCACAATGCAATACTAATTTGATACCTTAGCTTTTGGATAATGTCTCAAAATCAACATCGGATCACCCAATATTTGGCAATCACCAGCTTTTCGGCAGATAGCTCTAATCGCGAACTTGAACTTGAACATAAGGCCCACATCCTTCCGGCGAAAAAGACTGAATTCAGATTAGTGAGTCTCAGAACTCACCCAACTCTGATGACACCCTCTGACAGTGAATCGTTCCTGGCAGAACCAGATCCAAATGCCCCTCATGGATGATCAACACGACGAGCTCTGTGCACGCATTGTGAAGCTCAGGACCGATATGGAGCAGCAGAAAAAGCTGCTGAGGAAGCTCGAACACAACACAAGTCTTGCTCAGCGCCAGCTAAACACTATGTTCGACCCCATGGCTTGCCTCCCCCTCAAAATATCCTCTGAGATCTTCCTCAAATGTCTTGCTAGCAGTGGCTGTGGCACAGGGTCCCACCCAGAGCCTGGAGCTCTCCGCCTCCCCATGCTGCTGCTCAACATCTGCCATGCCTGGACCGATATTGCGCTGGCCACACCGTCCCTGTGGGCTGCAATCCACATCATTTTCCAGGGCATTTTCCTGCACGCTTGTGGCTTGAAGGAACTTGTGCCGATTTGGCTTCACCGCGCCCAGAATTGCCAGTTGTCCATAACAATCAGTGGCACGAATTTCAACACCGATGTTCTCAGCATTGTCTGGAGACATGCGCAGCAGCTGAAACACCTTGAACTATGCGAAAGGAAATCCAAAGAATTTGTTTCATGTGATCTGACCATCCAACTGTGGGAAGGCCCCAGGGGGCCGGGGCCACTGCCATCTCTCAAAACATTGGCCGTTCGTGGCAGGCAGTATGGCTGGGGACTATCCCCTGCTCACATCCTCAAAGTGCTGTGTCTGGCCCCCAATCTCATCAGCAGCCGCTTCTGCGACATCATGGAGATAAATTTCGATGGGAAAGCAATGGGTCACAAAAGCTTAATCATTCTGCAGCTCCGAAGGCTGACGTTCGGAGAACGTGGAACATATTACTGTGTCGACTACTCTCAAGGCATCCTCGATCGTCTTTTGCTCCCCAGACTAGAGGTCCTCAGGGGGGCTGAGATGCACAGGACTCGTGATGATAGTCTGCTTCGCTTCTTGCAGCGATCGTCGCCACCCCTCCACGAGCTCGTTGTCGCAGGCCCAGGCGACTATGTTCTGCTAGGCACATGCCTTCAGCTCGTACCCAGGCTGTGCCAGTTCGAAATGTGGCGTTCTGGACGGCTTGCAGTGGAAGGATTATTTGCAGCACTGGCAAAGTCCCCACCCATGCTCCCTCAGCTCAACACTCTCATTATCCATGTCAGTGGGCCTGACCCAACGTGCAGGGGATCAACTCCAAGCGCACCTATTCCCAATTATTTTTGGACGGCGACACTTTGTATGCTCACAGCTCGACAAACCCATTTCCAAGTCTTTCACCTCGAGGTACCTGATGGGCTGCTTCCCTCGACGATGCCTCTAGACATCACCGCTGCATTCGAAGAACTGGTGGTGCATGGGATGAAAATTTGCATTGACGATAGCGGTGGACAATGGGAATATATGTTCAACTGATAGCAACAACATCGTTCTGGGATTCCTTCTTGGCTTGTAAATAGTATCTTCAAGTTGGATAAATTTCAATACACTTGCTCTTGCAGCTTATCACCTAAAAAACACTGGTCCGGCCCAAGGACAACTCAGTCTGATGCACACCAGGAGGCACTAGAAGAGCCAAAATTTCATTACATTAAAGCTTGGTCCCCGGGCCTACAAGTGCGGTTGTGTTCCAAATGGCCTTCTCGTACGCGTAGAACTGTCTGAGGTTCGATAATATCGGCGTGAGTTAAACAACCCGTAAAATGGACCGAGACCGAGGGACTCATGTTGGAAATCGGCCCGATGCACAGTGACCCCTCTGCAAACGCGCAGAGGTCTCGATTCAAAAGCTACGGCTTAAATACAAAACAAGGGAGTCATACGGATATAAGGGGTAACGTAATATGACTCTGTCTGAGTCAGGGAGAGTCAGTATGAGTCCGTATGAGTCAGTCAGAAGATGAGTCAGAAGGAGTCAGAAAGAAGCCACTGATGTGTAATGTCACATTGTGACCCACATGACGAATAGGCAGTGCATTGGTGTTTCGGTTGTTACTCCCAACAACTCACGCTTGGAGGATCATCAGGCCGCTATGAGATTATATGGGGGAATGATGAACCCCGGCAACCAGTTCCCTGGGTGCAGCGAATACACTGTCCCCGAATACTGCCCGGGGTGGTGAACACAAAAGTTGAAGTGGTGCGCCGAGACTACACGAAGGACCTCGTTCCAGGCGGATTCGGAAATGCCAGCCCAAGTAAGGTCAGACTGGTGGGATCTGGGAGCAGAGAAGAGGGGCTGGCCAACACGGCGAATAGGTCTGCCAAAAGCTCCGAGGGTGGTATCTCAATTGCGAGCCGCGTGACGTTTGGAACGAGTCTGAGGCATCGGAACTGGTTGGTGGTGCCCTTGTAATAACATGTTAACAGGGTGAGGGTCTCACAGTGGTGGTGAGGGTCTCACAGTGGTGGTGATGATCGTTCCAAAAAGCCAAGGAGATCGCGATCAGACACGCCGTACATTTCCACGGAAAGGGATTTCAAACACGGGGAGGGAAAGGCAGTTGAGGACATGACCATGGTGGTGACATCCCGCAACTGACAGTTGCCGCAGACGCGCATTAGCCAAGGGCTGCCTAGACATGAAGTGGTCTATCGATCGGAAGTAGTAGTCTATCGGGCGCGTGCGGAAGGTACATTGGATGAGGTTGGGCACCAGATGGAGCAGTCTGAGAATCTGGGCATCGGGGAACGGCACCCGGTTCTCCACCGTCTCAGCGCAAATTGTCAGCGTCTCAAGCAACGGCAGTAGTCCCGGAGCCGTGTCGGCGAAAAAGTCGATATCCACATCGCTGTCCAAGTCATAGCTCAACTCACTGCCTTCATATTCGATATTGTCTTCGGACATTGTGAGGTGCTTCAAGTGCTCGCCATAGCTTCAAGTGACACCCCAGATAGGTCAAATCTCCACCAAGGGCTATGGACAAGGGACGATCCCGCCGCCCCCTGAAAACAAATCGGGAGGAGCTGTGACAGGCCTCTGGCACAGGGGAAATCAATCTGAATCGCTGTCCACAGCGCCAGCGTGGCTAGCGCAATGGCAGACCAGGTGTTGTAGACATTCATCAGTGCCATGAGGACACTATGCGCTCCGGGTTTGGGCAAGGGATTTGGGTGCTCCTTGGTGATATGGTCGGCGGCGAGGGACAGGAGGAAGATCTCTGACGAGATTTCGAGTGGGTGAAGTGATATTGGGTCCAGGACAGCATTGAGCTGGCGCTGAACGATTGGCCTAGATTGTCAATGCGAGCGCGAAGAATGAGCAAGAGCTCTTCAGACATTCTGGATTTTTTGTTGAGTGCAACCCTGTCAGATAACAGAATATTGACACAGTTGTTTTGAATTGACTGAGCAGGCAGAGGATTGCGTACTCAGCACAGTAAACGAGAGCTCGAGGAAGCTCCTAGATCACAAGTTGCACTCAGGCTGGGTTAGGAGAGGGAAACACTGAAGTCCTGATGAATTCGGCCGATCAAACCGATTTGTGTGTCATCCGCGCCTACCAACAGCACCAAAATTGAAGTGCTCGATCACAAGCAAGTTGATTTTGTATTTGGGAAAAGACGGGGCCAATTCATGGCCAATTTTTTTCGGTATCAAAAATCTATGGCCATATCCTCAAGGTTCTTTGACTGGTCGCTCGTTCGTAGGCAGTCATAAAACCCCTTCCAATTTCCCTAGATTTCTTTCCAATATAATGCCCCCCACCCTAGTCCCGCAATGAAAATAGGATGATCCCGACTGGAAGGTAATTTCCCAGCTCTGTTTGCCAATCGTTCTCGCACCAATAAACCAGATTCCTGAGTTTCTTGAAACATTCGCCAACTCGTCACTGCTGTCCCGCACTGAGCAGCTGACCGTCTTTTTGGAGGACCAAGGATTTCCTATCGCCGCCCAGCTTCAAGAAATCTAGAGCAGGTCTCATGTAAGAGTATCCGACGCTAAATGCTGTGTGGTTGGGCCTCTATGGTTTAACATGCCGCTCCCACAAAATGCCCGATGGGACGGTGATGGCTGACGAAGCCGTTGCGAGTGAGGACCAGGGTATGTTCCTCCACATTTGCACTGTAATACATGGTTGACTCCAGCAGAAACGGCCAATTGCATGTCCGAAGATTTCTGGATGTCTTGGGAAGCTTTGGAGATGTAAAATCAAAACAGTTTTTTTTGGCTAACTACTTGTCACTGTACAATATGTGTTCAATTCATCTTGGTGTGTATATAAATCGGCGCACAATGAATCAAACAGCTTTTGGTTCTACTCCTTGTCATAATGCAATATTCGAAACTCCCCACTGAACATCTATGCCTTTGGCCCTCAACGCCCGCAGACGCGCTAGTTCCACCATTGCCCACGGTGGATGCGTAGGTAATTTTGGGTCCATCTCGAGCCGTTTCGTCCAATCAGCCAGTTTTAACGTTCGTCCCAAAGGCAATGCATATATTCGACAAAGTAAGGACACGATGAGTGCAAAAGACGTAAAAACCATCTCCGTTCGTATAAACACAACTTAATCCATCAATATTTCTCACTCTGAATCCAGAGACCCCGCAGACAAAAATTATTATTAATCCGCTGTCTCCAGGATGAGTGCTTTGGCACCGGAAGACCGAGGAGAGATAATACATCGAGTGTCTTTCGGGTGGCTTCAGATTTGGCCAGTTAGTTGTGATTGGGCGTCACGACAATAGATATGACTTGCTTTACAAGCCCATCGGTAAATTTGCTTTCTGGCACAATGACATGCCCATTTTCGTCCAGTGCATTGGAGATATTGCTAGATGCCAGGATCGACGCGATGGCAATCCAGACGCTATTATCGGCGACGTATTGACCGCTACAAATTCTAGTTCGTTCCCAAAATGTATCGGAAGACTTAAATTACGTTGGAAGGAACTCAAACCTGCGACCGAAACCGAATGCGACATTGCTGAAGTGGGGCTCCCCCCTTTCCGGCCGGCTTTGGAAGGAAACGCTCGGGGAAGAATGATTTTGGATCAGAATATACAGCTTCGTCGAGGGACATCCCTCTAGGGAAATTCAACATGACTCCCGACCCGGAGCTGTCAAAGGAAGCATACCTGATATTGGCGAATACCAGGGAACCCTTGGGTATGAACATCCCGCGATAGACGTCATCCTCCATAACGCGGTGAGGCACCCCTTTCCAAATATCGGTTAGTCGACGGCAGGAAATGTAGTAGCGCAGGATGACCTAGCGGGAGTGCAGGATTCCACCTTAAATGTTGTTATTCTCCTGCTTAGCCAGGAATTTTAAACCGCAGAAACCCACTCACTCACCGTAAGGTTTCTTGCAGAATACATTCCACGAATGGAAGATTCTCGCGATCCTTAAAATCCGGGAGACGCAGGTCACCGACAACAGAGTCAATTTCCTTCTGTGCCTTGGCCTGACATTCTGGATGTAAAATCATTGCGAGAACAAATACGGCCAGTGTACCCCACGTCTACAAATCGCATTTAGACAATGTTGCTGAAATCGGAGTAGATAAATACCGTAGACTCTCCAGCTGCAAACATGGCGGCCGCAGCGCCTTTCAGATCTTTGTCGTCGTCTTCGCTTTTGCGTCGTTTGTTCCAGTTGTGCAAGTATGAACGACGGCAGAGCTTCCCCAATTTTCTGCCATGGGATAAAAATCAGCTGAGGACGGAGTGTAGAGATTGCTCGCCTGCTGCCTTTTCACGGTGTACAAAGGATAGTCGTATAGCTCTTGCATTGTGGATCTCCAAGCCCTGACAACACCAACATGGTGTGCTCCAGGGAACCAGGGAGGGAAGTGCTGGACTATATATAGCATTGAGTGGGTTTGACTATGAACGATTCCATCGACGTCCTCACGGATTGGGAAAAAATCGAGGGGGCTACCTCCTGGAGGTCCCATCTCGGTTATTGCTTGGGCGATCATGTCGGACAAGCGAAGGTATGGGTCATCGTTGGAAGTTATTTGATGGCCTGCCACGATCTGTGTAATTATGCCTGTAGCAAACCTAGCGACTACTTAGTTGATCTGAAAGCGGACCACGGAGGGGGGGATCACCTGCTCAAGAATTTCTCGTATTTGTCCGGCGTAGACTCGATCAGGTTCCGCACCAGTGTCCGCGCCTCCTGGGTCTGCATTGACTTGAAGTCCTCCGCTTTGTGGCGGCTCAGATATGATTGATGCATTTTGCCGGTGCTTGTTGTATTGTTTCCCGTACTGAAGGAACGCAAGCGCAGGTTTCCAGCCAACTCTGTAAAAAAATTTCACTCTATCTCCAAGGGGGGAAGAAACTTGAGCTCACAGTTCGTACACAATAAACTTTGGCCGATCACTGTAGATCGAGCCTCTCTTATCCAGTAGATCCACGGCAGCTCGATATGAATCGAGGATTATCATAGTTCGTCCGAGAACTTCTAGGTGCATCACCTCGCCTGAAAGCATGCATATGTGAGCCGACATAACCTGGACGGGAAGTTGAACGCACCATATGTTTTGCTCCACTCGTGAAATATCAGAGCGGAGTCCGTCGCGGGCATCCGTAGAAGATGACCAATAAGGGGATCTCCTGGCGGCCCCGGAGGCAAAATAGCGGAGTGTTGCTTCTTGCAGAGAATGACTAAGATGCACAGACCTCCTATAAATGCGACGAAGCAGTGTAGAGCGAGAGACATGAATGTCAGAAAGTGGGAGTTCACTTGGGCGGGGAGTCGATGTCGAACCAAAGATAAGAGGTTGCATGGGATGCAGACAGCTGACTGATTGCTGAACCTTTAGGTTTGGCTACCCAGGGGAACTTGGGCTTAGTTCTCTTTTGCTACATGTACAAACAAAGTTAGTCACACAACATTGGTCATGGCGAAATAAAATCGAAAGAAAATGGGACAAGACCTAGAAATAAATCAAAATGCAAGGGTATGTTTTTTTAACTTCTTACCTGCCTGAATCCTCTTGCGCGACCCGTTTCATTGCCTGGAACCAAAAATATGCTCTGAGTTCAATTTCGGGTGTTAGTCATTTCTGCTTTGTATTCGGGCCAGTATCCGGGCGCGGAGAATATTAATCCCCGGGATCAATCACCACATCCTGATCTTGCCAGTGCACTAGGGCATCAAACCGTCCCGTATTTTTACGGAAATACGGCCCGCAAAAACGGTTACGTCCCCCGTACCGCCGGCGAGTTTAGTTCTTACCCGAACGTTACGGTGACGGTACGGGTTCAGCCCCAAACGGGTCCCCGTAACCGGCTGTTTACGCGTAAAATACGGGTAGGCCAAGTGCGCAGCGAAATTAACTTGCCGAAAGTGCCGGGACAATGCCGGATCGCCTTTATGTCTGGAGACAACAGTTCCGCGCATCTGCAACTGGAAAACCCCTTGCCGACGCGTTTCAACAATGATGTCGCCGGCGGCCCGTCGTGTGAACCAAATTCGCACAGCCCATCAGCCTAAATTAGGGCTGTTTTGTGTCTCTTGCTAGATTTCTGCCGTGTAGATGTTAAAAGTCCCTCACGGCTGCTCCAACTTCCATTCAGGAAAGAGGTGTGTTTCAGCGGAGTTTGGTCACAACTTACCATCACTGTAAAATACGCCGTAACTTACGGTATGTACGGGTCCCGTCCCGTTTGAACTTTCTTTGCCGGCACTAATGTACGGCTTTGGCCGTGGCGTAACAAAAATACAGCCTAATTCATATGCTCATGCATGTATTACGGATGGTTTGATGCCCTACAGCGCACACAAAGAGTCTTCGCTTCGACTTTGCTTCCTCCATGTCCTCCCTGGCTACCTTCCAGAGACCGAGAGTGCCAGCACACTCTGTCCTGACAATGTCATGGCAATCGTGCACCTGGACATCAAGGACCTGGCGAGGTTGGTCTGGATGAAAGCAACACACAGATCAAAAGTAGAGATGAATTGGTTAATTTATAGTTTTTTTGTGAGGAACTTTTCTAACCCCCATGTTTTACGAATATTTTGCTTTCAGAATGTGTAGAATCACACTTTTCTTTTTTGGCCGCAGTTATCTAAAGCGACTTTATCTAAGCACCTTTGGTGCCTATCCACCAATTGTTTTGGATCGTAGAATTTACTCTTCAAATTGAACCTAAAGGTTCAGCACCCGCCTCGAAGAGGCCCAATCCCAAGTCATATTTCACAGGAGCTATTTCGATCCCTTGTCCGCCGTTGTATTCATTTGGTACGTGTACGACAACCCCAACGTAAACCGGCATTCACATAACTCACAAGTTGGGATCACCCACCACAATGTCGGGTGTCGGCGCTCCAAGATCGCGCTGTAATTACGAGGAATAAAGCAGGTAAGGCCGACAAGCGGCAGGGCCCGCTACCGTTAGATTTGATGTTGCTACAAAATTTGAGTGTGGCCCAAAGCTCGCTCGCTTGACGCGGCAGCCGGATTATTTCATATGTCAACGTTAGCGCAAGCATACTTGATAAAATTAACCACCCGCGCCCCCTGAAACCAAATCGGAGGAGCCGCGACAGGCCTCTGGCACAGGGAAATCAATCCGAATCGCCGTCCACAGCGCCAGCGTGGCTAGCGCAATGGCAGACCAGGTGTTGTAGACGTTCATCAGCGCCATGAGGACACTATGCGCCGAGAACCTTTGGTATCACCGGTCGCACTTCTCGCACATGCGTCTAGACCGCTTCAATCGGCTGGTACGTGATGGAACGATGACTGTCTTCGTGCGGGGTGAGGGTGTTCTGTTCCCATCTGTAAGTCTCCTCATTGCTTGTAGAGACATCACTGCACGCCTCGGGGAGCTTGAATAATATTTCGTACTGCTATACATTAAAATTGTTTCGAGCTGTTTTTACCAATTGAAGTGCCGCCGTATAGCCGTATACGGCGCCGTACCGTACCGTATGACCTCCCGGAGGTAGCGTTTACGGTACGGGTACGGTCGGCCAGACAGCCGTATGACTGCCGTCATCGTACGGCCGTATGCCGTATACGGTACGGCGAACAGCCCTAGGCTCCAGTGTTCAAAATGGCCATCGACGAGCTCCGCGCGCGCCTTGTGAAGCTCAACACGGAGATTGAGCTGCACAGGGAGGCGCCGAAGAGCCTGGAGCAAGATAGAAGTCTTGTTCAGCGCCAGATGAACGCTGCTCTCGACCCCCGTGGCTCGTCTGCCGTTCGAAATTTCCTCCGAGATTTTTCGACAATCTCTCGCTCCCTTCCCAGACGTTGGACCTCTTCACGCTCCCATGATGTTCCTAAACATCTGCAATGCTTGGACCGACATTGCGTTGTCAACACCGTCCTTATGGGCCGCAATCCGTATCATTTTCCCGAGTGGTCTCTCGAGCACGCAGAGCTTAAAGACCCTCGTGCCAATTTGGCTTCAACGTGCTCACAATCGACAGTTGTCCATACTGTTCGATTTCCTTCAATTTGTATGGTCACAGGTCACAAGCACAAAAATCTACGAAATATTTCGTAGGTCACAGGGTCACAAGGGCTCAATACGAAAGGTTCTCACCAATTTAACACCAAAAATTCGCTCCGCGCGGCCCTGCGGGGCAGTTTTATACGAAAATTTTCGTAAGTCACACAGGTCGCAAGCCCGCATCCGAAAGGATCATTTCGTATTTGATGTCACACGCCAAAGTGCCGTACGAATTGAACGAAATGGAACAGTATCGCTCAGCGGCACCAATTTCGACTACAATGTTCTCAGCATCATCTGGAGCCGCGCGCAGCAGCTAAAACACCTTGAAATATCTGATGTGAACTCGGACGAAGACTACATCTCACTGTGGAAAGGCACCATTCCCGGGCCATTGCCGTCGCTCCAAACGCTGTCGATGGGCAATGTGCTTGGTGGTGGATTCTCCCCTCGTCATATCCTCGATCTGTTGCGCCTGGCTCCCAACCTCATCGAGTGCAGCCTGGAAACCAATGTTGTCATCGCCGTTGACGAAATACTGGTGCTTCCGAAGCTCCATCGGCTTATGTTTGGAGAATGCGGGACGGGTCCTCGCTTCGACTGCAGATTCCTCGAGCATCTTTCACTCCCCGGACTCGAAACGCTCTTCGCCGATGCGATACTCGACAGCCTGCTCTCATTCCTCCAGCGGTCGTCACCACCCCTCCGGGAGCTAGTCTTGGGGAATGAGTCCAACATGCCTCTACTGGCTGAATGTCTTCACCCGTACCCGACTTGAGACGGTTCGAAATGTGGGATTGTCTATGCTGTCTCGTGGAAGAATTTTTTTGCGGCATTGGTCCCGTCTCCATCCCTGCTCCCACAGCTCAGAACTCTGGGCTTCCACCTCAATGAGATGGAGGATGACATTCCCATTTCTCTCTGGACGGTGGTACTCCGTGGGCTCACGGCTCGATGCACCCACCTCCAAGTATTCCACCTTGAGGTACCTATTGGGCTCGCTTCCTTAATGATTCCCGCAGAAATCTCCGCCGCGTTAGGGGAACTGGCAGCCGATGGGATGAAGATCTGCATCAGCGAAAGCGAAGGGCTGACACCCTAGCTCGGCGGTTTTACAGTTCATGTCCTTCTCGGAGCCTGTCTTGTCTTGTACCATTTTTTTAGTGTTCTCGTTCTCAGAAGAATTCATTTGGTTGATTAGGGGAGAGATTCATGATCAATGACTTGACGAAAGAAATGACGGTTCGACCCCATTGAGTAAAGCATTCAGTTGCGAATGGAAGCCATCTTCTGGAGGGAAGGTTGCAAACTGCCGAGGGCCACATTTCCAGGATATCTGAGCTGAACGTCGAGTCTGAATGAATTGAAGATTATGTGTTACTACATCGTCCTTGGGCAAATTCGACATTTCAAGCTGGTATAATCAACCATTTCCTTTGATCAAATGTTCATAATTGTTGCCCGTGTCATAGAGTCGTAAGCCCGCCGACTAGGTCGCGTCTTTGCTCGGAGAGTCTATAAGGCTACGCTCCTCCGTACCAATATAGACTTCTACGCTATCAGCTACCAGTTCCCTGAACGCAGCAAGGACGTCGCTCGAAGGCGATTTAACGAGAATATGGAGTTGGATACGGCGGGATGAAACCATGCGAAGGAGCATCCACCACGCGGAGGAATCAAACGTAGCAGATGCTCTGCCACTCACATGGATGGTCAGACTGCAGAGATTGGGAAGTAGGGAAGGGGGGTTGGCCAAAGCGGCGAATAAATCGGCGGCAAGATAGGAGTTTGGGCACCATAATGTGAGTCGCAAAATAGTCGGAATGAGATCGAGGTATTCGCGCAGTGGAATGTCCGTGGAGGCAGATATATCGAGGGACAGTTCTTGGAGTGGTTGCAATGATCGTTTAAGGTGGGCAATCAGACCGTCATGAAGGCGACGTACAGTGCTTCCAGCGCGTGAAGTGTAAGACATTGAGAATGATCCCGTCGCTATGAGAATTTCCACCGACGCAAACTCGGAAGGACTAGCTTGTCAGTGGCATCGGGCCGCGAGTCAGGCTCGACCACCACGCGGTCGAAGAAGAATTCGACAATGTTGGGCGACAGACTCGGCAGTTGGAGGGTTTGATGACCTAGGAAGAGTCGCCCATCAACCTCATGACCGTCTTATGGACAACAATTTCCGCCGAGATTTCGTTGATGCCAGCGCGGAGAATGAGCTCTTCAGCATTCTGGATTTTTTGTCGAGTGCAACCCTGTCAGACACAGTTGTTTTGAATTCACCGAGCAGGCGGAGGATTGCGTCCTCGGCACAGTAAACGAGAGCTCCTAGATCACAAGTTGCACTCAGGCTGGGGTTAGTGTGGCGAGAAATAGGCTTGTGAAATTTACATCTGCAAATTAACCCTGTAAATTAGCCGCTACTTTACCCAAAGATTTCCAGAGGCCAAAGACGGCGGTAAAATAGGGGCTATTTGACCGTACTTAACCCACATTTTTGGATTGAATCCAAGCTTTTCAGCACAATCCACCTGCCATTTTCTCTCATTTTTTCGACTTCAGACTGTAATCAAGCTGGAGTTCTCACCGGAATCACCGGATCGTGGCCGAGCCGAGCCTTTTCGGTGAGTGCCCCCAAATTTTGCGAGATTTCAGCTATTTTGGAGAAACATAGGGCTTAAGATGTATCTTGGGGCGATTTAGCCCTTGAAAATGGCCGAAAGTTTGGTCCTGGGCGGCTCCAGGTGCCTCCAAGAGCTTTGGTAAATTACGGGTAATTTACCTCGGTAAAATAGGTCAAATAGACCCTTGCCACGAGCCCTGTGTAATTTACCTCGGTCAACCAGACCCCGGAGCTATTTCCCGCCACACTAGCTGGGGTTAGAGAGACGCCGAAGTTCTGATGAATTCGGCCGATCAATCCGATTTGTGCATCATGGCACGTTCTGCGCTTATCCCCCACACAACGGCGCCAAAATTGAATCGCTCGATCACAAGCAAGGTTGATTTTGTATTTGGGAAAAGACGGGGCCAATCCATGGCCTATTTTTTTCGATAAAAATCTATAGCCATATCCTCAAGAGGCTTCGAAGTCTTTGACTGGTCAGACAAGATCATCCAAATCGGTGTTGCCTGCTCTCAGCGCTACCCTTGGCGCACGGGCTTCCTGACACATGGCAATCGTCTGTTATCCCTACCAAAATTTCCCTCGAGTGGAAGGTGTATCGGTCAATATACACCTCCAGAAATTTATTTCCTTCCGAGTCGTGGGCTAGGACCTGCTGGGACCGACACTTGACCGACACGTCTACTCGAATATTCCGGCTCTTGTATTGGGACAGGCACAGCAGAGAAGATGTTGCGGTTTGGCGTCGCCGCTTGGTCGTTAGGGATCAAGAATCGCTGAGCTTGCTACGGTCTCCAGCTTCTTGTCCGAGGTCCATGTCCGAGCCGAGAAATCTTGCACTTGCGCACACTTACACATACCTTCTCGCTGATCATTCCTTCAATCAAACACGCGGCATTGCAATCGACTCGAGAAGCTGAGTGGATGACGATGGCGATCTCCTCCGAGTTGGTACTGGAAGTGGAACCGACAGAAGTGGGAGATTGGCACGATGCAGAAACTCGCAATCTCGCCGCCGAATCTTTGAATGGTCCTTCCAGGCATCCAGTCCCGCCATATCTTCTTGAGCTCAGGCTGCACTTCTGTGTGAAATGTCAGTCAGTCGCTCCTTATTCTCGGACTTGAGGTATAATACTCATCCGTCTTCAGGGAATATTACCGAGCTATCGGACGTGTGCTCTCTCCAGTTGCTCAAGGAGTTGAAGTTGACCCTCGGTGGCATTGTCCGACCGATTTGGACTTCAAACAAATTGTCTCAGCCGATCATGTGCCACTGCCAGCCGGATTCACTCTTGACCACAACCACATCTGTCTGTCGACTCTAAATTTCGTTCCTCCTTCCTTTGCTTTGTGGAGGTCTGAGAACAGAGTGGTGAGTTCCATATCCCACCCAATTCCGCCTCCTCTGATGGTGGGTCGTTCCTCGCAGAAATATTCTAGAAACATTCAAATGCCACCCGTTCATAATCATGACGCAGATGTAGTCCGCACCCGCATCGCGCAGCTCGAAGCCGAAATCGTTCTCCAGCTGAGGAAGCTCAACGACGAGAGAACACTCGGCCTACGCCAGCTCAACGCCATTCTCGATCCCCGTTGCTCGTCTCCCCATCGAGCTTTCCTCCGAGATCTTCCTCCTCCTCTGTTTGACTGATGGCGGACGGCGCGTACCTTTCCGACTCCCTTCCCCAGCCCGGGGAGCGTCGCTTTCCCCATGCGACTCCTCCACGTCTGCACCGCCTGGACCCGCATCGCACTCGCTACGACGTCCCTATGGGCCGCAGTCCACATCATTTCTGGGGCAACCCGCCGGGCCTGAGACGCCCTCATGCCACTGTGGTTTCCACCGCGCGTGCACCCGCCCGCTCTCCATCTCACTCAGCGGCGAACACTTCGACTGCAGCGTCCTCCAACACCGTCTGGCGCCAAGTGTCGCGGATCGCGCACCTCGAGCTGCGCGACGAGAAGCGCATGGGGTCCCGAAGTATCCACCCGATATTCCTCTGGGAACCGGGCACCGCGAGCCTGAGGCTCCTTGGGTCGCTCGAGACGCTGGCGATTTGGGGTACGGACACCGACATCGCGACGCAGCGCCGCCCCTGCCGGTTCGTCGGGGAACAGCTCCGCGAGCTGCTGCGCCTCGCGCCGAACCTCGTCGAGTGCGTGGTTCCGCGACGTGGAGGTCAGGTTCGGGCCGTGGGTCGAAAAGGTGATCGTCCCTCCCAAAGCTCCGCCGGCTGGTGTTTGAGGACACGGTACGTGGTTATCCGCGCTTCAGCCGCCACGTACTCGACCACCTTACGCTCCCTGCGCTCGAAACCCTCGTCGCGAACGCGAAGGGCGACCAGCTGCTTTACTTGCTGACGCGTTCGGCGCCCGCCCCTCCGCGAGCTCGTTGTCACAACCCAATCGACCTCCCACTCTTCGTCCGCTGCCTTCGGCTCATTCCCGGCCTGTCCCGGCTCGAGCTATGGGGCGTTCGATCCCCTATCGCGGAAGACCTGTTGAAGTTCTGGCCCACTCCGGTGCCCCCTCTTCTCCACAGCTTCAGCACGCTGGTCATCCACCTAAGCGCGAAGGACGACCTGTCCCGAGACGCACACGTCCTTTTGGCCGGCGGCCCTCCGTGCACTCTCCTTCCTCCGCACCTCCTTGCGCGTCTTCGAAGTGAAGCTTCGAAAAGCGCTTCATCCCGAGGGGTGGCCTGCGCCCGAGCTGGTGGATGGGTTCAGGGAGCTGGTGAAGGGGGAGATGCAGGTCGCGTCAGCCATCGAGATTGTTGTGAGAAGTGCACATACCCGCTGTTCGAGTGAAGCCTGCGAGTAGTGGTCAAGTAGGGGTGGGCCAATTCCACATCTGCGTTATCTACTCTATTGTACATGATTCTTGGACTCCGTCTTGTAATATCTATCGTATCATGTTATGAACTCCTGCAAACTCATCGTGTTCCACCTTGAGTTTGTTGGCCAAGCAGGTTGGACATTCCGGTTCAATTGGGAAGACACCAAGGAGGCCATATTAAACCGACCGACAAACCATTGGCGCGAAGTTAACAACTGACCCGGGTTTTCTCACCCGATCTGATTTCTTCTGAGTCATACCATATACTTAAGAGACAGGAAGAGCTGCAAAGAAAAATGACGGTATTATAGCCCAATAGGACAAGAAAGAACCCAAATGGGGAAAGGAGGCACGTCGCCTAAATCGACGTAAATCGCAAGTAAGACCGTGTTTGACGCGATAGACACCTCGGGGCGCCTCTTTTAAACCGGTTTATTTCCCTGGGAGCTCTCTACAACGGTGTAAGTATAGACCATTTTCCATAGTTTGCAGCTGTTTCACGAGTTTCTTTAACTCCAACCGCATCCGACATCTCTGTGTCCCCCCGCGAGTACCAACTACGGTTTATCTACGAGTAACCAGTCTCTGCGTAGGAAGAAACTGAGAGAGCAGTAGCACAGCCTTGCGCAAACACCGTGTGATCCAAACAGCGTCTGATCCAAACACACCACGATGCTGCTCTGCCCGACATGCGCGAACCTGCTGGTCGTGTCGTCCGAAACGGGAATACAACAGTGGGCCTGCAACTCGTGCCCGTATGAGTTTCCTATCACAAAGCAGGTCCGGCGCGCCCTCTCCCATCATCCTAACCCTCATCGCGCGATAGATGACCTCGCGCACGAAGCTCGTGCGCAAAGCCGTCGACGACGTCCTCGGCGGGGAGGAGACGTGGAAACACGCCGACTCGACGCAGGGTGCGTCCCGTCTCCCTTCTTTTCTCGCAGGCACACATCGATATCGTGCGTTAGCATCGTGCGACAAGTGCAACAACGACAAGGCGTACTTCTACCAGCTCCAGATCCGCTCGGTGGACGAGCCCATGACGACGTGTGCGTGTCCTTTTCTCTCTCTGTCCGCCCGCAAACAAACAAACTAACCGTCCTTCTAGTCTACCGGTTCGTCCTTTCTTTCTCTCCTTTCTTTTTTGCGGCTGCTTGCCGATGCCATTTCCTGCAGATGTACATCCTGCGCCCATCAATGGCGAGAAAATTAACGCTCAGTTGCGCATCCACCTTTGGTTGTTTTTTTTGTACGATACCGGGACCGGTCCCGGCACAGGGGCAGCCAGGCTTCAATCTAGAATCTTGTATCCAATAATCAATCAATCGCCATGGTGTGGCGCGCGTTCTTTCGTCCGGCGTCCCAGCGCCGAGATCACAGCTGGCCGCAGGCGACGCGACCGCGACTTCGACCGCCTCACGTCTTCCGTTTCAGGCTTCCGCACTCATGCCACCATCAAAACAAAAGAAGTGAAGGAGAAAAGATCAAGACTAATCGCGCTGCACGGCACGCATATTTCCTGATGAGGCGCCAATGAGAACACACCGACTACAGTACATACCCACCCCTCACTCCACGGTCGCTTTTTCGGAACGTGTGGTATATATGTGGTTCTCTCTCGGCGGCGATGTCACGGTGCATGTCGCCGCGCCAGGGCCACGCTACGGGCAAGAGGGTGGTGTACTGTACCCTGGAGCTGTGGGGCGTGGTGGTCCTGCCCGCCGGCTCCGGAGGCTCGGACCTTCCAGGGCCACCAACTCGGCGCGCTGGTCCATCCGCCTCCGCCTCATCCCGCACTGTCCGAGACGGGCGCCCGCCGCACCTTCAAATCGAACTCGAGCTCGAGCTCGCGGTTGCGGATGCACTTCGCCCTGCGCCTGAGGCGGGTTGGTGCCCACGTATGGGTTCAAGGCGGGGATGCAGGTGCCAGAGATCGTTTTGGCGTGCCAGGGCTCGACTCCCCGTAGACTTATCCCCCGCTGAAGTCAGAGTGGTGGATCTTCTAAGTCAACCCCTGCCCACAACTTTTGCCGATTTGGAAGTTCCATGAGGTATATATTTTCGGAGGTCAGTTGCTGAGTGGACAAAACCTCTTTAGTTTGAGGCGTGGCTGGCCTTCCGACAACTAGCTAAGATCCGAAAGGCGATCGAGGTGCTCGGCAGGGTTTGGTCCTCCACCCAAGACCCATGACCGCATTTTTCTTCTTTTTATTTTCAGAGTCGCAGAGAGCGCTGCAGCCAATTCGAGTCGGGCCAGAGTGAAATAAACCTTGCAGATCTCGCGAGCAACAGGTGTTTGATCCACAATCGCAAACGTCCTGGCCTTCAAAGTTGCTGAGTCCTTGTTTCCGCCCATCATCACGGAATCCGCCGTCCCTGCGCGCCTCGACCGGCTTCTCCGTGACGGGCCCAGTTGTAGATGCAAACAAGATGCCATGACTAATTCGAACACCTTTTGCATCCGCACTACGTAGCTGATTGACGCACTCACTCTAGTAGCCTGTCGCACATCGTCAAGCAAAAATTGACGAGATTCGATTCAATCTTTGCTCGAGAACTGGAGCAGCACCGTCTCAGAGTGCCCCTGTCGGTCCTGATCACTTGGGGCACTGTCTCCAGCAATCTGCGTGCTTGCTAGGGTTGGCAGCGCGCACTTGAGCGGACTCAAACATGCATTAAAACATCGCGCCGTCTAGCGGATTTACTTGCGGTCATTTTGACCGCCTTGTATAGACCATTCCCTGACCAAATATTCCGATGCTTGGTGTTGACCAATGATGTTCTTTCTCTCGCAGTGAAAACCTCATACCAATCATTCTCAGACATGCAGGGATCTAGACGGGCGTTATAGTGGCAAGAAGACGGTGTACTTCCGCTGCCGACCGGTAGACCGAGGCCCTAAAACAAAGCGTAGAGCTGTCACGGAGGAATGTCTGCGTTGGTTTGATTCCTCACACGCATATTCACGTCAAGTTCTCGGCGCTCTTCCTCTCGCATTCGAAATAACCGAGGGTGGCGAGGTATGGGTTCATCATCCTCCCTCACTTTCTAACGAACCAACTGGACACCTCTCTAGATTTCTTTCTGTCCCGCCGCGATGTCCATTTATAATCACGTTGCCGCTCGCTAGCCCCTCCAGAACGCAACAACGACCTTCTGGCAAAATAATCTGAAGACAACCAGAGGCTTCAGATATGAGAGAAAGGGCCCCTCAAATTTTATGTTAGACACTATGAAGAGTTCTGGGCCACAACTTCGTACGGGCTCGGTGATCTAGCCCTGGGCCGGGCACCTATCCCCGCTCATCCTATCACTTTGGCGAAAGTTGTAATTTTTTTTGCAGCATGAATCGACGCGTCCCCAGGTACGTTCCTTCCTTCTTTGCGCATTTGACTGTTTATTTATACTCGTGCTCTCAAAAAGTGTTGGCGTATGGGTTTTTCTGGCATTTCTCAGTGATGAGAACATATTTTTGGACAATTCCGAATGTCAGATGGTTCAGTGGATAAGGCACATATTTTAGAGACATTGATGGCATCAAAATATTACGATGTGTCAATGAACTAGAGGAAACACTGAAAACCCAATTTTTCAAGTCATTCAGATATTTTTTTTAGAAAATGTAAATCACCCATATTATAGCCTGAGATGTGAAATTGCATCTGCCACTTTGAATTATGCAAAAATATACAGAGGATCAGGTGCTATGGCAGCCACAAAGTGGCAAAAATCGCAGAAAATTGCCAAAATCAGCTAAAATTCCCACTTTTCAGCTGCCATAGCACCTGATCCCCTGTATATTTTTGCATGATTCAAAGTGGCAGATGCAATGTCACATCTCAGGCTATAATATGGGTGATTTACATTTTTCTGAAAAAAATATCTGAATGACTTGAAAAATTGGGTTTTCAGTGTTTCCTCTAGTTCATTGACACGTCGTAATATTTCGATGCCATCAATGTCTCTAAAATATGTGCCTTTATCCACTGAACCATCTGACATTCGGAATTGTCCAAAATTATGCTCTCATCACTGAGAAATGCCAGAAAACCCTACGCCAACACTTTTTGAGAGCACGAGTATACGACGAAACAGATGCGCAAGCACAAGGTCGCCGACATCGACGACAGTGTTCCCGAATCATCCTCTGTCGGGGACTCGGGCATCAAACAGGCCATCTCCGCGCTCGAAAGCTACCGTCTACACAACCAGCGTCGGTACAAGGAGGATCCGGAGGCATTGGTTAACCTCCACTCTGACCCCTCGCGTCAATGCCTTCGAGTCCGCGGCAGCGCATAGGGAGCCGGAACGAGCGAAGATGTCTCATTCCCTCAAGACTAAAGGCTCCTCTGCAGGCGAGTGCTCGTGTGAAATGCTTCTCACCCCCAACGTCTGTAGCGTTCCGGGGCGATAGCTCGCGTGCGCTGCTCTGGTAAGATCAGTTCCTGCTCGATGTTCCCGTGTTGGCGAAGGGTTTGGATGCAAAGATCCCCGTAAGTGGCTGTCCGATTTATTGTCAAATCACTGAAGCTTTGTTGCAGGATCACGGATAAGTATCCCGTTTACGGGTCGACCCGTCCGTTCCTGTTCCATCGAAAAACCCGTCCGTTCCCGTCCGTCGACCCGTCGGCGACGGGCACCCGGGGGTTGGTAATGATCAGTGGCGCACACGTCTTGCACGAAACCACCCCTGCGAATTTCCTGCTCTGGGGAAGGCGGGGAATTCACATCGGTGAGTCGCACAGGTTCTCATCTGCCTTCCCTAATCGTTGGTTGTTCCCACAACTGCAGTGTTCAAAATGACCATCGACGAGCTCCGTGCGCGCCTTGTGAAGCTCAACACGGAGATTGAGCTGCACAGGGAGGCGCTGAAGAGTCTAGAGCAAGATAGAAGTCTTGTTCAGCGCCAGATGAACGCTGCTCTCGACCCCGTGGCTCGTCTGCCGCTCGAAATTTCCTCTGAGATTTTTCGACAATCTCTCGCTCCCTTCCCAGACGTTGGACCTCTTCACGCTCCCATGCTGCTCCTAAACATCTGCAATACTTGGACCGACATTGCGTTATCGACGCCGTCCCTATGGGCTGCAATCCATATCATTTTCCCGACCGGTCTCTCGAGCACGCAGGGCTTAAAGACCCTTGTGCCAATTTGGCTTCGACGCGCCCACAATCGACCCCTGTCCATATCGCTCAGCGGCGACAATTTCGACTACGATGTTCTCAGCATCATCTGGAGCCACGCGCAGCAGCTAAAACACCTTGAAATATCCGATGTGGAGTCGGACGACGACGACATCCCACTGTGGAAAGGCACAATTCCCGGGCCATTGCCGTCGCTCGAAACCCTGACGATCCATGGTGTATATGGTGCTCGATTGTCCCCCTCATCATATCTTTAATCTGTTGCGCCTGGCTCCCAACCTCATCGAGTGCAGCCTAGAAACCAATGTTGACATCGCCGTTGACGAAATACTGGTGCTTCCGAAGCTCCACCGGCTTATGTTTGGAGAATGCGGAACGTCTCCTCTCTTCGACTACGGATTCCTCGAGCATCTTTCACTCCCGGACTCGAAACGCTCTTCGCCGATCCGATGCTCGAGAGCCTGCTCCCATTCCTCCAGCGGTCGTCACCACCTCTCCAGGAGCTATTCTTAGGAAATGAGTCCGACATTGCCCCTACTGGCTGAATGCCTTCATCTCGTACCCGACTTGAGACGGTTCGAAATGTGGGGATCCCATGCGGTCTCGTGGAAGAATTTTTTGCGGCATTGGTTCAGTCTCCATCCCTGCTCCCACAGCTCAGAACTCTGGTCTTCCACATCAATAAAAATCAAACGGTGGATGTCATTCCCATTTCTTTCTGGACAGTAGCACTCCGTGCGCTCACGGCTCGACGCACCCACCTCCAAGTATTCCACCTTGAGGCACCTATTGGGCTCGCTTCCTCAATGATTCCCGCAGCGGAAATCTCCGCCGCATTAGGGAATTGGCAACCGATGGGATGAAGATCTGCATCAGCGACAGCTATGGGGAGTGGGAGCGTACGTATGGCTGATACCCTAGCTCGACGGCTTTACAGTTGATGTACTTCTCGGAGCCTGTCTTGTCTAGTACCATTTTTGTAGTGTTCTCGTTCTCAGAGGAATTCATTTGGTTGATTAGGGGAGAGATTCATGATCAATGACTTGGCGAAAGAAATGTCGGTTCGACCCCATTGAGTAAAGCATTCAGTTGCGGATGGAAGCCATCTTCTGGAGGGAAGGTTGCAAACTGCCGGGGGGCACATTTCCAGGATATCTGAGCTGAACGTCAAGTCTGAATGAATTGAAGATTATGCATTGCTACTACATCTTGGTTGCTACCAGAGTTGACCCTCGGTGGCATTGTCCGACCGATTTGGACTTCAACCAAATTGTCTCAGCCGATCATGTGCCACTCACTGCCAGCCGGATTCACTCGACCACAACCACATCTGTCTGTCGACTCTAAGTTTCGTTCCTCCCTCTTTTGCTTTGTGGAGGTCTGAGAACAGAGTGGTGAGTTCCATATCCCACCCAATTCTGCCTCCTCTGATGGTCGGTCGTTCCTTGCAGAAATATTCCAGAAACATCCAAATGCCACCCGTTCATAACCATGACGCAGATGAGGTCTGGGCCTACATTGCGCAAATGAAAGCCGAAAACGTTTTCCGGCTGAAGAAGCTCAACTACGACAGAACACTCCGCCTACGCCAGCTCGACGCCATTCTCGATCCCGTTGCTCGTCTCCCCATCGAGCTTTCCTCCGAGATCTTCCTCCTCCTCTGTTTGACTGATGGCGACGGCGCGTACCTTTCCGACTCCCTCCCCCAGCCCGGGGAACGTCGCTTTCCCATGCGACTCCTCCACGTCTGCAGTGCCTGGACCCGCATTGCGCTCGCTACGACATCCTTATGGGCCGCAGTCCACATCAATTTCGGGGGCAACCCGCCGCGCGGCCCGGGCCTGAGGCACCTCATGCCACTGTGGTTTCACCGCGCGCGTACCCGCTCGCTCTCTATCTCACTCAGCGGCGAGCACTTCGACTGCAGCGTTCTCAACACCGTCTGGCGCCAAGTGCCGCGGATCGCGCACCTCGAGCTGCGCGACGAGAAGCGCACTGGCCCCGGTAGTATCCACCCCGTCCTCCTCTGGGAACCGGGCACTGCGAGCCCGAGGCCCCTCGCGGCGCTTGAGACGCTGGCGATTTGGGGTACGGACAACCGACCCCAGGACGCAGCACCGCCCCTGCCGGTTCGTCGGGGAACAGCTCCACGAGCTGCTGCGCCTCGCGCCGAACCTCGTCGAGTGCGTGTTCCACGACGTGGAGGTCAGGTTCGGGCCGTGGGTCGAAAAAGTGGTCGTCCTCCCGAAGCTCCGCCACCTGGTGTTTGAGGGTACGGTACGTGGTTATCCGCGCTACAGCCGCCATGTCCTCGACCACCTTACGCTCCCTGCGCTCGAGACCCTCGTCGGGAATGCGGAGGGCGACGAGCTGCTGTGCTTGTTGACGCGTTCGGCCCCGCCCCTCCGCGACCTCGTTGCCACAAAGCCACGCGACCTCCCACTCTTCGTCCGCTGCCTTCGGCTCATTCCCGGCCTGTCCCGGCTCGAGCTATGGGGCATTCGATCCCCTATCGCGGAAGACCTGTTTGAAGTTCTGGCCCACTCGGGCACCCCGCTTCTCCCACAGCTCAGCATGCTGATCATCCGCCTCAGCGCAGAGTACGACCTGTCCGAGACGCACACGTCCTTCTGGCCGGCGGCCCTGCGTGCACTCTCCTCCCGCCGCACCACCTTGCGCATCTTCGAAGTGAGGCTTCGAAACAGGCTTCGTCCCGAGTGGAGGCCTGCACCCGAGCTGGTGGATGGGTTCAGGGAGCTGATGAAGGGAGAGATGCAGGTCCGCATCGTCCAGCGAGATTGTTGTAAGAAATGTGATAAGATGACGTACCCGCTGTTCGAATGAAGCCTTCGAGTAATTGTCGAGTGGGCTAATTCCACATCTGCGTTATCTACTGTATCTACTGTACATGATTCTTGGACTCCGTCTTATGATATCTAGCTTGCCATGTTATGAAAGCCCTTTCAAATTCAATGTGTTCTGCCCTGAGTTTGTTGGCCAACCAGGTTGGACATTTCGGTTCAATTAGGAAGGCACCAAGGAGACCATATTAAACAGACCGACAAACCATTGGCGCGAAGTTCACAACTGACCCGGGTTTTCTCACCCGATTTGATTTCTTCTGAGTCATACCATATACTCAAGAGACAGGAAGAACTGCAAATAAAATGACGGTATTTATAGCCCAATAGGACAAGAAAGAACCCCAATGGGGAAAGGAGGCACGTCGCCTAATTATAAATCGGCGTAAATCGCAAGTAAGACCGTGTTTGACGCGATAGACACCTCAAAACACCTCTTTTAAACCGGTTTCTTTCCCTGTCAGCTCTCTCCAACGGTGTAAGTATAGACCATTTTTCATACTATCGGCCACAATCAAGGCCACCTTCTGAGATTAAGTTGGCAGATAGATGAGCGAATATCCAAAAACGTCCTTCGTTCGATATTCATGCAAGTTACGGTAGACTCACCAACTCAATCGCTTATATCACCGAAACTTCCTCCGACTTGATGCTTGTGCGGCGCACAAGCAGTCCGAATGTTCCCTCCTAGTCGTTATCTGGGAATAGGGTCAGCCAGAAATCCGGTGGGTATAAGGAGCCATCTCCTTTGATTCCGGTAAGCTCAGGTTCCGTCTCGTCATCATTTTCCGCGTCTTCTATAAGGCCGCGTCTCTAACAAAAGTCTCATGCGCGCCTCGAATCGGAGAACTTGTTCATCCTCTCCATCTCGAGACGCAGGCGATCCCAGGGCGTGTGCCAAGCTGAATTCATCGGTATGCAGGGTGGCCTCGCTCACGTCCCACTCTGATACCAGATTGAGCTGGATTTCGAATTAATTGACACACGACGAACCTCCTATGAAATAACTCCGAATAAATCACGCCGTGACTCTGACAAGCCGGCTGCTTGCAATAAGCCGGCTTCTTGCTGCACAGCTTATCGTTACTGAACGGAGCCTAATATTTTCCATCCTCCGACTGTTTATCTGTGTTCCAACCCTGCCCCAAAGTGGCCGCATCCGGCCGAGTTTCGTCGGGACCTGTTCAAAGATTAGCACGACCATTGAGAAATGAGCTCTGGTGCCGGCCGATATCCTGCGTCCAGCCGAGCACAGCGTCCCACACACGTCATCTTCTTCTCTTGTCACCTCCTTCCTCCTCGCTCGTCGAGCTCGACACGCACAACACCGTCTTTACCGCAGTTTCCGTCTCTCTTGTTTCTTTCTAGCCCACCCACCCACCCATTCCCCTATTTATTTATTTATCTCGAAAACCGTATCGTAGTACACATCCGCCGTTCTTTCAGAGTGCCTATACGCAGTTGATATATATTAGTGCGCTTCACACGTCGGAACGAGGCAAATTCCATCGAGCAAGAATCTACCCGCTCGCCCAGCGGCTCGTCTCTTGCTCCGTGGAGCTAACTTGGGTTCTACCCAACCTCTCAGCCCGTTTCCGACGAGTCGCTACCGCGAAGATGAGGCTGGAGGAAGACCGAAAGATAAATCGCCGGTCCGTGACCTGGCCAGGGCTCCCGCGACGAGGGAGAATATGGTCCAGATAGCCGAGAGCATCGCAAATGTCGAAACAAACGCACTGGTGATGGCTGAGCCCCGTGCCTTTAGAGGTGGGACGGGTCGAAGGTACTCCTTAACAGGAGCACAGTCGTTGTTTTTAAAGAATTCGACCTGTTTCTGCATGAGATGCATCGATGCACGGGTACCGTTTGCGGCCGTGTATCCACCGTCGTAATCATTGTGAGGCGTATCCAGCAGTCCTTGAACATTTTCAATAGCGTGATTATACATTTCCGGGGAGTTGTAGATCTGAGTTTCAGTGATTACTTATTCCAAGATCCAGACGAACGAGATGGTAGGCCCTCTGGAACAGATTTTACCACACATCTTCGAGACGAGAGATCGGGGATGGGAGGGCCGAAATTTGATCCAACTGAAGATAATGCGTCTTCTAGAATGAAACGAGGGGGAGTAGCTTCGAGGAGCTGTTGCGTTTCAAGCTGGGCCCCTGCCAGAGCAGCATCACAGTCGCAGCACGGTCGGACGGTGAGACTGATATTGGCTGCCAAAATCGTGGTTTCGCGATCGAACGACCAGATAATGGGCCCAGGCCTAATTACCATCGTAAGTAGAAGCAAAACGTAAATGACAGTGACGGTGTTACCATGCCACAAGTACATTGCTCTGGACGGTAAACCCATTAGCTTCTGAAACTCGTGGTATTCTTCAGTCTCACAAAATCAGTGTTCAAGTAGGTCGGTAGATCCCCAAGATTTTCTGGAACAAAAATGAAAATAGGCGAAGTAACGAAGTGATGAAGATGGCTACTACCCTAACATACATGATATACTAGATGGTACATTGAACATCGGTGACATTCATGGTAGGGAAAGGTCGTGTAGCATATCAGGGGGATAATAGAACATGTTTACACTACACTCATCAGTTCATGAAGCCCAGGGCAGTGGTAGAACAGACTCACTGCGATCTCGGTACCACTTCGGAGCTTCCGATATACCGAGGGCTGAAGCTGGGCGATGCGCAATGGGCTGGGGGGTTTGGCCGGCAGGCCTCTCCTTGAGTTGGTGCTGGCGATGACGATGATCAGTGCGTCCTCGCCTTGACTGACAACAACATCCACGTCATAGTCCTGGAAGGCGAATCCGCTTTCCTTCATAAGGAACATCAGAGCGCCCTCGAATGACGGAGCCAGCTCTTTGTGTCCATCCCATGCCCGATAATTGTGGTCCCGTGCGTACTGCATAACCGTTTCTTCATTGGGAATGTACCCATAAAGCTTGGGCCCAATCCTCTTGTGTCTGCAAGTAGTGAGCGGCGAGGCTGATGCTGAATCTAGCGTACTCACTTGGCGGCTTTGACATCCATCGAGGGAGTGAAACTAAAGAAAACGTTGTACGCACGTGACCGTCACTGTAGCCCAGATGCGAACTATTGCCGCTTTACTCGCTGTGATTCCGACGTGTGCTGCCCTTGACTGTGTGGATCTGAATCGCATGGCAAGCTCCACATGAGAGAAACTTCTTCCAGTGGAAGCCTATGCCTGCAGAACCCAGTCAGTTACCCCTATGGCTGCCGCCCGTTGGCCACGGTTCCACGGCACCCGTGGCACGGGTGCCGTGCCCGTTCCGTCGGCCATTTTCTCTCGCTGACAACGGCACGTCCACGGCACGGGTTCCCCATTCAACGGCCCGTAGAAAGACGGCCGTCACGGCCGTGGCACGGGTTACTTTTTTTCTCCATCAGGAGCCACAAATTCCTCAAGGAAATGGTCTGAACATCAATCGGTGTCCTCGGCATTCATGATTCTTCAATTTTGGCTACGTCCTGCCTACAGAAATGGCAAATCGCAGATACTCTCGACAATTTCCGAGTGAGATGGTCGAGTTGGAGATTGGTTCAAACTTCGATTTTACTGTCAGCCACCGTGAATTCCTCTTGTACTAACTAGTTTATAAGTATCCATAGCACCTGGAACCTCTACCGACCCATTCTTGAGTTATTACACAAGGTATCTCTGTCTTGCAAAGCTGGGGATAAAGGAAAACTCGCTTAGAACCTCAAATACGAGCTCTAATTACACTTTCTATACCTTTCGTAGGGGAGTCGCGGATCATATTCATGTTAAAAACTACCAAGGAATTTCCGTATACAGCCGTGTACCCGTTACGGCCGTGCCGTGAACCGTCCCGTCCCGTTGGAGGACTGGAAGTCTCTCCAACGGCCGTGTAGAGCACGGGCCGTGCCGTGGTCGTGCCCGTCATGGGCACGAGCGGCAGCCCTAAACTTAGTCTCTCGTAGACAGACGCTACAAACAATCAAACCTCGTACCTCGGTAGTTTGTAGCCCTAAACTTACCCCGGGTCCCCAGCGTTCTTTTTTCCTGATGACCACTGAGTTACGTTGGACTGAGTTACGTTGGTTGGCAGAAAACTAGCAGCATACAACCACGACATGATCAGCACTTCGTGGGGAAGTTGATCGGTATCAAGGTGCAGGAATTGCAGCGTTGTCCTCCGAATCGGTGACGCGGAGTCTCTGCAACTCCGGAAAATGGTCAGGGTTGCACCATGCCTATACAACGGTATGCAAGAAGTCCCGGATACGAGAATCGGGCTATCCAGATTGATCACCGTGTTGGCTGTGGAGACGGCGTTTGGTCGTCATATATGGAGGCAAGCTGAGGAGCCAGAGCCTGCAGACATATCCCCGCGGACTTGTTCGTCTGCACATAAAATCAGGAGAATTTTTCCGGCACTCAAGCAAATTTGACTGCGCATCCCTGATGATCCCCAGTTCAGCGCGCTTCGGCTGCTTCTGAAACGAAGAAAGGACTTCGATCAGTGGGGAGAAGGGCCCTATCGAGTAAAACCCACCATACGAACGTGAACAGTTGACCGGGACTATTGTCGTGTAGCCGTGTATATACAGCGTGGTTTTGTGGGCAGGTGCTAGAAGTGAATTGATGGGAGGTGCTGGTGTGGCGGTAGTGCAGAGGGATTGACAAGTTTCCAGATTTCACGAATTCCGCAGGCACGAATGATAATACACGCCCAGGCCCGGGGTGACGAGGAACACTGAGCACACACACAAGTTGTTGAATTTCGAGTCACAGGGTCCCCTGCCAGGGCCATACATTAAACGTTTCGCTCTCGAAAGCCGTCGAAATTTGAGCACCTGCGGCAGCAGCGGTACAAGCCGATTTGAGAAGGCCGATGCCCTTGAGACCCGATGCGACATTCCGTCGACGTTAGTACCATTCGGAGCTCACAAAGGTCTTAGGACTTGCTTGGTCAAGTTTTGAATTTTCTGCCTCAGTGGTAAGTGAGGAGACCGTTGTTTTGTATAATCTGAAGGAGATTTTGACAGCGAGATGCATGCTGCGGTTGTCAGACATCTTATTGGCGCGAGCGGGACTTTCCAAGTGCTTCGTCACCTCGCTCAGTGCTCTCAATTGAGAAAGGAGTGCTCCCTGGTTGTGACATTCGTCTGGATTGAGGTCGCCGACAGTGCCAGGGCCCAGCAGTGCGACGCGTCGTTGTAGATTTTTTGCCCAACTTGCGTGCGCTGCAAAAGGCTCCCGGGGTAGATATATACTAGTATCGGCATCCATAGGACCGGTGGTGCCAGGTAGAGATGCCCAAGAGATGCCATTAAAGACTGACTCTCTGAGATTTCTAAGATTTTTGGCGTATTAGACAAAGGAAGCAATTTTGTCTCAGTGAAAGCGTAGGAAAGTGCGATTTGGTTCTCAGCGAAAGTGTAGCAAAGCGACAAAGGGCACCAAGACAACACAGGACGTATGGAGTGAAAGATCAAAAGATATTCGATCGCCGTCTTCGGCATCTCGCAAAAATCAGCGGGCTTCCGTAATCAGGCATCTACCAAGCAAACCTTCATCCGCAATGGCCGAAAACTCACCTGTCCTCCGAATCTCATCTGACGACATAAACTGCCTCGTCTATGCCTTCCTCATCGATTCCGGTTCGTATACCCCTCCTCCTCCCGTCCTTCCCTCATCATCTCACGTTTGTTACAACACGTAGGTTTTAAACACACCGCCTTCTCCCTCGCGATGGAATCGCGCCTCTCCTCCTCGCCCAACTTCTCGCGGCGCCTCCCGCGCGGAGAACTGGTTGACCTCCTCAGCAAGGCGCTGCTCTACCAGGAGGTCGAGTGCCACTGGCGCGCGGACGCCCTCGCGCGGGGCTGCCAGGCGGAGTTTTCGCTCCTTCAGCCGCATGTGTGTTCGCTTGACCCGCCACGGCCGAGAGTGGGTGCGTGGGGGCAGCAGCAGCAGGGGACGCGGTGGCCGTTGGGCCAGTCGAACCGCGCGAATGCGAGTGTGGGCCCGAACGGGGTGACGCCGCCGCCGGAGAATGGCAAACGTAAAGCGAGCCCATTCGACGGGGCGGACGGGCAACCCGCCGAAAAACGAGCCAAGAGAGATCCGGATGCGGACGTGGACGAGCCGATGGCGATCGATTGTATGTATGCTATTGCTCAATTCTTTTTGGCTTGTTCAGAGTTTATTCATGAAAACTAACTCGACAAAACTAACAGCACCAATCTCCCCCTCAGTCCTAGTCGGGCACAAGAAGCTCAAGCCCCAAGGCCGACAACAGGGCCCGGGCGACGCCGACACTAACCCCGATGCGATTCTGCTGCTGCCGGGGCACGAAGCGGAGGTATGCCAGTCTTTTCATCTATTTAGTATTCATTCACCTGGTTCAGATGCTCATACAATTTATCGCAGGTCTTCGTTCTGGCGTTCAACCCCGTGCGGCAGTCGGTGTTAGTGACCGGGTACGTAAGACCTTTTTTTCATTCTAAAAAAGGAAGTAAGAGCGCGGGGGTCCTGTCGGATTGGGGCGATTTTCGCGTGATTCTAACCTCTTGTGCGATTCACATTTCGGTAATCGGGAAGACTAAGAATCGCCTGGTTTTTTGGGCCGGCTCTGAACCTTGCATCGCGTTCTTTGTTCGGCTTTGACCGGTCCGTGGATTATGTACCGCTCGCAACAGTCAGAATCGCGATTCTGTGCCGTTCTGCGCATTTGGGAGAGGAACTGCGATTCTGCTCGACTCTGAGCCGATGTTGGCCTCAGAATCGACGTCATAAAATCACAAAAGCTCCTCCTGTCATACCGCTTTGACATCACTTCCCTTTATTCACTCTTTTTTTTGCTTGCACTAGCTTATCCAATCTGCTTACTCACGCCTCATTTTAGATCCAAAGACGCAGTCCTCAACCTCTGGGACCTGCCCTACCCGCCCGCCATCACCTCCCCGGCCTTCGCTCGCGCCCCCGGCCCGCCGCGCCGCCTTTTGCCCCTCAGCTCCAATTCAGTCAAGCGGGAGAACGGGAACCCGAACGTGAAGACGGAGAACGGGAATGCAAACGTGAAGATGGAAGACACCGCGGACGCAGACATGGACGCGGATCCCAGCGCGGACCTGACGGCGCTGCACTGGAACAGCGATGGAACGCTGCTGGCGATCGCGTCGTTTGACTCTGTCCTAAGGGTGTGCACGGAGGAGGGGGAGATGTTTTTCGAGAGTACCGTGCATGAGGTGGGTATTTGTGCCTCCGGCGTTTGGTTTCGAATTTCTTCTTCGAGGGTTCGAGTGAGAGTTTTCGAGCTTCGAGAGGTTTTGAGGGGTTTCGAGTTTATTTTTCGCGATGCAATGTATGCATGCAACACTGAGCTGATCACGCGTTGCAGGGCCCCATCTTCGCCGTACGATTCTCGAAGGACGGGCGGTGGCTGCTCACGGCGAGCCTGGACAACACGGCGTGTCTGTGGGACGTCCACGCGAAGAGGCTGAATACGCAGTTTAGGGCGCATACGGGTGCGTTATTCGTCCCATTCTTCTCTCGGTCTTCTCATTTGTTGGATTCTCTCCTCGTTTTTTTTTTTTTTTTCCGTTTGGTGCTGCGAATGATTTGTTAACTGAGCACTGTCATTTTTAGGCCCCTGCCTCGACGTCGAATGGATCTCGGACAGCATGTTTGCGAGCTGCTCGGCGGACCACTCGATTTGTCTGATGGAGATTGGGAATGCGCGGCCAATACGGAGGCTTGAGTGCGTTTTTTTGTGTTTTATCTTTATCTCATTCGCCGTGTGTGGAAGATTTCATTCCCCTTTTCCATTCATTTCATTTCGCTTGACATTTCTTTTCATTTCTCATTCCTTACATCATTCAACTGTCTTTCAACGAGATCAAACACTGACTTGGAAAACCACACACAGCGGCCACACCAACGAGGTGAACCAGATCAAGTGCAACGCCGCGGGGACGCACCTCGTGTCGTGCGCGGACGACATGACCGCCCGGGTGTGGCGGGTCCGCGGCGACAACGGCAGCTCGACCTCCACGCTGACGGCGGCGATGTCGAGCGGCGAACCAGGGACAGCAGAAACCGCAGTGGTGCTGATTGGGCACAAGCACTCTGTTACGTCGGTGGGGTGGTGTCCCGACGCGGACCGGCCAGCGGGTACGAACGAGATTATCGCGACGTGAGTTCCTGTGCTCTCACTGTCGACCAAGTTGAACGGCGAACTGACTAAACGCGAAACAGCGCCTCCTGGGACGGCACTGCGCGACTGTGGGACTCGGTGACGGGGCGAATGCCTGCACGTTTTCGAGGACCACAAGTTGCCGGTTTATGCGCTGAGGTTTAGCCCGACGGGAAGGTGGGTCGCGACGGGGAGCTCGGACGGGTGGTTGCATGTTTATGATGTGAAGGTGCGTTTGCTTTCCGTCCTCCTCTCAATTTTTTTTTTCTTTCGGCTTCCTCGTCAGCGTTGGTCTCCCTCTTCTTCCTTTGTTGCCATTTTTTCGAGGTACCAATGCTGATCAACCTGCGCTCTTTCAGGCCCGAAAACTAACCTGGTCTTGGTTCGCCGGCGTCGAGAAGCCGGGCGTGTATGAGATCGACTGGCAGGCGGACGAGAACCTCGACCGCATCGCGCTCGCGCTGGAGTGCTGGAAGGTCGCGGTCATCGATGTCTCGAAGGTGCCGGCGTTGCAGGGGAAGCGCTAGGGTGTTAGCTGCGCTGTGTTGGCGTAGAGAGTGCTAGCGAGCTGGAGAAGGAGGAGGAGGTGTACTTATGGGATGGCGTATTGGTTGGCCGAGGATATATTATGCTTATTGGATGGCTGCCGAAGATATACTTTGGTGGTTTCGGTGTTGGTGTTGGAATCGCAGTGAACATGCTTGCGCCGTAAATTTAAAAAGAAGGAAGTACGTACATGCTAACAACGATGCGAGGGTTTCGGCGCGAAGCCGCATGGGCCCTCCAATCTCCCTCGCAACAGCGGGAAATTCCGGAATCAAACAGGGTTTCGTGTTCAATATGTTGCCAAAGAAACTGGCTAAGAGCGAAATAGAGTGATTCTGATATCTTTCAGAAGTTCGCAAATGCTTGCGAGCATTGATATAGATATCCAGCCAGAACCACACAGCAGCTATGGCCCATAAACTGTGCATATCTAGCCGAGAAAATGAACACGAAGATTGCACGTGCCACCTCGCGCACGGACCAACACCTGTCTGGCCCGCACGGACCACTCTCGCAGTATAAAAGGCGCGACCCCAACAGCCATATTCTTTACCACTCTGGCCTTTTGGCTTAGATCAAGTGTAGTATCTGTTCTTAATAGTTTAACCACTATTATGCTTGCACCGCAAGCATTTCTGGTTATCTAATTTTTGCCGCCCTTGTCCGTCTGCTCTGCTTGCAACAGACGGACGCGATGACCTTGCCGCTGCACTACTGGCTTGTGTCGTCAGGGGATCCCCTTTTTTTTTGGACCTTTTACCGTCCTAACCCTAACCTTAATCGTGAAATATATCGCTTTGACCGCCTCTATTTGGAAGTTAGTCGCCCGAAGAAGTCTGCTCCTTCTGCGTTGATAAGCACTTTAAGAAACCGTCCTGAAGACCTCCTGAGTTCATACTCTGCATCCATGAATGTCCCAGCGGCGCTCGTGAACAACACTGTGATCTTTCGCATGTTGTGTTCCTCTTTTGATGCTGTCCAGACGCTACAAAATATGCTCGTAGCCACATCTTGTTCGGAGTCCACGATCCACTGGTCAACCAGCGCAGCGTCCTCCTTGACGCTGGTATTTCGCACAGCTGTTCCTGACAAGAACCGAATTGAAATGTCTGTCGCTGTTGACAGTCTTGCTTTCGCGAACAACTTTCGCCGATAACCATCAGAGCAGTTCCTACACGATTTATTCACGCATGTACAAATATCAGTATCATAGAGGTGCATTATACAGGAATTATATACTATAGACTTCGTAAGTTATGTACATTAGTAGAGAAGCAAGGTGTACAAGAATCTACAAGAATCAATACATTTCCATAGCGTTGGCAATCGATAGCAAGAAGAACGGACAATTACGGACAATCATGTGCTGGTCTAGTATGAATGGGTCTGGGCGTGGTACGCGTAACCTTCCGGGCTCGCGTCGGATTCCGAGTAGTATTGGGAATGCGGATAGTGCGAGACGCGAACTTCGGAGGGTAACGACACGATACGGCGCGTGCTGCGCGAAGGTATGGGGCATGTACACCGGGAGCTCTAGCGGCGAAAGTAGCTGCTGCTGTGGCGAAACGGGCGACGCCGTAGTGTACATGCCTGTGGAGGAATACTCCCCGGCCGACGTGTAGAAGTATTCCTGCTGGTGCTGCTGCCGCATATCAAGTTCCAACACGGGTGCAGGTTCAATTGGCATTCGCATTGGCATTATTGGTGGACACGACGGCGGCTCGATTTCGTACGGTTCGTTGACGTTTTCGGCGTCCTCCCCATCGGCGGAGGGGTAATCGAGCAGCGGCGAGCGCGGCTGGAGGCGCTGCGTGGGATCGGGTGCACGAGTGGGACGCAGGTCCAGAGAGGGCGGCGGCCGCTGGCGCGGTGTATTCGGAGGGACTGTGGTGGATGAACATTGCGTCCTCGGTGGTGGGCTTAGCGAGGTCGACGGGGAAGGGAGGGATGTACAGGCGCTGGGGGCGGAGCGGCGACTCAAGGTGCCGCGCGACGGGGGCTGTGCGCGGGAGGATCAACATGGGGGAGGCAAGTGCCAGTTCAGGCGGGGTGTGAGGGGGCGAAGAGACCGTGGAGTACGACGACGAATATTCGGACGACTGGGAGGAATACGAGCCCTCCATGGCTGGAGGGGAATTTGTCGACGGTGGAGAAGGTCCGCCCTCTGCAAGGTACGATGCAGAGGAGTGATAAAGGTACGACTCCTCCAGTGGCGGTGGAGGGTTGATCGAGGGCAGTGGGGGCGACGGATATTTAAACGGCGGACGGGAGTATGCCTCCTCCAGCGGCGGTGGAGAGTTGATCGAGGGCAGTGGCGGTGACCCCAGTCGAGGGTACGACGAATATTCAGACGGCCGGCGGGAGTATGCCTCCTCCAGCGGCGGCGGAGAGTTTATCGAGGGCAGTGGAGGAGTCCGCCCTCGAGGGTTCATCAAGGTCTTTTCGAGTTTGGTTTTGCGAGATTTAGGGTTCGACCTCCCGCGCGACGGCGTGTCAGTCGGAAAATGCGTTCGATAGCTAACAAACAAATTCTCATCATGGAACTTTTCAACACGACTCAATACTTACTGCTGCTGGAGGTTATCGTGTCGCGAACACTTTATAGCTACCAGACTTCCGATCAATATATGTTATTCCAACAAGGCGACCGCTTGAACGGAGGCCAGGAAAATAGGACTCACCACATCCAGGAAATGGGCACGGATGGTTCTTCTGCCCGCTGTGTGTGATGACATGGCGCTTCAGGTGGCCGTTCGACATGAATTCCCGGCCGCACCGCGGGCAGGCATGCCGCTGGGCCTTGGGTGACTTGGGTGACTCGGACTCGGACTTGAACACACCGGTGCGGGCAGCGCTCCTCCGAGACGAGTTTCGAATCGCTGTCGCTTTTCGATTTACAAGCTGTCTCCGAAAGCGGGTAGGGTTGTAGTGCTGGGGGGCGGCTAGCGCTGGTCATCGAGAGGCGGGGCATGTCGTTTGGTCGTTGGTGGGAAGACGTCGGCGTTGGAGTTGGGTTGGAAGGAAGAAGGAATTGAGAAGGAAACTGGAGAGAGACAAAGAAAATGACGACAAGCACAACCGGTTGACATAAAACTTTTCCCGCCCGTCTCGTAAATTTTTGCGCTTCGTGGATCGGCAACGCTAAACCGCTTCGGGAGGCAATCATTTAATGTTGAAACCCCCGTTCGGCGTTCCTCGTCACGGGTGGCTCTTCTAGCGCTCTTGTGGCTCAGGCACCATGTCTGATAAGCCCTATTAGAGCATAAGCATGTTTGTGTAGATCGACAACAAGACGTGTATAAAACCTTAGTTAGTTGCAATCGGAGGTAAATGCCGGAAGTAATTGGCGCCGGCGAGAACTTCGAAATTAGACCCTAGTTCGCAGTGATACATATGATCGGCCTCGGCAAGAGCTTCGCAATATCGAGTAAATTTCCACATTCGGCCTCTGTTTTTGCGCCTGTCAGTGGATTTCCCAAGACACAAAACCTCTGATTCGGAATTCTTGAGCTCAAGCAGGACGACGAGGGCGGTAGGGCATGACGGATGGTTTGGGGCAGAGATTGAAGAGGCGTTCGGACCAGACGCTGTTGAGGTTTGAGCCGCGACAGAGACCGCGACCACGACCTCGGCGTCGCCGCGACCGGTCGGCGGAAATCCAAACTCGTAATGGGCTCATTGTCGAAAACCGTGTACTTAAGCGAGGTTGCCGACGCGTTTTTGGGGTCTTCAACTTGGGCGCTGTTGGGAGGGACATAATATGTATATCGTTTCTAGTTTGGTTCGTTGAGATGGCCTTGTAGTTTGGAGTTAAGCCCAACGGGCGCGACAACTTGAAAATGCGAGGCCGGGCCTCAGACAACGCCACGATGAGTCAATCCAGCGAGCTGGTGACATAAACGGAGAAAGGCGCAGGCGACGGCAATTGAGCTGAAAATCGGTATGTGCGACGCCGTCCAGTCCAAGGAAAACCGAGGACACCAAGTCGGCTGAGGTGCTACGTTAAACTGAGAACGCCGATCGAGGCGTTGGAGACTTAATCGTGATGCAGAGATTTTCGTGGGCTCTCCCAGTTCTCCACGTTCGTTGCGTTCGTGGCGTGGCCCGTCGGAAACTTTGGAATTTTGTGGCGAAAAATCGGTATGGAGTTGACGATTGTGTTTGGGTCTTCATTGCCGTGTTTCCAAGCCTCACGCGCGGATCACATCCCAGACGGCGTAAAACGGCGTAAAAGCGCAATAGGCCCCCGAAAATCCCGTGTCGTATCCCATGAAGTTGGCGGCTGTCCTCATGCATAGTAAATGAAAATCGACATACTAAATCCCGACAAATGAAACGGTCGTCGCTCGAGAGACGAGGATAGTCACTCCCGCCCTTCGAAACATTGACGCCCAGGGCAAACAGTCGCGGGTCCTATTCCTCGGTTTGTCCTTCAAGTTACCTTTGAGGGTTTCATCGCGGAAAGAATCGGAGCCAAGACATTAATATCAACGCAGTGTCGGTGTTTTTCCGCTGATCTTCCCTTGTGAGGCTGGAGGTTCGGTTTAGAGGACCGGTTTCTAGAAATAGTGGCATAGATTCAGGCGGGATGGCTGAAGCTCTGAAGCCTGGCGGGAAACGAAGAGAGGGAGACGAGATCGATTTTTTATCGTGCAAGTCAGCTCCAAGAAGCGGAGGTCGGGCCGGGACAATCCGGCTCCCTTTCTTCCACTTTCATCGACCATGATCATTTTTGCCCCAAATACCAGGGCGGGCTCAAGCTTGATGAATTGACTGGTGCACTGTCTGCTGTTATCTTTTGGCTTCTGTCTCCGGCATCTGTGTCTCGTACTGCTTATCGCAATTCGCTCACGACTTGCGAATGTGGGCGTGGCGGCGCCGAACCATTCATACAAGCAGCTGCAATCTTCAATCGGGACGGAGCCTGCGCGGGAGGTGTGGCAACTGTGTAGGAAACCTTACTAGCCCGATTGCTGGCGAGTCGGACGCACGCAATGTCATCCAGGCGGATTGCGACCTCAGCAAGTTCATGTGTACCTTCGAAGCACCTGTTTTCAAGACACTATGTACTTGATGATTGGATGATTGTGGGATGGCCGTCGTCAGCTCTTCAAGATGCTTGGAAGGATATGTCAATGCCACTACTTCCTTCAGTCGATGCTGTCCGACGGTCCGACCCTAGGCACTTTTATCTGACTCTAACAAGTGAAGCTGGCTCAAGAGACACAACGCCACAGGTCCTCCTCTCTGCTGCCATCGGTCGATCCATGTCACAATTCTCCTTGCAATCCTTCGAAGACGAAAGGAAATCGCCGTCGAATTAGGTAATCCTACGCTGGTTCCTGACGCAGATGACGGACGCGCCGGCGCGTTATTCGGGACCTATAGATCCACCAAAGACGGAAAGGACCACCAAGATTCTGAGCTCTCGACATCCAAAGCTTGGGAGATCATCACCGTCCCAATCCTACGCCGCCTTCCGTTACTGTCGCTGAATCCACCAGCTCCTCACTCTTGGCGGAGGGACAACGACCACGGCGGAGTGACGAGATCCCGGCGACGACCTACCACTTGTTGGACGAACGACGGCGCTATGATGACTGTGTGTGCGAGGCGACTCAGCGTAACCTCCTCCATCACATCCACGGCTCCGTTCCATCCACGGCTTCTGTGGCCTTCCCTAATCCATTCCAAGCTCTGGAGAACACTGCCCTCTTGAATTTTCTTACTCGAAACACTCAGGCCGCCACTGGGCTCGAGCTCCCTCCCGCGGGACCTCGACGGATCCACTAGCCGACTGCTTTGTCCCGACATGGACTGGACGACCTGGATCGGTGCTATGCATAATTTCGACGATTTACATACTGCGACTTACATATCCGAAGAGAGGATGCGGTGGTCGTTTCCATGGCAGCAAGTCCCTCGTCATTGCTGAGCTTGTGGACTCAACGGCAACGGCGCCCCGCACTTGTGGCACAGCCCACCCCGCTCGCAGGACCGCCGCTATCGAGAGAGGTGCATGCGCCGGTCCACAGCTGCCGCATTGCGCACGTCGTCAGCCTGCATCCACAGCAAAGATGGCTATGCCGGCGCTAGTCGGCTCGCGCCCGCGACGGTTGGCCCGTAGTCTCATTAACGGCACACGATCCCGCTCTCCAAGGCGACTAGCTGGTGCTCTGGCTACGTGCCGAACGCAGGCAAGCCCTACACCACCCTCAGACTCGCGCGCGCGCGCGACGGTCAGCCATCAGTCTCCCCATCGACGGACGTGGCTCCGCAAACCCGCAGGCCGCACATGTACGCTACACTACACTACACTACGCACAATACACTCTCTCCATTGAATTCCCGATTTGGCCCTCACAGTGAGAAACTCCCGATGCGAAAAAGATGTGAGATGTGAGGTGAGTGTATTGTATTGGCAGTGCGCAATGCAACAAAGTAATATATTAGAGTTGGTGATACACCATGTGAGTATTATCGCCGTCAGGGGAGGGAGGGAGGGTGCAGGTCCCGTCGCGTCCGAGGTTGTTGGCGGAGCAGCGGGCCGGGGGGGAGGGGGAGCGATTGGGTTAGCGCAGCAAAGAGCGGTGAGAGAACGGGGAACGGGTAGCAGGGGGAGCACAGAACGAGAATGGCAAGGAGGAGGAGGAAGGGACGGGCCGGTGCGCGCCCATTCATTTATGCCATGTTCTGCGCCATGCTCCGCAGCTCCGCGGCCATGCTCGGGTAGTTCTTCATAAACTCCAGCTGCGCCGCCGATGCCTGTCGCGGGCCGTGTATCATCAGCTCTCCGTCCGGCTCGAAATAGACACAAGGCAGAAGAGGAGTGTGTGGGGGGAGGAAGGAAAGAAAGAAGGAAGGAAAGGGAAAGGGCACTCACATACTGATACGTCAGCGCGCTCGCCAGCTCCGGCTCGCTCCGCGCGAGCTCCGCCTGCCGCGCGAACATCTCCACCGCGCGCTCGATCTTGCCCTGCTGCAGGCTAAAGTAAAATACGAATCAGTGCCGGGGAATTAAGGATGGAGTAGGAGTAGCGGAGCGCGGACCTGAGCTGCGCGAGCGTCGCGACCCGCGGCCTCGCACTCGGGGTCGAGGCGCAGGGCCTCGGTGCAGCAGCGCTCGGCGGCGCCGACGTCCTGCTTCCATTGGTAGAGCGCGAGGCCTTTGTTGACGAGGGGGAGGACGTTGGGGGGGGATCTGCGGGACGGGGTTAGTGTGTGTGTGTATGTTGGCAAACGGGGAGAGGGTAGGGAGAGGGAAGGGAAGGAAAGACGAGTGGGAGGATGGGAGAAGGGAAGGAGAGGGCAGGAGGAGAATACGAGTGGGAGGGGACGGAGGGGACGGAGGGGAAGGCTGGCAGGGAAAAAAGAAAGGCTCACTTCAGCTTCTCGAGCTCGACGGCACGGTCGAACTTCTCCACTGCATCCTCGAAACGCTGCTGGTCCAGCAGGAGCTCCCCACTGCGCACCCAACGTCAACAAACACCGCCCGGTCAAGGACAGGACATGCGCCTCACTAGTAATTCTGCGGCTCGCTCCGCGTCGGGAACGCCTTCAGCGTGCGCCGAAACGTCGCCATGCTGTTCGCGAGGTTCCCGCCCTTGTACTGCGCGACCGCGAGCTGGATGTGGCTGAACACGAACCCGTCGTCGAGCTCCGTGCTCTTCGTGTAGTTCTCCGCCGCGTCCGCGAACTCGCTCATGATGAAGAGCACCTGCCCGCGGTGGTAGTAGATGTCGGGGTCGGCGGGGTTCTGCCGGATCGCCTCGTCGAAGCACTCGAACGCCTTCGTGGGGTCGCCCTGCTCCATGTGCACGGACGCGACCTTGACGAGCGACTGCGTGAAGGCGGGCGCGAGGCGGATGGACTCCTGCAGGTCCGCCTTGGCGCCGTCGACGTCGCCCGTGAGGAATCTGGCACGCACACACGCACACGTCAGCGCCGGGGGGAGGGAGGGAGAAAAAATATACGCACTTGAAAGTCCCCCGCAGGTTGAGCGCCTCCGCGCGGTGCGCGTCGGACGAGATGTCCTGCGCCAGCGCCTCATTCACGAACGACACCGCGTGCGGGTAGTCCTCCGCCGCGAGCGCCTGCAGCGCGAGCAGCAGCGTCGCGTCGCCCGTCGTCGGGGCGTCGCCGACGTCCGGCAGCGGCCCCGCGGCGCGGAACGCGGCGAAGTAGGCGGAGATGAAGGTGAAGGACGGCAGGCGCGGCTCGCGCTTCAGCAGGATCTCGGCCGACTTTTCGCCCGTGAGCTTTTTGAGGACGCGCTCGACGGACTGCGCGGCGTTCTGGTCCGTGAATTTGTTGAGGATGGTGGCGGCGGTGAAGTCTGGCGAGGGGTGAGCGACACAAGTGCAGGAACAAGAGGGACACGCACCCCGCAAGGCGTCGATGTAGCTGTGGAGGCCCTCGAGCGCCATGGCGCGTCGGTTGAGGGCTTTGACGTAGTTGGGGTCGAGCTTCAGGGCCTCGTCGCAGTCCTGCACGACCAGGTCGTGTTTTGGCGGGGTCATGTTCACGTAGCCTAGCCCGAGGTGAGGATGTGTCTGGGTTTCGAGCAAGACACCTACATGCTGCGCGGTTGCTGTAATATACCGGCTCTGGCTTCGGAGAAACGTCTATGGCGAGGGTATAGAGGCGCGCGGCGACCGCAAACTTCTTGCCCGAATATGCGGCGTTGCCTTTTGATTTGTAGGATGCCGCCAGCGTCGTCCGTTCCTGTGAATCCTCAATACCCAGCACAAGCCCAAGCAAGACACGAGACGCCGACCTCGAGAGACATGGCAGCAAGCGCCTCCGGGGTCGGAGCCACCGCTTCCTCCTCTTCTCGACTGTCAGCACCGACCGCCACGAGAAATGTGAGATGCACGCACCGTCTGGGACCTGCTCTGCCTTCGGTTTGCGCTCCTCGAGGATGGGCCCGTCGGCGTCCTTTACGGACTTGCGCTTCTTGGGCGGCTTGGGGCTTTTTCTTCTTGTCGCGGTCCGACCCGGATGTCGACGCATAGTAGGCGGCGCCGCCGAGGGCCACAGCGACGCCGGTGCCGATTAAAACGGCGGTCTTGTGCTCCTCGACGAAGCGCTGAACGCGGTCGACGATGCCGGGGGAGGTCTCAGACGCCATCGTACACCGCGAGCAAGTCAGGTAATTACAGCGGGCGGCAGAAATTTTCGTGGCGCCTCGGCAGAAACGTCACATGGGAACATACCCGATTGGGATTGGGGCGGTCCTTCGTTCTCCCCGAGGTAAGTCTCGTTGTATTGTGCGGGTGGTTAACAGCTAGATTCCAGAAAGACAGAATCGTTTTGAACTCAAACCGAGACCGACCAGCGCATTTTTCAAATTTCCTCATTCTTCAAGCTTCAATCTTGACCGACTTAAGATTCACTCGGACGGCAGACTGCAGGCATGAGATGAGTTATTCAAGTATGGCTCGCTGATAAAGGCTACAGAGAAGCCAACCTTCAATGAGGTGAATACTTCCCGGTTTCAAGCATGGTTTTAAATTCTCCAAGATTCTAGCCCGCGATATATATGCGGTCCTCTTACGCTCACAATTCTCTCACTGTTTCTTCGTCGACACCGAACAACCGAATGCCGTTACAGGCGGAAGACGAAACACGAAAGGGAGGCCTCTCAGCCTCCATCGATCCTCGCCCGCTTGAATATTCCGTCCAGTGTGAGCGCTGGCACAGAGCTACATCGAAAATTTTGCTCTTCAAGCACGACTCGCGAAACACGCTCTGAATCAGGCTGGAATATCTTCGTTGAGGAATCCAGGAAAGCGCTCGGTGTTTGCAGAGTCCGCAGTGAGTCGTTTACATACGAATCAAGCGAATCGATTTCTCGAGGCGCACAATGGGCGATGATTAGCTCTAGGCGGGTGAGCATTATTTCCTTTGGGAAGGATACTAGCAACAACCGACGCAGGCATGCCGATAGTCCGAACTTCGTTCGCCATCTGAAGAAATACTCGTCGAGTTCGGATGAGGTTGGTATTCGAGTTGCAAGTTCGATAACGCCTCGCCATCGCCTCAGAAATTCCATGTGGGCACTGTGTGAGCATTGTGTTAACTACCACGACTTGATATTGGACACTCATTCATCTTCAGGGAATATTATCGAAACCTACCGAGGATGCATTCGCAGCGCGCAGCGCGCAGAGTATGAAGTACGTTTACCCAGAAAACAGCGACACGCTCGGTTCTGTTACCGTATCACATCCAAAGTTCTTGCCAAGTTTTTGCTGCGCTCGTCCATCGCTGCGTTCTTCCGGTCGGACTATACCGCGAATTGATTCTGATTTGATATCCCATGGAAGTGCCCTAGAACACCGTTGGAATGTACTCAAGTCTTGGTATCCGTTCGGGGCCAGTCTCACTTCCCAAAGCCTGGGACGTTGAGTCTAGGCTTTAAAGCGGCTTCTGTCCCTTTTGGTAATGAGGCGAGACTTATGGCGGTTGTGAATCGGTCTAGACTTATTCCCGATTGGGCGAAGACCGCTTTCTTCACAAGGGCGCCGCATCAAGACAGAGAGGATATATCGCCGCAACAAATGTGACTCGTTATTTCGACCGATTTGGACTTGGGCCAAAGCGTTTCGGCTGATCGTGTGCAAACCGAATTCACTCTTGGCCAAAACCACATCCGTCGGCGATTCGAAAAAGACCGAAAACACATTGGTGAGCCGTATAGTTCATTCCCAATCCTATCTCCTCTGACGGTGGGTCGCTATGTACTAGCAGAAAGAGACATTACTAGCTCCCCAATGCCACCCATTCACGACGCGCTCCGCGCCACACCTTGCGAAGCTTGATCGCGAGATTATTCTCCAGCGGAACTGCTGACGAAGCTCAAGCACGACCGAACGCTCACTCGACGCGAGCTCAACGCTGTCCTCGACCCTGTGGCTCGCCTCCCGCTCGAAATTTCCTCGCAGATTTTCCTCTCATGTCTTGCCACCAGTGGCACTCGATTCCCGCAACCCGGGGCGCTCCACCTCCCCATGCTGCTCCTCAACATCTGCGCTGCCTGGAGCCGCATCGCGGTGTCCACGCCCTCCCTATGGCCGGAATCCACATCCTTTTCCAGGACGGCCCGCAGAGCTTGCAGAAACTCGTGCCACACTGGCTGGCGCGCGCGGGCAATCGTCCCCTGTCCCTCTCGCTCAGTGGCTACGCGACTTTCGACTCCAAAGTCCTCCGTATCGTCTGGAGCCGCGCGCGGCAGTTTGAAACACTTGGAGCTGTGTGAAGTGGAGCCTGAACGCCCGTAGCCCCGGACAGTACAAACTGGAGCGTGAACAACGCCTCGGTGGCTGGACCATGGACCTCTGGGAAGGGGGCACGGGTCCGGGGTCCCTCCCGGCGCTTGAGACGCTGGCAGTTCGTGGTCTGGAGGGGAGTCCTAGAGCCTCTCGATTCCCCGCCCGTCAGATCTTCGAGCTGCTGCGTCTCGCTCCCAACCTCATCGATTGCCTCTTCCGCGACGTGTGGGTTGAGTTTCCGCCGCGCGGGGACAAGAGAGCTAGATTAGTCCTTCCAAAGCCCGTCGGCTGGTGTTTGGCGAGTCGAATTGGAGCCGCAATGTCCTCCGCCATCTGAACCTCCCTGCCCTCGAGACCCTCGTGGCTGATGTACACAGCGCTAGCGCGGAGCTGCTTCCATTTCTGGAGGCGTCGTCGCCGCCCCTCCGCGAGCTCCTTCTCGCCGAGGCAGGCGAGTTTCATCAACTCGCCCGATCCCTTCGGCTCGTACCCGGTCTGCGCCGGCTCGACCTGTGTGCCGCCCAATTCGATCTCGCGGAAGCAGAACTGTTTTGCGGCGCTGGCCGAGTCGCGCTCAGCCCCATCCCTGCTCCCCCAGCTCAGCACGCTCGCCATCCACTTCGCTGCGCACGCCGACCTTTCGGCCATCCACGGGTTTTTCTGGCCGGCGGCGCTCGTGCGCTCACAGCCCGCCGCACCCGCTTGCAAGTCTTGTACCTCGATATAGCGGAGAGGCCCCTTGCCTCACAGATGCCTGCACCCGACATTATCGCCGGATTCAGAGAACTGGTAGCGGATGGGGTGCGGGTCTACATTAGGGATAGCCTTGGAAAATGGAAGTGCACGTTCGATTGATGTCTAAGAGCGGTTGCGGAACAGGTCCACATCTATGCACTTATTTACCTCAGACTCTACATATCTTGTATTGTACCATTTTTACGAAGGCCGCGTCATCACGAATTCAATGTTTTTTTTTTTTTTTTTTCATTTAATGCTAGTGGAGGGTCGACTGGGAGCTCCGGTTCAACTTGGGAGAGATCAAGAAGGCTCCATCCATATGTAGAGTAGCTACTGTACGTTTGTCTGATACAGAGCGGAATAGATTGCCATGGCGGGAATTCCTCGCATTAAAGTTCTCTTAAGTCTACAAGCCCTGTCAGAATGGCCTCCCTGGTACGCGTATACGCAAGACTTTCTGAGTTTCCGGACGTAGCAAAACAAGAAAAACACAACCCACTTAGAGGACCACTGCAGGATACACCCAGTAACTTCTATTCGACGCCGTCGGAAACCAGCTCCCTGAATCCAGCGAGCACATCCTCCGGAGGATTGGAACGAATGGGGAAATATCGAAGTGGATGCTGCGACGCGTCGAAGCCGCACGAAGGGCTTGCCTCCAAGCGGACTCGGAAATTGGATAGATGGATGATCAAGGTGCGAAGATTCGGGAGCAGGGAATGCGAGTCGGCCAAGGCGGCGAATACGGCGGCCAGAAGCTCGGATTTCGGGAAGCACATCTCAAATCGTGTGAGGGTGGGGATGAGACGGAGGGATTGGACTATGTAGGGTTCGTTCCTGTATAATGCGAATGCAACGTGATGTTCAAGAACAGTTCTTGGAGCGGCGGTGCTGATCGCTTCAGAAAGTGAAGTAGCCCGGAATCGGTCAGGCCTCTGCCCCTGTCGTCCTTCATCTGCACGGAGAGCGTTTCGAGCGCGGGGAGGGAAAGACAGTCGAGAATGTGACCGTCCAGCACACACCCTCGAATCAATAATCGACGCAGACCCGAATGAACCACTGGTTTTCTACGCGGAAGTTGTCTATGAGTCGCATGCGAAATGTGCACTCGACGAGATTAGGCGCCAGACACAGCAGTTTGAGGATTTCGTCACTGGAAAACGGCACTCGGTTTCCCTTCTCAGTGCGAATCGTCAGCGTCTCAAGCAACGGAAGCGGTCCCGGTGTCACTGTCATGTCGCCGAAGAGGTCGATTTCCGCGTCGTCCGAGTCCGAGTAGTTGCCTTCATAGTGAATTTCCTTTTCGCATATTTCAAAGTGTTTCAGCCGCTCGCCATACTTCCAAATGACGGTAGTAACGCGCGAGCCAGATAGCTCAAGTCGCCACCAAGGGTGATGGACAAGGGGTGATTCTTTGCGCGGCGAAACCAAATCGGGACGAGTCGCGATAGGCCACTGGCACAAGGGAAATCAATCCGAATAGCCGTCCACAGCGCCGGCGTGGCCAGCGCAATGGCAGACCAGGTGTTGCAGACGTTCATCAACAGCATGGGGACACGACGCGCTCCAGCTTTGGGGAAGGAAGAGAGAAGGCTCGGGTCGAGACGCTTCTCCCTGGCTATGGGCCCGGGGTCGGCGGCGAGAGACAGGAGGAAGATCTCGACGAGATTTCGAGCGGGAGCGGATACTGGGTCCATGACAGCATTGAGCTGGCGCTGAACGAGGCTTCGATCTTGTTCCAGCTTCTTCAAGACCGTCTTCTGGAGAGCAATCTCCGCCGAAATTTCGTCGATG